>OY365812.1:16425994-16488428 GCA_959347315.1 Bimastos eiseni
TGACCATTTTTGAGAACCTGGGTCACTGGATCATTTACTTTGTATTGGCCTATTTTGTAATCCTCTAGCTGTGGCTGGTCACGACTTTTAAAGTCTTGGCGCTAGAAACTTGCAGCACTGGATTGTATGAACACCTGAGTGACATGACTGTGATGTGGTGGTGTGTAGGGGTGTGTAGACCTATATCTTCGTTTAATGAGAAATTAAACTAACTGACAAATCGCAGTAAGTTACAAAAGGTCAATATTCGTAGTTAGCGACCAGATCGGCAGGGGGGATCATGACACGTACAATTAAACATACTCTTTCATAGCTCCAATTTGGTCTTTTATGCAAGTATATATCCACATCAAGACAGACAATTTGAGCTTCAGAATGCCAGACGATATGGTAGCTCCAGCAGAAATAAGTTTCTATTCTTGACCTAATTTATGCATTACATTCTGTACAATGTTTATCGACTTAATTAAATTTACTCAATTAAAGCATTGCTTATATTTATTCAACATCAGCAGGTTTATAAATTTCACAGGTCAGAGAACTCCGGCTGTTTTGGCACCGTCCATACTGGCAATTTCAAGCCAGAGTACTCCGGCTGTTTTGGCACCGTCAATCCTGGCAGCCTCAGGCCAGAAAAGTTCGGCTGTTTTGGCACTGTCCATCCTGGCAGCCTCAGGCTAGAGAAGTCCGGCAGTTTTGGCACCGTCCGTCTCTCGTAGAGGCCCTGTGGCATCCGACATGGAGCGCTACCTGTTGTCTTCGAGCTGTCTCCAGCTGCAATGGTTGTGTGAAGCTATTCACTTGAGGAATCTCAGCTCCAGTCCGAGGCAACTAACATGATCCAGATGACGGACTGTCGTGCAAGCAGCTAGGTTATATATATAGTTTTGGTTTTCATGAATGCTTACAATAAATCCTGTAGATAGGTTGCTAATAAAATCGTCCAGTCGTTTGGAAGATGGTAATTATGTAGCAAAATGTCGACCAGGATAATGAAACATAGAGAGCATTTTTTGTCTTGTCTGCCTGTCTCTTTACTAAAAATCTCTTCTGCTTGTCTTAAGTCTGTCTACACCTCTATTATGTCTATTTCTCTCTTCTTAGGTCTGCTCACCATATTTCCTCTTTTCTTGTGCCCAAAATGCGCCGTCTTAGTTCTGGTTGCCTCCCTGTCATAGATGAATTGAATGAGATTTTTGATGAAAGCTTTTGGCAACATAGTCCTTATGCTTTGTCGTTTAAACATTTTTTTTTAATATTGCAGCTCGACTAAACGATAAAGTTACTGTTTGCTCTCTTTCAATCTACCCTACTCAACGTCCTTTTCTCCCTGTTGTCTAGTTCACGTCCTTTCTTAACTGTATGACATTTTGCATTATTGTTTTGTCATTTAGAATTGGCTGCAAACCATCAGAGACGACCTGAGATGACTGGAGATGTCATGGGATGAGACCGAGAAGGAGCTGGCGATGGACAGGGGAAACGAGTGGAGGAAGAGGAGGAGATGTGTTGCTCGATATGAAGACCTACACAGAAGGACTACAGTACTGAGTTAAGTTTTGGAATTCTAAGCTATATAATTAATTGCTTTATACCAGGTTAGCATTGTACAGATGAATGGGGGGTGTGGTGGTGTACAACATGTAGTGGTATACGTTCTGTGCCGTGTTACTGGAAGGTCACAGGTTCAAATTTGCCTCAAGCCACTGCATAGTGACCTTGGATAAGTTGATTGCCCAGAATTGTCTGGGAGGAAGACAGGGTTGTATGGTCTCGAGACAGTGTCTCAGTCTCGAGACAGTTTTTTAGTGTCTCGGTCTCGGAAGCCTGCTGTCTTGGTCTTGGTCTCGAGGTAGAGTCTCGAATTTTTAGTAACTGTCTAGAAGTGAATGTCTTGTTCTGTCTCGAACAAGCGGTGTCGGTAAGTTTCGCGTGAACTGTCTTAAAATCTTGTGAGGCAATATAAAAACTGTTCTCAGGAATTTGTACTATATGTACATTAGAAGTTTCATATTGAAATTACAAATAAACATTATTCCCGAAAACTGATACATTAGCATTTTACAGCATTTTATATAGAATCACTTGTCTTTTACTGTCTCGTACTGTCTTGAACTTAGTGTCTCGGTCTTGGTATTGGTACCTCACTGTCTCGGTCTCGATCTCGGCACCTCACTGTCTCAGTCTCGTCTTGGTCTTGAAGTTTCAAGTATACAACACTGGAGGAAGAAAGGCAATGGGAAATCAGCTCACTCTTGTAAAACGTGGGTGGCATATAAGCCAATGGACCTGTCCGAGGGCTAGGCACTCCTCATCATCAGACTGTTTCATTACTTTCCATCTCCGTTCTCAGTGCATTCTGTATTTTTCACTTCCGTTTCACTGTCCTGCTCTCAGTTTTTACTCTAGATCTCCTTTCTCATTTTCTTTTGTATCTTACTCTTCTCTTACGTTGGTCAGTTTCGGTATACGTCAGTTTCAGATCCGAGTATCCTCCTTTGGTTAAGTTCTGATAATTAATTGCCACCACAAGTAAACAATTCCATTTAAATGCACAGTTGAAAATAAAATAAAATAGCATACAGTATAAAAATTGCTACTACATGTAACTCTTATCGTAATCATTAACTTCTCAAAATTTTTAAAGCATCACTCAAAACCCAAATTCAGGACACCCGTTTATTGAAGATGGCTGCTTTGAATCGGAGGTGTTGAATGAATATGTTGCATTCATCTGATTAAGGTGTTCAAAGATAGTTTTGTATTCACCTCAGACATGAGGTAACACAGAACTACCTTCCAACTGCTTGCTTAAGAAAATGTGATGGGCCAAATGCGTCACATTTTCTCTGTAGGGCCCTGGCTTTGCATAATATTAAGTAGCTTACATTTGGGTAGTCCACTCATTACAAGTCTCTCAGGCAGTTCATTATTTTCCGTTTTTACTTGGTGCCCTTTAAACTGACTTAGTTGTCTGTGATTGAACGTTATTACACATTAAAATCAGAGGGGTATAAGCAGACCAGGGCTGTTAACAATACTTGAAAAAAGTATTGCAATAGCAATACCAATACTTCCTAATTAAAAGTATCGTGATACCAATACTTTTTCTGAAAAGTATTGCAGTACCAATACAAGTACTTTTACCAATAGTTTTCAATATGCTTGCTGAATTCGATCTTAGCACAAATTATAATTCATGCACCGATAATTATTGAAAATAACCCAAAAAATCGCTTGGGCCAATCACAAGGAATCTAGATAAGAGGAATGGTTACTCGTAAAATTTCCGTGTACACGCTTTTCTCTTAAACACAGATTTCGCCCCAACTAAACTTTTCTTCCATTTGAAAATATGGTGTTTTGGCACTCTTCTGGATTTTGCTGATATTTACCGGGTAGTCATTCGTAAATTTGGCTTCACGACTAATTAAAACGGTTGATGAATGAACTTGTTATTTTAAAATGATCTAAAGTTTCTGGCCCGAGTATCGCCCAAAAACTGTTGACACGAAAGAACATGCGGACTTTCCAGTCCTGTGCATATTGGTGCTTGAGCCAATGACAATGTCCTTGAAGTAGCCTACAGGTACGCTGCTCGAACACAATGCTCTGGTACCACACTATAAAGGTCTAAACTTATCAAAGTGCAACGATTTGACTTCGCATATTTCTTGAGAAACCACATAAATTTCAGTGAGAAAAAGTATTGGTATTGAGTATCGCTCACAGGCTAAAAATAGGTATCGCGATACATATGCGATACCAGAAAATACTCACAAGAGTATCGCGATACCAAAGTATCGCGATACTTTATCGCGATATTAACAGCCCTGAAGCAGTCACATTATGCCCTCAATCTCTCACTCACTTTAACGGTACTTCTCACTCTTAAGTATACTGCCGCTGCTGCGACCATACTATTTCAGTTTTGATCTTACTTTCAATCTCATGTTTGTCTTACTTTTACTCAACTAAACGACATATTTTCTTCATCACACTGTATATTAACCAATTTCTCTCTGTGTATGTCTATCTAATAATAAATTTCTCAAATACACTTGTCTATCTATCATTCGATGTATAGATCTGTTTATTCAAGCATCTATCAATCTATCTAATATTTCTTTCTCAGTCTTATCTATCTATACATATATCTCTATGTATCTATTGATCAATTCATCAATCTATATGTGCATCTATTTATCTAGTAATCAATCCATCTATTTCTCTATCTGTAGTTACTCTCTTTCTCTGCTTTATCTATCTATTTCTAACTGTCTAATATTTATCTATCTCCATATATCATCTATTTCTCTCTCTATTAATCTATCTATCTGTCTGTCTGTCTATGTACATGTATCTATCTGTTAATCTATCTGTCTATGCAGTATTTCTTTATGTATCTACTTTTTCCATCTATTTATCAATCTATCTCCATTTATCATCTATTTCTCCCTATCTTTTACACCCAAATTGCTAATCCTGTCTTTTGTTTTTCTCAATCTTCAAACTCTACGTCTCTTTTTCCCTCTTTCGCTTGCACTGCCATGTCCGCTCTCCTTTCTGTTTTCTCTCATTAAGTTTTACTCTCATGAACTATGTTTTCGCTCACTCGTTTGCAGTCTTTCCTATGCTTCTGTAGTATGTCATTTTCGAATTTTCTCTGGCTATTTCTGCACACAATCTTGTCTCTGATTTGTGTCTTTTTGAGTTTTGCCTAGCGCCAATGTTTGCCTTGCATTTCCAAGTAAAAGCAAATAACCCAAATTGAAAATTCCTAAAATTGGCCTATTTGTGGGTGATTCCAAACTTGTGATGACTTTCTACTGCCTGAGAGCTGCAATGAATGGCCTATGGAGACCTTTGCCAACACCTCCTCGTTGTGGTCTCTGGGCGTGCAGTTAATCTAACTGGTTGACTGCATGGCGAAGATTGGCAGGAGCACGTTGCCATTCTATGTCTGTTTTCAGGAGAGTGTGCTGTGGTGTTACTGCTGTACTATTTGATGACCAAGATAACTCTTAATTTACAGACGATGGCGACAATATCTTATTTGGTAAGCTTACTTCTATGCATGAACGTTTCGCAGCAAAGTTATCCACTGTAATGACATTAATAGAAAGTTACTAATTAATAACCTGTGAGGCTGTAGCAATCAATAACTCAAACATCGCACCATTATTTGACTACTTGGTCCCATCAACACGCGTCTTCATGAGAATCGTGGCAGGTCAGGTATCTCACATAGTTTAAACAAAAACACGTACAACACAGGTCTAGCATGTAGTATTCGACAGCTGCATTGAAAAACATTCTGAACAATCATGATCAATTTATAAATCAAAGCTGAAGATGACACAATACTGTCAATCTTCAACAATGGCATTTAAATTCAAGACATTTGCATACTTTGCACTTGGCACAGACAAGTTGCCAATTTGCCAGTTTCTTTGAAGGCATTAGCAAATTAAAATTTTATTGAGCATTGTCAAGCTTCAAAAAGAATAGTCATGGTTGGTAGAGTATCATTTCCATTTGTAAGCACATTCTTTAATCTTGCCAATGTTGCCAGATACCGGGATAGCCCAAGGAGGAAAAAGACAGCTGGGAAGGAGGAGGACAAATGAGGACATACTTAATGCTTCATCCTGGAATCGAAGAGACTCCAAAATGACCGAGCAACGAGGTCGCATTGGAACACTATATGAAATCAATAGAGGCTTTTTATCATAATGTTTTTAAGTATTTATTTAAACATTCAGTTGAACCTTATTGATCACACACAGTATTTCTCTGACGAGTCAACACTCAGTAGCAAATCCTGCTAACCAATAACATATTCATTGAACATCTCACAGAAACGTCCTTCATTTTGTACATTGTACACTGTAAGAATGATTCCTTTCAACATGTGTGTCAAGTCGTTCAAAACTGCCATGTAATAATAGCCCAATAGAACAAACAACCCTAATCTTCCTTCCCAGTTACTCAGAAAAAATCTTAAACTACTTTCATATCTTCTGGATATTTGGTTCGATTGGCTCTGCTTCATAAATTAATACCTCAGCTTCAACTGACAAATAGATTATGTAATGGCAATGTGGTGATGTAATGACAATGTGATGATGTAATGAAAGTGCGGTAATGCAATGACAATACGGTAATGTAATGACAATTGGGTAATGTGATGACAATGCAGTAAAGCGATGTAATGACAATGCAGCAAAATAACCACAGGATAATGATAATGTTCTGATGCAATGACAATGCAGTAATGTATCACAATAATGGGATAATGCAATGTCAATGGGATGATGTGATAATGATAAATGCAATGACAATGGGTAATGTAATGTCACTCAATGAAACGTTAGAATCGTGCATTTGCTAATGTTTGAGAGATCAACAAAGGCAGCAGCTTACAGAATACACAGCTGGGCTTATGCAAGCAGATCAGTGTGGAAGACCACTAGAAGCTTGTTTTAGAACGACAGACCGGTGCACAAAAAGGCATCGCACATTCCGAGACGGTCGTTGTTGTAAACATCTTTATGATGATATATCATCGTCGAATTCAGAGCGAACATGGAAATTTGTGCGCAAGCGCTCGATTTTATAAGACCTCCACCCAGAAATGCTGCGCACTGATTGGTTAAAACATTTACTTTCCTGCAAAATAACACACGATGAGATATTAGGCTGACGAGGCAGTATGGTCTGGAATGTGTACTGACATGTGGGGCCCTATACTTTGATTCTGTATATGCTCTTTGTATAGTATATGTCAATGTATAAAAACAGTGCTTATGTAGCACCTCTGTAGAACTTGACAGCAGAAAATTTATAAATGATCTCATGTGTAAATAAAATATGGCGCTTTCTGCATCTTTATCATATTTGTAAACTGTCCGTTTAGCATGTTTGCACGCGCGTGCGTGTGTTTGTTTGTGTGGGAGTCAGTGTGACATCGATGATGACAAACTGGACTATATGTGAATACATGTAAAGCTTGTCGTGAAGGAATAAATATTAAGGTATGAGGTCAATGAATTTGGGCAAAGGAGTGGACAACAGAGGACACTTAGTGCTGTCAGGTCACTCAGATGCAGGCTATGGAAATGGACTGTTAACTGGCTTGTAAAGATTGTAGTGATAGAATAAATATTGGGATATAAGGTTAATTAGCTTGGTCAAATTAGTGAACACTTGAGTGCACATGTTTGCATATCTATGTGGGCAGGTAGCTATGGCTGTATGTGTGTATATGTCTGTCAATCATATAGCGCCTAAGCAACCCCTATTAATACACTATACCAATGACAGATGGAAGGAGGGGTGAGGCAGCTGGATACAACCACTAAGCCTCACCCACTGTGACGTCATTCTGCATATTGATTCATAGTAAAAGATTGGTTGATGGACAGATGTCCCAGTAGCAAGCTTGCTACTGGGACAGAAAGCTTGCTACTGGGACATCTGTCCTTCAATCAAACCTTTCTTATCTACTGGCTGTTCATCCTCTATACTTTGCACAGCCAGCCATCGCTTCTCGTTACGGTGTAGAAATTCCGCTATATATATGCTGCTGATAGCGATCATAGGTCTACTGATAATACAATTTGCAACTAAAATTTTCTCATTTAATTAAGTCGAAAATGCTAGGCTTACAAAGAGACTTTGCGCCTGCATTGATGACATTTGAAGCAATGGAGTCTGTCTATTCGTCTCAAACTTAAACCCGGTCAAAGCCAAGCTCATCTGCATGGTTTTTCCGGTCTTCTAGGCCTATAATAAGCTCCTTCAGTGAGCTGAACACACATTTCCGAGTTACTACCATCTTTTCTATTCTCTCCATCGTCCTCAGTTTGGGATCTTAATTTTGGAGTCACATAACCATGACTCAAAACTTTCCTTCAAACCTCAAAATAATTGCTGCCGTCTTCAGCCGGCGGTCATTGACTATTGCTGGACCTTCCATTTGGAACTCTCTAACTTCATTCTCATATCTGCGCAACTCCAGGGCTTAAAGTGTGCCTGGACGGTCATGGACGGCGTCCAGGCACTTACTTTTGAGCCTGGACGCCGTCCTGCTACTTATTTGGCCAGCAGAGCCTCGACGCCGTCCATGAACGTCCATTCACCAGTGCAATTCCTCTACGTACGTTATTATCAACAGCATTTAACTATCTGATATTCCCCAAAAATTTATTTTCATTAGGGCCACTTAGTAACTGCAGTAGCCTATGTATATAATGGATGTCTATAATTCGTGTCATACATTCTAGTTACCTTTTTATCAAATTAATTTTCGTCTTATGCGCTTCCGGCGTCTGCTGCATTTGGTAATTAATTTTCAGATGTAAAAAGCAAACAGTTCAGCTTGTTTGATGAACTTTTTGACGAGCTGAGGCCTAGTAAGTTAGTAAACTAATTAAGTTGCACTACATAGCATAGCGCGTATAAAATTGAACTGAATTAAAACATTAATTGTATTGCTTAAGCATACTAATCTTAATAATGGTCCAGAAAACAGTTTTACCGGCCAGTCTGAACTTTTGCGGGTTCAGCCCTTGGCTTCGGCTTGAGAATATCACACTATAAATTACTTACAGTAGGGCCTATACGATAGGTTCTAAATAAGACACCTGAACAAGTAGATTAACGTTCCGTTTGAATGGTACGTGTAGGCCTAGTTGTACTCAGAATTGTAGGTTAACAGTGACTACACGTGGGCGACCACATTATTATTAGATTGTTCCCAAACCTTGACATTTATGAAAGCAAATTTTGAAATGGCTGGTTCCGTTGCAAATGCATTTTTAGCCCATAGTAACATCTATATATATAGATGGGCAGCACGTAGGCCTACGTCATTAATCGATAACAAGCGCGTAGGGCCTAAACGTCCGGTGTCTCTAATAATCGAATAAAACCGGCAAATATCAAATATATTGCTCTGATACGGCAAATGACCAAGAACGCTAATCTAAGACGGAGACCAATCCCAATTGAGATCGTTCTTTTAAGACCAAGGCCGACGCAGTCGAGACCAAGACCGACGGTCCAAGACCAAGACCGATGCATTCAAGACCAAGACCGCAGTTTTCCGGTCTCGAGACCGCCTCGAGACCAAGACCACATCCAATTTGCAGTGTGAACACTAGGATGTATTTTTATGTACCTTGTGCAACTTGGTGCAAAACAAACATAATTCAATCGAGATGACCCTGGGCTATGGCCGAAAACAAGCAATAAGGACATCCCACAATTTCCCTCCTCTATTTTGAGAATATAAAGTATGGAGATCACAATTCTAGAAATGTGTCAGGAACAGGGCGATCCGGGGGGAGTGTCGAGGGGACAAGCCCCCCCCCACCTTTTGCAAGGAGGGACACATTATACGTTTGGGCACACATTTAATCTCAAGAGCCTCTCTTGCTCGGCGCTACCTTCCTCGTCCTTCGGCTGTCGTTCTCACCTTCACATATCTCGATTCCTTCCCGTTAGAGAGGGACTGGTTGAACCCTGCTCCACAGGATAAAGATTAGCATTAATATGACCCACCCTCGCACGATAGCGAATGAATAGGCCTGGGTATTTTCGTAATTTACGGGCGAACCTTAATAGGCCTAGGCCTTGTCTAATCATTACGCAGACTCGGTGGGAATTCCTTAGATTATGCGACCGACACCTAAGCCTATCGAGCGCAGGCACATGTCACATGTTGGCTAAGTAGGGACAGAATATACGTTAAACTAGAGCTGTTTGTCTAACCCTATGGTACTCTGCAGTTAGGGGCGATGACAGACCTTGTCTGTCTGCAGAGAAAACAAGTTTTATGTCATACATCTAACATTAGTCTTTCTGAAGGCAGACGTCACAACTTTTGTTGACCGAAGCTTCAGAATTGGATTGGGAGTTGACAAAAGCAGATTTCGTGAACAGGTGATATACTTGATTTTGGAGGTTTGTGAGGCGGATTCTTTCGAAGGCGTTCACTCTCACACGCACGACTCGGAGTTTCGGTTTTCAGACTGCGCTTGAAAGAGATTTAGATCGGCTCAAAAAAGATTTTCTAGGTGAATTAAAAAATTCGTTACTTCATATCACTAGCTCATTGGGCAGCAAAGCCCAGAAAGCAGGTCGTGTTTAGGTCAGGTTTGATATTTGATTTATTGCCCAATAAGGTTCAGTTTTATTTTTCCGTCTTGTATGTTCACCGGCATGTGTGTTTTAAGGCCACCGATGCTGTTTTAACATAAGGGTATTAATAGACCTAATGTTAAATTTTGCTCTTTGATTGACTCATTTCATTTTTTTATTTGATAAGTTTTCCCTAAAGATACGTTATACAGATAAAGATAAAGTATACGATGTGGGCACAAACAGTAGACGCCAGCTTTGTGTACATTGTGATTTGTGTCTGTGCAAGCGCATATATAATAGCCTACATTCTGAACATGCAGGGACCACTTTGTAAAAGTATTTGGCAGAAACCAATTGAGTAATTCGATTGATTTGGGAGTGAAATGTGAAGTTACAATAAGCCTGTAGGGAATGTCTGTTTTGAATGTTTGGTATTGAATTACTCAAAATGAGCAGCAAATACCAGCAAAAGGAGGGAATCATGTTTACCTATATATGGTTTATTGGCTAACGACCAAGGTGGCTGGTACCTCTTCAAGGGCAGATGAGTCACAAGACAACTGTCAAATGATTTGCATTTCATTTGAATAGAGATCATATTTCTTGTTCTGTTCTCATTGTGAACAGCAAGAATGACAATGCAGTTAAATGAAAGACTGTGAGTCTCTATGTTTCTTCTCCTGAGGAATAAAGTCGACTGCCACTATCTCCTCGTTGCTCAAATTCACTTCCTTCCTTCACAAAATACAACTCGAAACTAACTATTTCCCCTTGGCTTTCAAGAATTTGGAAATCTAAGTGCATCTTCTTCTGGCGTCTGACTCAGATTCACATTTCGGCGTGACTGTGCGAGCATTACAAACTTTTTAATAATGATAATAAGTATGAAGTTATGTCTCATTTCCGTGCGTGCTCACAAATAATATTATCTAAAAGAAGAAGAGCAGGCCCTTGAGCTAGCCAACTGAGAGACAGCCATGTGTGAACTGTTAGCAGAGCTCTACATTTCCCAGTCTCAGCTTAAGAGAATGGATGGCCGGTCTTCTCCCTTAGCCTCTTATCGTTCAACTGACAGTGTACAGTCAGTGTACACATTATAGTTGAGTTGGTTGGTGAGCGCAGGTGGAGCGGACATTTTTGGAAAATCTCTGCCCTGTCAATGATTTGAACCCTTGAGCACTTGGATGACAGTCCAGCACACTGACAACATGATTGTCACACACACACCATATGTAAGACACAGATTTATTTGGAAGGGAACAGATATCTCATTGACCAATGCCAGACCCTGAACTCTATTAGGGCCAGAATTTATTTCAATGTCACCAGCCAGAATCATAATACTAGTTTCACACGGAAGCAGAATATACTTATACTCATACTTTAAACTTAAATACTGAAACATTTCTGTTAATTTGACAGCTCAAATTATAATATGTGCATCTTTTTCTGATTAAATTGCATCTGATATGTGTATTGTAATAGACGTGCACTGCCACTTTGACTTATGTATTACATTACAGCATAATGCCATATATAGTTGCATCTATGACCTTGTATTTCACTTCCTGGATCCTGATTATGTAACTTGTGATTAATAGATCACTATGACACATTTTTATACTGAACCAATGTCACATCCTTCACTATACTGAACCAATGTCACATCCTTCACGACCTTCACCCTCCCCGTATCGTTCCCCACACAACATATGATTAAGATCACATGATCGTCACCTACCTTGAACCTTGAGTTGATGCCTTTGCCATGATAACTTATTATGCGATGTTATATGGCTTTGTTTCTTTCCATTGTGAGTTATTGTGTATTTGCTGGTAGTCTAACAAAGAATATTCTTACCTACTCAGTTTTTATTGTAATTGTTTTAGGCTGACGGTTTCCCATATTCAAAGACTTGAAGAACGGACATTGATGTGACTAAATAAAACCCGGGGACAGCGTTGAAATGGTTCGGATCTTCCGTTGTCTGCGCTTCAAATCGCAGAATGTCGTCTCTGCGACCAGTGAACCGACCGTGATTTGTTCGGATGGTGACCGGCTGTTTGTCGCTTGTGACAATTACAGCGTTGAAGAGTTCTGCACAGACAAAGATGGATGCCACAAAGTACGACGATTTGCGGCCATTGGTCGAATTCTACAGATGGCTTACAGTCATGAAGGTACATTGGGATTTTCAGTCTTGAATTGAATTGGAGCAGGATGCTACTTTTATCATTTTATCGATGAAAGTTTGCTCAAAGAGTCTGCGATTTATTAGCACATTAGTACACTTGTCAGCACTTGTCTTGCACACACATAGACATTTCCTTCATGAAATTAACTCCTGCGTCGAATCCATGCTAAGGTATTGGCTGGAACATTTTCTATTTCTGTTCGCTGCTTTAGCAGTGGTTCTCAGCCTTTTTAGTACTGTAACCCTTTGATAATATTTCACCCCAGAATTGATTGCATTGCTAGTACCCCATCACTGGATTTTTGCTGCCATCATGATGCATGTCACTTCTCACCATTTGATAATCCATATTATGCATCGGAATCTTGGCATCCAGTTTGAAAAAGAGCTCACATATACTCCACACCTTCGTCATCTTACTCTAAACTGATTCTTTCAGCTGTGCCAGCTTTGTGTTGTAACCAGTTCAATAATGTTTCACACTCTTTATCACAGCTCGCATGGACTATTGCACATCTATTTTGGCCTACCATCTAGCCGAATGGCATGCCTGGACCAGATCTTGTGCTGTAAGGCTTATTGTATCCAAATATTGTCAATTGGTCTTGTCTCCAGCTATGGACTGGAAGTTCTTCACTGGCTCCCTATCCACCAGTGCTTTGAACACAGAGTAGTTGCTCTGGTATGATGATGTCACCAGGTCCACACTCCCAATTTACCTCTGAGGGCCTGATGTCATGTATCTAAGGATGTCATCTCCTATGCTCTGCAGAAAAGGGTTTCTTATGGTTTTTTTCATTTGTACTGCAATTACGAAGAATCGAGTCTTTTTGTGATGATACCAGTGGTCTGGAACTGTCTTCCTTCAGGGCTATGCCCATTGGCTACACCCTGGCGCTCCATCCAAATCGTTCCTCAACAGATTTAAAGCTTGTCTTTTTGGGTGCATTTGAGTCTGAAGAGCTCGAATGAATGAGAATTGGTATAATCAATCATTGGTAAAAAAATATTTAATAGTATTTTAGCAATAATTTTGAAATGGAATCATAGTGTAAAATAAGAAAAAGTGCAAATTATTTTGAAATTTTAGTTGCAGTAGTATGTGGATTTTAGTGTGGTTATCATAATTACTTGAGTATTACTTTTGTTACAAATTTATGCATTCCAGGGGACCTCTGGCTAATCGTAAGGTGATCCCCACGGGGGATGGCTGTCAAAAATTGTTGAAATCACGACCCGGGTACCCGACCCGCGTAATGGGTATCCGGGTACCCGATCGCGCATGCATTTTTTCAGGAAATGTAGGAAATTGCACGTTTTTATGGAATGGCGAGCACCAGAGAACCGATTTTATTGTCCTGGTAGTCAGCTAATAAGATCAACGGAACATTTTCTGGTATATGTTCAGGCAACATTGCTCATTTTTACGGATTGTCAGGCACCCGAGAATCTATTTGATTGCCCGGTCAGTCAGCCACGAGTACTCGGGTACCCGTTAACAGCCTTAGTGGTGACCCACAGGTTGAGAGCCGATAGCTTTCTGGCTTTCCTCTGAGCTCACACTCTGAATAGCTTGCACTGTAAGAGGCATTTGACAAGTCTTTATATAATACAATACAATACAATTGGACACGACAGCAGCTGATCAGCCAGTATTTTCTCTTTACAGTAATCAGCAATGTGTTGGTCAAGAAACTGCATGTGACAGTGACTGTATATGTAAACAGGGTTTTGAGCTGCATACATAGCGGTGAAAAGCTGAATCGTAACCAGAATGACCTTTACCATGAGACTTGGCAGCAAATCATGACAGAGCACTATTCAGTGTGTTTAGCGGTTTGTAGTCTGTGTTACTGAAGTTCGGAATCTGGGACACAGTGATTCCAAATGGAGATGAACTTAGTGGTACTGACAGTCAGTCAGCTGTTGCTGAAAGAAACTATTTTGAAGACTCATTCAAAGAACCAGACCAAATTGAAGTGTGGATGGGTGCAGTGGATGGGACTGTGGATGGACAGGAGGGCCGACCTTTGGTGCTCTGGGCTAAGTTCAGCTGCTAATAGTAGAGTTCTCATGTTTGCAGTTTGCTGGAAAACGACTCTTGTGAATAGACTGTACTGTTTTAAGGATTTCACTTTTAAACTCAGCCTCTCCTGTTATTTCTTTCATTATTATTGTCATGTTATCTCTATAAACATGTTACTAGGAAATCGTAAACTGGAGTCATATAATTTATGTGCAAAAGTGGTCACAATTCAGACAGACTTTGTTGATATGGATATTTACAAATGGCTTGACCTATTCGCTCTTGATTGCATCAAATGTATCGTTTTTTTGACAAATTATGTGGCACAGTAAAAATTTACTGCCCAAGAATGTGTAGATATCAAGCCTTGAATTTTTGCATTTTTCAATGCTTGATGCTTTTGCCAAGGGTTGCTAATGTAATTCTATTATCTGATATCATTACATGAAATTAACTACATAATTAGTAAGCAGCATTCCAATTTGAAAACATTTTATTGAAAAAATGTATTACTGGGCTAAAGCTGTGACCACAGTCATGGTAGCTGGAAATGTTATGAGAATTGCCCTCTTGTGTGTTGTTGAGACTGTCACTTGTGACCTGGTGACCTTTATGACCCCATTAACAGTAAGTTGTTTCTGTACTTGGTCCTACAACTGGCAGGCAACACACTCCAGAACTCATAGTTGGTAGATTTGTAAGTCCAAGGATTATAAGGTTAGTCATCTGTGACCTGTTTTAGCTTGCAGAGAGTTTCATTGATTGGTTCTTCCTCCTGCATTTTGTGTGCACATTTCCTTGTAAGAGTACACCTCTTCTGTCTTAAAAATTCTTCATCCAGAGTTGGTCCAGTTAAGCAATGAGGTGTTCAGTAATCTTCAATCATCACGTACATGTATCTGTTCTTTTTAAGTACACCTAATAAATAGATTTTGATTTTGAGCCAAACAATTATGTACAAAATCAACTTGGCAAAACAGTCGCTCCAATAATCAATTAATGCAAAACTACTACACAACCATTTCTGTTGCGTATTAATCATTTTAAATAAGACAATGTTTGTGCTCTGTTGTTATTGATTTTGGGCATAAGGTGATTGCTTATAGAGGACAAAGTATGCTTTCAGCCTTGCAATCAATTTCCTGCCCAACAGGTTTGGATTTCAGTTTGGGGATGAGGTGATGGTTAAATGATAATACACAGAGGACACGGGTTTAGTACCCGCTAGCCCCACAATGTTGACTCAGCCATTCACTCTCTAGGGGCAATGTTAAAGTAAGCAGCAGTAGACGAATCGGTGCCTTGCAGGCTGACATACAGTTATTACATTGACTCTTGTTTGACTTGTTATTAAGTGATCCTACATTTCAATCAGTCATGATGTGGTTTGTCAGTTTTAATTGTTTTAATAATATTATTATTAGAATAGATTGTATTGTATTGAATAAGAATACAATCTAAACTATGGTATTCGAAACGAGCACATGATATTTTCATATGCTTCAGGTGAGTTTTTGGCAACGATCGAAGAGGATTCTGTTAAGTCGAGCAGTTCAATGCTTCAGTGTCATCTGTCTCTCAGAGTTTACACGAATCTGGCTGCGATATCCAGTGGTCATCCAATGAAAGTGAGGATAGCTGGTCAGGTGAACAGGGCAAAAGCACATCACACGGGTCCTGTGCTCAGTGCAGACCAGCTGGTAGTCATCGAAGTTTCTCTGAAGAGGCCTGCCACCTGTATCGCAGCGTACGGTAGAAACATTGCGGTCGGAATAAAGGACACTGTTCTTGTCTATGCATGTGACACAATTGACGACATGTCACGGGATGTCCGCTGTATACTTGATCTGGAGTTTGGGTTCAAGGTGAGAAGGATCGAGTTGTGTGAGGAGTTCATCATGTGCAGTTCTGGAATGGAATGCCAGATCGTTCAACTGAACTTTGATACTTCTACGAAATCGGAGACTGATCGTCCACATCACATGAATGGTCCACTGACCATCCGTTCGTTCTTTGAACACGATGCTTTAAGGTTGCGTTCATCTAACGAAAATGCAAAATCTCCCCACATAACAGATTGCATTGACAATGTGATTTCACAGAAATGTATGAAATGCTCCGTTGAAAATGGACATAAAAATTCTTCTCTGGTCAAGAGCGGTGCATGCGAACGCTGTAATAAGGCAGATGTCACCGTGAATAATGATGAGCAGTCATCTGACCGTAGTGATCACATGAAAGAGGAAGTAGGTAGTAAAGCAACATTTGCTACAGAGGGAAACTCCAAATTGACTGAATCAAAACGTCACCTTGTTGTGCGACAGATTCCTGTGGCTAGTTGCCGTAGTAACTCGCCGCCCCTTCCCCCGCCTCCTCCACCTTCACAGAAGCCTGCATCCAAGCTGAAGGAGACAATCGGTGGGGGCGTAGAACTCCTAGGACCAGTGTCTGGTGATCTGCCAATGTGCACTGTCAATGTTGAGTATGAAGGTGAGTACCAGGATCTGTTTGTTGTTATCACAATTTAGATTCCTAAGTTATTATATATGTCTGATGCTCACTCTTTGAAATAAAAGTCACTTAATTATCTCCAAAAACAAAAATTACCGCCAATTGTACAGTTAATCATACCTGACCTGTTCCAACATTTTGCACGCTTGCCATTGTGTTGTGGATTCTTGGACTTTCGTTGAAGTTTGACTCTCTTCTTTTCAGTGCAAGAGAGTTGTGCTTTAACCAGAATTATTTTATTGCTTATAGAGAAGCCAGACTTTGAAGGTGTTTACTGACGGATGATTTCCAGTGTTACACCACATTTATTGTCTACTTAGCTAGACTCCTAGATTCTGTCTGACTTGGCACCAAACCGAATAAGCAACCTTGCCCTCTCAGACTATCACATCTTATGGAAGTTTGTGATTATGTGATGTGACTGACTCAGACACCATGGAAATTGAACAGAACATAACGACCCTTTTAAATATATTGAAAATTGATGTTCAGGAAGTTGTCATGAGTTTCTATTCTGTCAGCATTGGGGATGACCTTTGATGAGTTTTTCTGTTTTTTATACTTTTATACCTATTATGACTTGTGTAATTCTCAATGAAGTTTATGCTTTTGTCTTGATTTGTCTGTTACAAAATAAAAAGGAACTGGTAAAAACGGCATTGGTCGTAGTGGAGTTCTAAACAAGGGAGTTACAACACTTCTCTTCAAGAAACTGGATTATTGTTCTCCTGGAATTCATTCCATCCAGCTTCTGCCTGTCTTCATAGATGGAGGTACTAGTTGTGTCTATCACCTTATCTATCAATGTCCATTTTAAGTTTTTTAATTGCCGGTAAAATTGAACACAGGAACACTGTGCTCTGGTCTAAATGATGCTGGCATAATTAAGAATGGAAATTTGTCAGTATGGAAGACAATACAAAGAAAAATCCTGTGTTGAGTCACAATGGCAGGGTCATGCGCAATTTACTGGTGGGCACGATTAGTTAAATTGGTAATTGATTAAATTTAGCTGTTTTTCTGATTTATTGGAGCCTAATTGATTAGAGTCTTATTGATTGGTTACATAAGTGGACACGATGTTGCATCATGGCCTAAGTTTCTGGGTCAAGTGACATGGTAATGCGGAATAACACCAGGTTTTAGTCAGCTGCATGAGCATCATTGACCATGCCTGGCCAATTATGGGCAGTCCCTGTGTTACATTTAATTCTGCCCATATTCTGCAACCCAAAGCAGAGAAACTAAGTAGTTTTTAATTTTTTGTTTTAGTGCCATCTTTGGTCATGATATCAAATTAATAAATATATGACTCATATTACGTAATACTTTGCATATTTTAAAAATTGAAATGAACAACAGATTGAACGTTTCATTTCCATTGAGCAAGATTTATTGCAGATTTACAATTTTCACTGTATTGTTGATAGGTTAGCATACAATAGTGATCAGTAATGATCAGATACGATCCATGCTGCTTGAACTAAATAATGAGAACTAATTAAATTCACATCTACTTGATTGTATCTAATGAATCTTACTGTCATTTCAAACATGAACACTAAACAGTTACTGTTATTAAATTATATTAATTGATGCACTGTCATTTGTATAATTGAATACTTAGTTACAGGATGCAGCTGCTAGTGCTAACTCTCCAAATCCAGAATTTTCTAATTTATTTTGTTAGTCACTTGCTGTTGTTGCTTAGTAGTCATCATGGCCTGCAGATTAATGGCAGTTGCATATTGTTAGGTTTCTAACATAAAGTGAATATTTTTTATCTGGTAGCAATATGTTGAATGCTGTAGTTAGTGAATTATTATAATTATAAAATATTATAACAGTTGCCAACCTTGCCACTTTCGAATTAATAAAATTGCCCCTGCAACTTTCTATTTTAAATTATGATTATTATGATTAATGCTGCTCAGATTGATCTCCTGCCTGGTTTCCATTTTGACCTTAGTTATGCCACTGGCTGCAGTGTATCTGGTACACACAAAAATCAGTAGCCAAGGGTACTCTCACTGTTAGTGTTAGATAATGCACATCTGAAAATCCCTTGAGTCCAGGGGTGCCTGTAGTGGTATTTGTTCCTGCCTGTAAGTTGAATCGAAGGACCTCCAGTGACGAATGGTCCAAGGATCTGTGTCGCTATGACGATGATCAAACAGTTACCCGGTTGTAAATTGTTCATGTAGTTTCATAGGCAATGATGATAGGGGAAAATTACCTTGAAAAGATAAGAAGGTTTGTAGAAGAAATGGAGGGTGATTAGGTAGTAGGTACGACATGCAAATTCAGTATCAGTGAACAACATCAAATTGTGCATAAGAACTGCATGTCATATATCCTATGGCAGATCAGTAACAGACACACAGTATGGAAGACAGACAGATAGACAGACAGATAGACAGACAGATAGACAGACAGAGAGTTGTGACCACAAACTGACTTGTCAGTGACAGAGACAAAGACCAAAGTGTGAAGACTACATTTGATTTATGGTAGATATAGGCAGCAAGACAGAGATGGACAGCAAAACATAGATGGACAGACAGTCAGTGAGTGTTGCAATAGGGAGTTGAATTGAATATAGTGTGTTTATGTGACTACATTATTGACTTACAAATTTGACTCTAAGGGACTTAACGTTAATGAAGTTTCAATTCAATCATAGAGTTTGCAGTTAGACGGGTATTAACATCTTATTTATCTTCATGGTGATGGTGTTAATAAGATATTTATAGAAAGATTATACAGGTCCATAAGAATCGTTCTTAACTTAACAATATTTGTGTATTAAACTAAGTTATTGGAAAAGTTAAACTTGTAAGAAATTTAGTGTTTGTATTTTCAGATGATGATCCTTCAAATGCCATTTGCAATAATGTATTTTTGTCTGGCAAACGAAAAAAGTTGGTTGGCCTGTTTAGCGTCATAGGAACGCCAAACTATGCCTTCGTTTACAGTTTACTTTACGACTGTCGTCTGATCTCATCATTTCCGTATGCCATAGAAACAATGCAGGTATGATGCTGTTTTACGCAAATCGTACTACACATTTTCTAATCTACGCATGCATCTTCTAATCTGGGAAATGTTCATGAGTCTTGCTAGGACTTTTTTGGAACGAGGATCATGCAGTCGGCACATACTTCAGTTGGGAGGAGAGAGATTTTGAAATTCTTGAAATTTGATATCGCCTTTCTTTCAACATCTTTTGCTCAGAAGTGCACACGCCTCGACAGCACAATTGTACTGCAGAGCAACTGTGTGTGAAGGACTTGCTCAAGGTCCCTACACAGTGGCTGATGCCTCGGACAAGGGTCGAACCCGCTCACTCAGCGCACACTTAGTGTCACGAGCCGACCGCTCTAACCGATCAGCCACTGTGCCTTGCAAATTGCTCTATTACAGTTGATTTCTAATCAAGTTTTGTAGTATTCTTTGGTTAGTAGTTTTTAGGATTGTTCAGAGATAGAATCAACATGTGCTGCCTTGTTCACAAATATACTGCATGTAGCAATTCATCATCATCGCCTTTAGACCTGACGAATACTGTTACCTATGATGGCTGGCATGCAAAGGACCAACTCAGTATGGAAATAATCTGGCTAAATCAAATCACCTAAAACAGTCAAGTCATTCTTACTCATTCTAATGTAATTAATTAATAGAAAATATTTTCTAATTGATTCCAAATGTTATTAAATTAATCATTTTGGCAGCAAGTGTTTTAATGTCAGAGGCTGTTGTCTGTTGTTTTAGGTGTGGTTGACAGAGAATCATTTGTTTGCACTTTCTTCGTCACGTCTCGATGTATACACTTCGCGCTGTCTTAGTCGAATTGTCTTCGACTTAGAAGAAACTGCCAATGCAATGCAGGTATCTGGAAATCAGTTTTGAATTATAAATCCAGTTCATCAACTTTCAATATCACCTAAGCCAAACAGAGAAATACTGTGGCAACATAATGTAAATCTTCTAAATTTCTCGATGCCGTGCTAAATTCGTGTCAGGGAGCCCAACTTCTTGACTGATGCTATACTAAATGAAGCTCAGAATACCTGCCAGTTCAGAATCAAGGTCAAGCCGACTCCAATCCTAATGAATTTAAGGTGTTATTTAATTAGTTGGCTAATTAGTTAGTTAATTATACACTTATGTAGTGCCTTTTAGATACTCACAAATGTGTTGCCAAAGCTAGCTATAATGATGATTAGGTCAATAAATACAATGTTGCATCAGTAATCAACAATTATTGGGTAACTATAAGAGTCCCTCAATCTGGTCCCTAAAGATATGCAGAATACAACTCACTCAGAGTTGACAAATGACGGTTTGTTCAAGGGTACTGAACTATGTTCAAGCCTTGGGTCCTGAACTATGCATCAAAAGCTGAGTTACCTGGGATTCCATTGTTCAGTGGTTGATAGTATCCAATTGTTGCATGCATAGTTAAAACAAAATATTTATTATTGAAGAGTTAGGTGTCCTACCTTCTCTACTAATCTTCAATTTGCTCAGTGAGTGTTGGTTACAAATGTCCTTTGTTGTTGTTGTTCTTACAGCAAACGCTTCCATTTATAAGCGAAGAGCCCTGTCTGATTGGGTATCACACGTTCTTTGGCTTAACTGCTATGTGCCAGATGGGAGACTATGTTACGATCTTATCAAAGTCTGCCGCCTCCTTTGAGTAAAACATCTTCAGTCAAATATTTTTATTACTTGGATTGAAGTTCTCAGGTTTAATGCTATTGTACATGTAATTTCAGAAATTACTCCAGGTATTGCATGAAATGGATCAGTGCTTTCCAACCTTTTTGACGCTGTGAGTCACCATGGATATTATTCTTGAAGCCAAGAGTAAACTCAATAGCAACCACAAAAATTTAGTGGAAATTATTAACTTTTTAAAAATTTATTGTGAATTTTTGTTCACATTGTTGCATGATAAGCCAAGTTATGAACAAATAAATATGCAAGTAGGTCAGGGACTGTCTTTTACTCGATTAAATATGCAAGTAGGTCAGTGACTTTGTCTTTAATTCGATTTATGCACAAATACCAAAAATGTTACCACTTTAAATCGGGTCACCAGTGGGACAGCATGTACCTAGATGATTTAAATAAGTAAGGTAATTATTAGTTATTAATTAGTTGTTATCTCAAACGAAGTTATGGCCATAATGCATGTTTATGCTGTATAGTATCAGTGTGCATCAAGTCTAAAATAAGAACATCGAGTGAGTAGAGTGCAGATTAGCAATATTGTGAACACAGAATTGTTTACAGAAACTAACAAGGTTAATTGGGACGTTGCTCAATTTTAGTTAATGGTATTATTTTAATGGATAGTGCGTAGTATCTTATTTTGCTATGATATTGGGTGGCCAACAAAAGGAGAGAGTGAAAAATCATAGCATGTGTCATGTGCCAACCAGATTACAAATTTCACATTGTGATTGAATCAACTGCTCTTTTAAAAAAGTTACAATATAGGTTTCCACGTCACTGATCAAGTAAGGTCTGTGGACGTTTCTGATTTAAACCTGAGATTTGTAAAGGACATGGTGTTACCATTTTGCCACTTGTGAGTCATAGTCATTATCTTGTAATCTGAGCTGATAATAAATCTTATTACCAGGTCATCTGATAACAGTTGGAGTATTTACGCCCTTCGACGACCTGAGGTGACCAGTCTCTACAATGACATGGTAAACATAACCTACATCACTCCTAGGTTCATAGGTCTTCGAACTACTGATATAGAGAGCATGCATGCATATACACTTAACCCTTGTGAGGTACTTTATTGGTGCCTTAAGTGTCTTCGTGCACACATACATGCATACTCACATGCATAGTTACATGCATACATTCATACATCCATATACAATTATATGTGCATATACACTGATTTGCACAGTATAGGTTGATATAATATATATTCTACTGCTATTTATAATTATCTCCGTTTAATGACATTCAAAGGGACATTGTCATAGCATTATGACAAGTCGTAGAATGAACGGATGGTCACAAGTTTTTACAGAAGTCGAATTTAACTTGTGGCAGCCATGCAACGCGCCATCTGTTATATGCATCTAATTTAGACAACTTCACTGCCTAGTGAATGGAGTGCTAGTCATCCTTACTGGAGTAGCAAGAATTGATCTCACTTCCTCCTACTCCTCCTACTCTTGATGTCAGTGTATAATCTACTCTGTGCCCCACTGTACTGTGTAATTAATTATTTCTACTGCATACATCTGTGTTTTCATATGTTTTGCATTTGTGTATTGTGTTAATTAGTGAATTTTAAAGCCTATTATTGAAAGCCACTCATTGTGTTTAAGCATGACTGCATGAAGGACATGTGCTCATTTGTGTAAATATATATATGTGTGTGTGTGTGTGTGGTGTGTGTGTGTGTGTGTGTGTGTGGGTGTGTGGGTGTGTGTGTGTGTGTATATATGAAGCATATTCGCTTAGATATACATATATACAGCACACACACACATATATATATATGTATGTATCTAAATATGTATATATATATGATATGTATCTAGGTGTTGCTAAATATTGAAAAGCCAATAAAAGAGCTTAGCGTGAGGTTTTTGATTAGCGTGTTTCTGATTAACCAGTGCACCAAAGTAGTTTCCAATATTTGCGGTTAATTGCCTCCAGATAGAACAGGCAAAGGATTGGGATGAGAGTCATCCAAGTAGGAAGTCTGGCGAGAGTGTGGAGCGCCATCTGGGTGTTTCCCTCTGTCTTATGCAAGAAGCAAATATGCTTTTACGAAGCCAACTGTACCTTCGACACTGGAACGACGAAAAGGACAAATGTACGGCCCTACTGAAAGAGTCGTCCCTCTATTTGGCTCGTGTCTATCAAAAGTAAGTTCTGCTTAATATTGATAAGTAATGGCTTAAGCATATTGTGTAGTTGTGTCTATTCATTTATCAGAACTTATTTTTTTTTTATCAATCTAAAACTGACTCAGTCTTTGTCTTGTGTAAAAATATCAGCACCTCTTCTTGTATTTATCCTCTGAGGCATCATTCTGGTATCATATGATGTACACGAGACTCAATAGATTGTCTTACAGGCAATATTTTTCAACGTTGAACCTTTGAGCTTCAGTTGGTGCAGTTTATAAATGAACTCGAAGTTTGGGGCTAGGGCAACATTCAGAACAGCATAACCTCATTGTGTTTAAGATGTTCATTGTTAATAAAATTTTATTTGTTTTATTTATAGACGTGAAACGGATGGCCACATAGCCGTGCCGTACTACCTCATGTCTGGCTATTCTCTGATGGACATTGCTCACAGCTTCCGAGACGCTAAGGCAAAGGTCAGTAAACGAAATCATTTCAGCACCAATAGTTCACCTAATTGTCAATGTCATATGTGAACCATCCTGCATATCTGTATAGCCCACAGATATTTGGTGATCATAAAAGTTGCATGTTATAAGGTTGATTAAAAGATTATTAATAGTCTGAGTAATGGGGGACACTGTGGGCAGTTCCTTAAGTAGAAACAGATGGCGCCAGTATGCACATAGGTCTAAGAATTTTTTTTATATTGGCCATGCATTGTTTATTTATGTTGTTCGGATCGATGGCTGGCATAAGAATTATAATTATGGATAAATTCATGAATTTTATAGTCTTGCTAACTTTTAGATTACTTTTGCTTGAAAAACATACAGCACAACAGCCAATCAACATCAAGCACACAATTTTGCCTCAGGTGGCTTACCCACATTTGATACTGGCGCCATCTATTTCACAGAGTCCCCCATTGTTGTTGCAATGTCGTAATGACTCGTTTTATGTCTGAACTTTCAGATTTCATATCGAAGTTGCGAAGCCCTTGTTTGGTATGCTAAGAAACTTGCTGATCCTCTCTTGGTAAATGACATTGTCAACGAGGTAACCATCTATATCAACGTTTTTTGTAATGTAACTGGAAATTTATGTAGCTCCACTTCAAGAGATACTAATGTATGTGAAACACATTGGCCATTTTAGTAGAATGCTCACCTGAAAATGCAGAATATGGGTTGAACCTTCATGGAGATGGCTACTCCATAGGAACCATGTAGAAAGGTCCTTCACTTGCAATAACTCATTTCCATTCATTGATTGATAATGGTGACGATAAATAAGGATGTAATAATAATAGTGATATTAAAAATATCAAAGGCTGTATCCTTGTCACTCTCAGTAGTGTGTATTAATTAAAAGTAATGGGACCTGCCATCTGGAATGGACTTCCCATAGAGCTCTGTCTCCTGTGTCGGAACTCCTCATCTTCATTTTACGCCTCTCTTAAAACTGTTCTTTTCAGCTGAGGGTTAGGCCGGGAGCGCCTCTGTCAAGTATTTTTGATTGATTGATAAGTTTGGAAGTGTCTTTCAAAGTACAAATAATTGTAGGTCATGTAGGGAGTTGTTAATTTTGACCTCTCAAATTTAAATCTAATTAAATTTAATTAAACCCTCTCAAAGAAAAAGTTCAAAATTTATATAAAAGTTCATGAAAGTGGCCAACTACACTCATGCTTTAAGTTTTATCAATAAAAGTCTTCTTAAATACTACTTAACTATGCAAGTCACCCACCTACTTAATTGGTTAAACTGAAGTACCCTTCTTTGTTATGTTATTTCTGTTATAGGCTGAAGAGCACTATGCAGATATTATTCGGACATAAATGATTGTAACAAATTATTAGGTGTTAATTATTTAACTTACTAACTAGCTAATTAACTGACTCAATAGGCAAGCCTGTTTCTTGCTTAGTATGACTATATTGCATGTGAATGCTTCTTGGTTTGCTATTGTTATTCTGATTTGATTCAAAATTAATTTTAAATGTTTGGTCCATGTTTCTTGCTACAGATTGCTAATGCTGGGATTGCAAATGGCTGGTTGAAGAAGCTACATGCTATCGCTCATCCTGATGGTGAGTGGCTGACTTAAGAAGTATGACGTCGTCCAGACATAGTTTGAATCCCCGATTTAATTCCACTGTACAAAATGACCTCAGTGTGACCTTGATCTCATTATTACTTTTATTCTGCAGTTTTTGTTTCCAGAAAACAGTATAAAACGTGGTGTAAGGTGATAATACTATATTATCAAGTCAGGTATATTGTTTCTGTTAAACAACACTTTGTCATGGCTAAGATAATTAATGTTGCAAGGGACCAACATGGATAAACCACGTGCCAATATCTCAGCCCTAATCATGGAGGAGATTATTTCTCGATGAAGGACCCACAATTGCAAAGATGCAGCATTGAGCGGTGGCTGCCCTGACCTGAGGACAAAAAGGGTTCGAATCTATCACTAGGTAAATGAATCTCAGACAAACAGACAGAGAGAGAGCAGATGATGGTTTACGGAGGACACAAAGGTAGTTTGGAGTCTGGCCTTGGTGAGCTCTAGAGACCTAAAGTAGTATCTTATCTTGGATTTAGGCATCAATAGGAAGCCAATTCTACCATAGATCTGAGCATTTAATTGAAAAAAGCTTCACCTCATTGCTTGTTTTGTCAGTGTGAAATGTGTTGTACATTTCTGTGTTGTATCTGATCATTTATTAATGTCATTTATAAAGCACTTCTCACAGCATAGCCCTTCAGGAATGTTCTCAATGCGATGGACCTGTAGAGAAATGAAAGGTTTTGAGGTGAGAGAAAGATGTGGAGAGACCACCAGAGAAGATTGGTAAAGCCAAAAGGAGAGGGAAGTTCATTCCACAATAAGAGGGACCTATATGGTGCATAATTTAATTATAGATCTCAAGTAGAAGTTAATCACTCATCCCATTTTATACTGTGTTTGTGTTGTGTGATTTTGCAGATGAAGTAAATTCTAAAAGATTGGGTTGTTCTGTGGTAGGTTTGGCAACTACATCATCCACTCACTTTTAAATAATATGCAAAAAGTTATTTCATTCTTGAGACTGCTACTGTTGTGTATGTGAAGATCATAAAAGTGTCAATGCTTTTGCTGTGCTTAAAAAAAGTGTAGCAACTGACTGACAGTGATGGGCAAAATGCTTTTCAAAAGTATTTTGAAAATACAAAATAAAATACTTTTATAAAATCTTTTCAGAAGTATTTTGAAAATACAAAATAAAATATTATTTTCAAAATACACTTTTTCAAAATATTTTTGAGAAATCAACATTTTGTACTTTCATCCGTACTCACATTTTACACTGCATGAGTGTAGGCTACTGTGCACTTTACATATCACATAGTTTCTTTTTACTAGTCTCAAGTTGTCTGAACAAATGGACCTCACATTCTAATTATTCAACAGCAAAGGAGAATAAAAATAATGTTCACAACGAACATAATCATCATACTTTTCCATGTAGCAGTTCTGATAAAGACAGTCTCCTCTGACAGTCAAATATCAATAGTTACTGTTCTTGCCATTTACTCTCGCCGGCCTCTCGAACGAATGCCTGTTTTTGGCCTCGCCTATTTTTATAAGCCTATATTCTTTTCTCACCTTTCTTACGTCCATAACCAGTGTCACTTTCTCTCAACCCTCTCCTTTCGCCGAGATATCTTGGTGCCATCTTCTTTCACGCTTCCGTTTGGACCGTTTCCTGCCTACAGCCTCGGAAGCATAAGCTTCCTAATGTCTGTGCCATCCTTTGTCTTCATCCAGTATTTCTGCCTCTCACTCTCTGTCACTGCGCATCTCTCTCTCACTGTCGTCCTTTAATTATGCCTGATGCGTGGATCAGGTATTGCACTGGCTGTGTCTGAATAATTAAAGGCTATTAACTAAACCATTAGTACACCGATTATAAAAGCGATTAGCTAACGGTTGCATTTGTGTTCCAAGGATTCTGTATTAGACTGAAGCAGGGATAATTTTTGGCCTGAGGCTGATAGGCCTACCACAAATTGATAGTGCTAGTTGGCATGAGCATAGGTCCTAAGGATTATTATTTTATTGAAATCTTGTTAACAAAAATGTTTTGGAATTCTCCAAAATACTTTTAAAAAGTATTTCGAAAATACTTATACAAATACTTTTCAGAAGTATTTTGAAAATACTAAGTAAAATAGTATTTTCTATTTTGAAAATAGAATTATATTTTCAAAATACTTTTGTGCCCATCACTGTTGACTGAGTAGATCCAGGATTTGTGTTGAGAATTGGGTGTATGTGGAGAACAAATGTATCATAGGATGTAACGTGAAGAAAATATCAATCCACAAAATTCATGGAACATTTTGTGTCAGTTTGATTATTATTGAATGAAGATATATAATTTTATATTCAATCTGCCACAGGTTGGGAACTATTCTTTGTATGTTTGATTCTTTGTGTGGTCATGTTTTCTTGTTATCATCTTTGGTACGTCACTCTTTGGTGCATTGCCATTTGCACCACTTGTTTGCCTCTCTATTCTGAGCTCATCTTAAGGCCGTATATGTCCAGCTTCTTTGGCAAGGGCATCAACTGGTCTACTCCAGTCTCAACGGGGTCCAGATATCGGAGTTGATAAAGCTGTAGTATTGTCTTGCTCATCCTCACAGAATACATTGTGCCCAAACATAGGCCTATATCGTTTCAAATCATCCCAAACACTGGCATGTGTTCTTCTGACCATAATTTACATCATATATTCCATGGTTTGTTTTTCTTGATTAAAGATGGAACCATCAAAGCCTGACGTTGATAACGCTAACGAAACTTCTCCCTTTGTTGGAACAAATCTCGATTCTGTGACGAGTCTAATTCACTCGGGTATTGAAGTTGCAAAATTGGATTCACTGCCACAGCAACTAAATCGTAAAGTCCTCGTCCATTGCAAAGAAAACCGTTAAAATTGCTGCCATCTCAACAACTTTTAACGTCAGTTCTGAGTTTCAGTTCTGTCTCTGCTTTTCCTTAGCTTTTGGGATATTGTTTTGTTATTGAAAATTATGAATTGCTTTATTGAAATAACAGCTTGATAGTAAACTTTTATTTACTTGATATAATTGGGTTTCAAGTGCTCTAAATATCTGAGATATTATTTGGTATGTTTGTCGAATTACTGTTTTAAACTTGAATTTATGTCACAAATCTGCTGATTTAGTCAGTACATAATAGAAATGGTATTAACTTAAACATTACTGTAATTTTGATGTAAAATCTTACTACGTGACAAATTTGAAAGTTGAAACTTTAAATCGAAAATGCATGGAATTTAGTAATTATGCTAATTGTTGCCAATAATCAGTACTTATTTATACTATATATTTAAGAGTTGCCGTTGTTTCCAACAGTTTGTGATGTTTTAGCTACACACTAAAGAAAACATTTTTAGTATATTATTAAGTATTTTTCACTTTTTACTAACCTGTCATATTTAAATCAGTTTATGGATGAAAGGATTAGGCCTACAATGCATTGTTTTTATGTGTTTAAAAACAGATGTGTACCTTTCATGATTAAACCTGTAAGCAATGCAACTAAGTGTGTTGAGAACTATTAGTATTAAGTTTTGTGTAACGAGTCTTGTTAAGTGTTTACTAAACCTTGTGGTGATAAATTGTTAGATTTTATGAAAATTTCTACACTGGGCTCCGGTGCATTGCGGAAAATCTGTTTAGTCATGACATGTTTTGTTCTGTTGAATAGTATGACACAAAGGCGTTTTTAGCAGATTTAATTTAGCAGAAGTGGTTCTTTGGGGAACTGACTTGTTGGGACATAGCTTTTGTAAACATTTATTGAATTTAAGTGACCTATTTCACATTATGGTTTTTTCAAGACGTATTTCTGACAAAGTAATTTTTAAAATGAGAACTGATTAGATTGTTAGCTTTAGACTTAGTTTATAAGACTTGGATGTATTATGTTTATTTATTCAGTATATTTGCTCAGTTTTCATCTCTTCTATATTTTGCCAAGGATGCTGCAACAGCATTTTACTGAACTGTCTTTACTCGAGGCAATTGAATGAGTTGTGATTTCTTGTAGCCACATACAGGGCCGAATCGAAGGGGGGCCTGCAGAGCCTAGGCCCCGGGCGCAAATGTGGAAAGGGCACAAATTTCAGGATGGAATGTGGGGGCGCCAAATTGATGCTATGCATAGGGCGCAATTAGCTAGGCACAGGGCGCAGTTATAGTTCGATATGGCCCTGGCCACATAGGTTCAGAGTTGGTTTAAGCATCGATGTTTACTACTTGAAGTTTAGGAATATTGTGTGTCCAAAGTTTGACATACTGATATAACAAAATTAAACACAGCAAATGGTAAAGTTAGAATTGTGCTTCTAACTTGCAGCATAGGTAAAAAAGATGTTGCTAGATTTTGTGACATAAACAAATTTTTGTATTGCATTGGAGTGGATCATGGTACAACTGCCTTCCCACTAAAAACAGGTTTGTTATCTGCACATGACTTCTTATCAATAATTATAATAAGGTGCTTAGAGTGCTTTTACTATTTTGCACTGCATATGAATAGCAGCATTGAATCCGAAATTCAGTCGAAATTTATGTAGCTTCTTTCTGAGCTTGGTTAACGTAATGTAATGGTAATGTAATTTTAAGAAGACTAGAATACCCTGCCATTGTTAGCAAATCCATAAGAAGAGCTCTATGTGGAGTTAATGACAATCAGGAATACTGCCACCATGTTGTATATGCTTGGAAGAGTAGTCTTCAATAAACCTTTGAAAAAACCCAAAACATTTGTGCAACCTGGAGGTTTATTAGGTGAAACTTCATTCTTAGTTGGCTCAAGAAGTAATATACTAGTGAGCCCACTGACAGAAATTCCTAACCCTACCGGCCTCTTATAAACGGAAGTGAGCGTGATCTGCAGCACAAAATGACGAGAAAGGTAATATTTAGATGGTTGAGTTTTAAACTGTAGTTGAATGTCAGAAATATATATTTTTAACAAGGCATAAAATGCATAAATCATAAACTTTGTTTAGCTGATCATAATATTTTTCATAAGTTGATTGCGGGCCCAGCCTGGGTCCTTAAAAATTGCCGGCCTCTAGTCATTTGTCACCCTCTACCCCTCTAGGCACATATCTGCTTGTGAGCTGTATTGATAAAATTTCTTTAATGATGCTCATATATATATATTTAAGCCTAATCTGCTGCACAAGGCACAAGGTGAATCAGCTGTTCCATGGATCAGCACTTCAATGGTGGTCAGCTTATCGTTCGGCAATAAATTGCTTAACAACCTGCAAATTGATCTTAGCCTTTCTTTGCCTCTTTTTTTGCAAAACGTTAAAGATTATTCTGTTTATTGGTGGTTTAGATCACAGGTACTTTTCATGAGTCTCTCTTTAATAGACTTTGACAAATTGAAAGTTACAGTTGTTCACCTAGAAATGCGTTTCATAATTCGGGTAAAAATTCTTCTAAATTCTCTCTGAGGAGAGAGAAAGAGAGGACCAGAGATAGAGGTGAGACAGAGGAAAGAGAGGAGGGAAAAGAAAAAAAGAGAGAGATGAATCGGAGAGGAGAGACAGTGGGGAAAGAGGAGAGAAAGAGGGAATTGCTTTGATATGTTGGTTGTGAAAACGACACGACCACAAGTCTTAACACTAATGATACACACGCAATACGCATGCATGCATTATATATTCGTGTGTAAAACCACAAATGAATAAATACAAAAAAATAAAAAATATTGAACATGGTACAGCTAGATTGCCCAGTTTTGACTATCATAATTATGTCAGTATCGAAGCCAGGTCTACATAATGCAGAAATAAAAAAAATGCTTAATGACATTTGTGGAAGCGTCGGCATACTCATTACTCGGGCCATTAGGGCCTATCTGCATAGATGTAGGCCTGTATGGGTATTTTTCATAACAGCGCTCAAATTCAGACAAAAAAATTTTTGAACAAAAAATATGATGGAAATTTTAACAAATCACACATATTTTTATGGAACTGCTGATCATGATGCAAACTTAATATCGAGCAGTGCTTAAACTTGACAGAGTTGGCCTGAAATTTCATTTTAGTTTTTTAAATATTTTATTTAAAATACAACTATGTTACTTTCATTTACATTTGCAACTCCTGCATTTTATTTTAAAATACACTGTCCATAATTTACCTGTAAGTTTTTTGTAACTGCTGATCGAAGCACTTAATATCGTGCAGTAATTAAATTTGACAGAGCTGAACTAAAATTTCATTCTAGGTCGGTTACTTTGATTTACAACTACGTTATTTTAACACCTTAGAATATACAGTTCAAAGTACTGTCACTGTTCATAATTAGTGATTAATTATTATTAAATGTGCATAGCAATATGATACAGCAGCTCCAATTATTCAGATGATAAATTATTTCATTTGTACTATGAACTAATCTCATTATTTAAAGTCACTGAGCGGTAAACCATGATCAACTATCCATTGAATCTTATCTTGAACTCCATTGGTTACATTTAGATGCCAGAATGATGTTAAGTGACAAAACAGACAGACATTCCAATCAAAATTAAAAAAACGTCCTTTTAACACTTTCCAAAAGAAACAGTTTCTAATTCTTTTCTGTAGGTCTAAGTACTGTTTCTTACTTGCCTGCCCTCAGTTGCTAGTCGGTTTACGTCCTCTCTGAGGTAAAGATTGTGAACACAAAGTGCCATGCCGCTTGGACTCCAACATGTCCGACTGCGACCGTTTCATTCATAACACACACAACGCGCCCACACACCCACGTACACACACACACACACACACACACACACACACACACACACACACACACACACACACACATATATATATATATATATATATATATATATGAAATTCATCACATAATACAATTCCGTTACTAAATTGGTTCATGTCTTAATCGTCAATTGATTAGACTACAGTTCCTGTCTACTATGGACTCCAATATGTCCAAATGCAACTTTTACATTCGTACACACACACACAAACATATATATATTTTTTTTATATATATGCAAATATGTATATGTATATACAAGAAATTCAACACATAACTACAATTCCGTTTCAAAATTATAACACCGTTACTTCAGGAAAAGTATCGGGGTTGCTATGACGGAGTTGTGGAATTTCCATAATATGGCCACTACACTGCTCGGTTAAATTGAGATAAAGGCAATAATCAGTCAATGGTGGTCAGTCCGTCAGTTTAAATATAATAATATCTTTTAAAACATAGATATATACATGTATATATGCAAGATGTAGTATTTATGGCAACAGAGTTGTAGATCTTTAATCTAATAAATAAAGAAGACTTTCTGTGTGTCCCTCTGTCTGGCGATGCATTTTTATAGTTTTACAGCTATTGACTCGAAACCTTCGCCGTTGGCTCGGGGGACACCTGGGACACGCAGTAGAGGGATTCCTGAACCGCGTAGCTACCCTCTTCCTGGTCTCAAAGGCCAAAACCCTACGGCGCACCTCTCACACACCCATAAAAGCAAAGTTTCCTTCTTATTCTCCAAGATCGTGTCACCTGCGACATATCGTACAGGTACGAAGTATACAGTATCGTTTGTACAATCGGTCACGTGGTTATGTACTATAAACACTATTTATTTACGTGTATGCATATATCTAAATTATGTGTATGTATCTGTCTCTCCGTTTATGCATTTGCACACTTTTACAGCTATTCACTCGAAACCTTCGCAATTCTCTCGGGGAACACCTCGGACATCCAGTATAGGGGCGGCAGCCGTCTTCCTCCTCGCCAGGGTAAAAGACCTCTTTTTACCCGGGCGCCGGGTGCCCCAGCTAGTATACTATAACAGTATCTGATTAATTTCCAAAATTGTCAACATGAACAAACATCTAAATTGGTCTCTTGCTGTAAAATTAATATAGGCTAGTTCCCTGCTTTCCGAGACGTCAATTCAAGAGTCGAGAGTTCTCAATTTATTCCACAGATGGCCAAAGACTGTCAGTTACGGTGTTGTAAAAGAAATTTTAGTACAGAAGCTACATTTTTTAAAATTACTTATTAACTTAACAAGCTAATGAAAACCGTATAGAACAGTGGCCAAATATAGGTTAAATATAAAAATCAAAAATCTGTAAAGCACTTCAACTGCCCAAAAAAATTATAACGTAGGCCCGATTGTTGTATCAACTCAGCAATGTAGAGAATAGTGAAATTTTTTATATTATTTTTTCCATACTAATAAAATAAATAGTATTTTAAAAATTTGCGTAAGTCATGTATACCATACAAGAATATACAGACAGTGACGTCGCTAGGATTAGAGTCCAGGGAGTCAGATTGGATTTGATGGGATAGGAGAGAGGGCACTGTATCTCCCAATTTTTTGGTAAATAGCATGGTAGCAATAATTATTTGTGACGATGCCGTCAGAATCAGTGGTACTTTTCAAAGCGGACAGTCACCAGCTTCATCATACAGTAGCCCAAAATGCAAGTCTATGCAACGAATATCACGCGAAAAACTCCAGCCACCGCAGAATTATTAACATTGATTATAGCAAGCTGTCAACAGTCGGCAAAGCTGTCAATGCTGGGCGGCTCAGGTTATTTCTCAATGGAAAGAAGTATTTCAATAAAAAAAACTAATAAAAAAAATTTATAGGAGACAGGCACCTCTGCGCTTCAATGGCAGCGACGCAACTAAATACAAAGACAGAGGTTCAAAGTCTACCATGGCAAAAAGGTGTCTACCATGGCAAAAAGGTGTCTACCATGGCAAAAAGGTGCATGTTGAGTTCTGTTGTAACCGTAATAAATTTAATCGACTGAATATTGGCGCAGAATAGAAAAAGTTTGTTGGAAAGAACACAGGACAAACGAAGAGGTATTAAAGATGGTAGTAGAGAAAAGATCAATGATGAAGACAATAAGGGAACGACAAAGGAGATGGATTGGACACATACTAAGAGGCGACTCCCTACTGCGAAACATCATCGAGGGAAAAAGGAAGGGAAAGAAAACAAGAGGAAGACCGAGACAAATGATTTTGGACTGGATGATGGAAAGAAGTGACTACAAGAAGATGAAAGGGGAGGCCCAGAGTAGAGAGAAGTGGCGAAATTGGACATACGAACCTGCCAAAAACGCAGAAAATTATAGATAGATTGAGTACACTGACTGTACACTTAGCGGGAAGATCAGGCTAGAGAGTGAGGACTCGCCACCAGATCTGGTCTGCTAAGGTTGAGAAAATTAGGTCGCTAACATTCCCCCCCTCTGTGCTGTCCGTCATCGTTAGCAGACGTCCAAGGGTTTTTGCTCTTCTTCTTTAATTACGCTCTTAGACAATTTCATTCTCATGAAATAATTGACAAGTAACAATAATTGAGCAATGTAAAATGGCCCAGTCATTATGCAGCCAAAATAAGGACATCAGTTGAAATTACCTGTGCAGCAGATGAGCATGCATATCTCTTGCACACTGTAGGCCTACTTAGGCTCTATAGAAACGTGTGTGGTTCATTTACCTAGTAAACGATAACTGTATATTTTTACATATGCCTTCATCCATTATTAGGGCTAAACTAATGACTGGCTTCTCACCATCGGCTTCTCACTCTTTAAGGACGTTTCTTTTTTAGGCGGTTTCCGTGCTGAGAGCGCCTCTGAATAGTTAGTTTGTGAGACGTAGCTAATGACGTCAGTTCAGGGTTTGAACTTTGGTGCACCAAGTAAAATTGTTGCAGAGAAACAGTTCAGAAAGTTGACTGCCTGATGGATTGCTTCTAGAGGATATCTGCTACATCTGAAGGATTATACATTAACTCGATCTGAGGAATTGATCTCACAGATGACATTCCCTTGAATCCAATCGCCTATAGTACCCTATACACATCACTCACTAGTGGTACAATCATAATTTGATGTTGTGGGTCCATCTACCTGGAATCACCTTCATCCATTACTAGGGCAAAACTAATGACTGGCTTCTCTATTAACTTCTCACTCTTTCAGGGCGTTTCTTTTACCCGAGGTTTCCGTGCTGAGAACGCCTCTGAAGTTATTTTCTGAGAGGCGCTATATAAATCTGAAGATACGATACGATAGTCATGTAGATTCATAAACATTTTAAATTACGCTATTAAATTCATTTCTCAAGCGTCATGCGCCTACTTCCTTAAACTCGAATTTCACCAAAAGATGAATAGGCCTACTAGAATTAAAACCTAGTTGCTCTGTTGAAAGCACAAGATGTTGTCAGACAGAGACTATGTACAAAAATAAAGCTTCAAACCAACTGTTAGGAACACCTTATACATAATATTGTAAACAAGTCCAAACAATAAATATAGCACCCACTTTGAAACGCAGACCCTTCATCCTGGTGTCTACTTTGATGCACTTTTAACACCTTAAGGTAACACGAATCGTTTGGCAGTTCCCGAATCATGATCCCCACCATTGGTTGATTATTGACTAATTGGTTGATTGGTCCACTCCTGATTAAAATCCATTTCTGATTGGCTGACTGGTTGATTGGTTTATCGATCCCTGATTGGGTAGGTAGGAATAGATCATTCTACTTACTTAGCCATTTTTGAACGAAAAATTCAAGTTCTTGGTTTACTTTTGCAACGACGTTCTGTCAAAATTGGAAGTTCACCATTCTGCAAAATTGGAAGTAGCAGATGAGAGAATCAGCTTTTGCTTTGGCATAATCGAAGCACCTGTAGTTTACCTGTCAAAAACAAAACAAACCATTTATCGGATCATATCTGACACAAACTGAACTTATGAGATGCACGAATCTATGCTCTCTATATATTATATATTACATATATATTATATATATATATAATATATATATATATAATGTGTGTGTGTACGTGCGTGTGTGTGTGTGATAATAAGTCTGGCGTAATTTAAAAAGCCAGTTATACATTATGTAAAATAGTGTTCACAATTAACGCAGTTTAAACACTTCGAATAGTGAATTCGTATTAGGAAAGAAGTAGGGGAAGTTCTTCAAACTTAGAAGTCTTGGAAAATCGTATGCAGGATAGGGAAACTAGGGACTGTCGGAGTGGTAACTTACCCTATTTCCTCCTACAAAGTGCACACTGATCATAACTCTCATAAACTGCAGTCTATTGTCGATACGAGGTACGGTCAGGTTATGATCGATCTTGATTAATTTAATGCGCCCAAAAGCACACCAGGCATTCAGTGTTGATTGCAGAACCGGATGGTTTGACCATCGACACTTAATTGCACTGGAACTTAGACAAAGATACGTTCTGAGCGGAGAAAAGTAAAGTGAATGCACCCTCAGGGGGGGATTGTTATCCGAACAACGTCGTGGGTATCTCCGTTCATCTGTGTAAGCCGACCTCCAGTAGGCAGCGCTGCGCATGGTTGGACACCAGAGGTGCATAAAACCAAGATTTTTAAATGAAGTTGTTTCTTTGTTTTTTTGGTTTTAGTCTTCCTTTGCATTTTGTCACAGCAGTTTGTTACAAAAAGCAATAGACATAGCATGAATAACAATTACAAGCTCCAATTCGTTTTAAAAATTAATTCAGTTTGATTTCGAACTGAATATGCTAAAACACAATTATCAATATAATAGTGTCATTATTAAATTGAATAAAAATATTTTTAGAAAGCCAAAAACACAAATATTGCCATTTTTCGTATCATTTGTTTTTTGTGTGCAAAAAAACCAAAAAACCAAATAACCAAAAAACAATGTGTTTGCAGCCCTGTTGGACGCATGCCCTGCATCTTTACTTTTGCTGCATGCGACCTGGAATGGACTGTGTCTATAGTGTTCAGAGGCCATTCCACCAAGTTCCATGTTAACCTTTAAGACTGTACTAGGTATAGCAACGATTGGTCTGAAGCACTTCTGAATAGATTGTCTCGAAAGGGTGCTATATAAAAATCCCTGACGATTAAACGAACCAGTTTGAGAATGTGCTGTGCATTCCAAAACGCATCGTCATACAAATTGCAATGCTCGGTAATTGGGGAGTTTCCCTAAAGAGGCGCTGTATAAATTTGACGATTACAAGGAGAATGATCAGCGCGCCTTAAAATATTTCGGTTGAGTTCAGTTGCTGAAGAAATATGCAAAATTTACAATTTGGCCCACGATGATATTTCCGGTCGACAACGCTTTGACGTCAAAATAGGATGCTTAAAATTATTCTATAATTTGGGATGATACGACATGATTATAGCATCTGGCATGTCCCGCCCCGGCTGCGCTCTCTTCCTATTGTGTCTGATTATCTTAATACCCATGCATTGGTGACACACATCTCTATGACTATTAAAATTTGGGCTGTTGCAACACGCCATTGCCTTGTAGGACTGCGCTGGCTTCCTGTTGTATGTTATTATGTTAATACCCATCGGTGGCACATAGCCATCTGTGGTCAATGCCGACCGTCTTTCACGGTTCATGACGTGTCCTGTGTTTGAGCCAAACGCGTTGATCGTTGCGCTCTGCGAAATATCAATTGGTCGTTCTTTTCAATCGCTCATTTCGTGCATTGTCGAGTGCACATCCTGCAGTGCATTGATCCATTCTTCCGTAGCAATAGCAATCTTTAATGCACATCTGCACTGTTCCACTTCAAGGAACCCAAGAAACATCCTCGGCTTATCGTAAAATCACGCCTGTTACAACATTCATTCGTTCAATACGAAGATTTATATAGCGCCACTTCAAGGCTAGGCCTACTAATAAGAAGCGCTCCCGATTCCGGCACGGCTGAGTGGACCCTGGGCGACAAGAGAAACGCCAACGCGAGCGTGTTCCAGAGCGAAGAGACAATCAATGAGAGCGCACAATTTTGGTTAGTAGTTGTGAGGACAAAAGGGACAATGATTAGGCCCTTCTCAGTAGAACGGGAAGAACGACGATCCGGTGCCAGGGCCGCCGAGAGGAGGTCAGATAGGGCAACTGCCCAGGGGCCCGACGATGTTGGGGGACACGGGCTGGACCCGCTAATCAACTTATGAAATATAAAACACTCAATTCTTTCTACACTTTAAAATTTATTCCTTTTTAAATGTAATATTACTAACACTTCACTACAATCAGTTCAAACTCCAGACATCTAAATATTACCTTTAATATTTATATTTTTGCCGTGAAACGCACCTACTTTCGTCAAAAGCAGGACCTTTGCCAAATTATGCGTCTGCCTTCAACTAAATAGTAAATATTGCCTAATTTGTGTGATTTCATTTGTATCGATGACATACAAGCACACTTCTGGAGCACTTGAACGAAGAGATAAAGCCACGGCTCATTTTAAAAGACACATTATTTCAATTTGGAATTTCAAAGAAGACAAATTGGATCCTTTAATCACTTCTGCCTTGCTTGATTCTAATGAATCGATAATACATTAACATAACAGATGAACGAAAATTAAGTTAGTGGTCGTATACCATGATTCTAAAAATATGACAGTAAAAATAAAATTGAAGAAACTTCCGAACTTATGAAAAATGTAGAGAGGCACTCTGCCACCTTGGCCCTTATATCTAGGCTCTACAAACAATAGAAACCGTTAGCTGTACGATAAAGTACCAGCTCACGAGAAAGCGACGGTCATGAAGATTCTTATATACAATGACGATATTCAGAAAGCAGATTTCTCCGATATTGAGTATCAGATGGATAAAGAAATTGCTGCAAAAGTGAAGCACTGAAACGAATTACTCAGAAGAATTTGAGAAGTGGTTTTATTTTGGAGCGAAAGAGGACTTGCTTTCAAAGGGTCTTCAACAAAATTTATGACCAACATATCGGATATTTGTTGGAGTTATTCTGCTGGTTATCCAGTATGATCCAATACTAAAAGTATATGTTTCTAAAGTAAAACAATCTAAAGAAACTTGACAGCGTCTTCAGGCCCATTCTCTTTGAGCAGATTCTCAAAATGACTTTATCGAAGCATGCAGCACGAACATTGCTAAAGAAACACACGCAAAATACTTTTCAATTTATCATAGTTGTATATATATAGGCCTATATATAACAAATATTCTATAGACCTATATATGTATGTATTTCTGATATGAAGCGGTTGTACCTACATTTACTACAGCAAGTTTATTTTATCCCATATATCTCAATGACACATGTATGTCACATGTTGTTCAGAAGCCCGTAACTGTTCTGTCCAGGAGCCCGGAATTTCTCTCGGCGGCCCTGATCACATCACCTCGGTCGCTAATAAGTTCATGTCTTTTTAGTAAATCATCAAAATTCCATCTCCTTCTGCTGTGATCTGTACATGCCTCAATCGGAAGTAACTCCACTTGATATCTCTAGACAACTCTTCTGACACGACGCAGCGATTCCCAAAAAGCCGGTGCCCTGCGCTTAGCTTAAAGTAGCGCTTCAGACATTTATCGTTTGCATTTCATATGTGAGCAAAAGTTTCAGTTCAGTATATTTAATACATAAACCAGATGTAAGCAGTTAACTACATGTAATCTTTGCATCCGTCTGGCAGTCTGCGTAAACTAGGAATAGAACAAATCGTTAAAGGCCCCCAATACACTAAATACAATGTAGCCTATAGGCCTACCTAAGAATGCTAAATACGGCGCTGCCTTGAAAAATGAAGTACAGACGACAGTTGTAAGTTGATAAAGCGCTGTAGTAAAGAAGGCAGTGTAACAAAATAAGAAAATCACCTAGCAGGATCAAGGAAATTTTTTAATTGGAACAGAAAGTATATCGTCTATTCAAGAATTTAGCGGAAACTACGCGTACACACAAACTTAGCAACTTATCATCAAGATGAACAGGAAATTTTATTTATACTGTCTGGAGGCAAATACAATCATGGATCAAAACCAAGAAATGAAACCTCATGAAGGACGAGTCGAGAGCAAATCTGAAAAGATGGATAGAATATCGCAACGATATGTGCCAGAATACATGTAGTTCAAACGGTTTAGATGACGGAGCAAGCACTCTTGAAAAAACTATGGAAATGGAGGAGGAAGAGGAATGACAAAAACAGCGATTAACATACATACAAAGAGGAGGGGAAGCATTACATACAGGCATATAGTACTTGAATTTGGAATGGACCAGTTTGTCTGTAACTTAATTAAGTCTTTGATGATACAAGATTCATCTATATATTTATCGGTGACATTGTAACCCTAAAACTTGACGTTGACACGGGTACAAGTATACCCGTACCCGTGATTAGTCTACCCGTACCCGACTCGACCCGTGACATACGTATCCGTACCCTACCCGTACCCGCGGGTAAGAGTTGGTTACGGGTAAACCCGCAGCCCCCTGGAAGATACTCTGCATGACAGAGAAGCCAAAATTTCCGAAAGAAAATCAATACGCCGCAACAGTTACCGAGACCAATGAACGGTCTGGTTTTCGACCCCGGAGTTATGCCAATATACGATAAATTATAATCTGCGCACAAGGCTTCATCCATTCGCCTTTGCGACCAAGGGCAAAATGAATTTCATAACGCGTAGGCTTATATATGCTGTTAAAAACTTCTACAGGCACAGAACCTAGACAAGAGAACTATGGGCGTAACCATTTCACAAACAAATGATTTCATTCAATAAACGACTGTGGTGCGTTAATCTGTTAGGCCGACTGAGTGTGTGATTAACAATTGCACAATAGACCACTAAGCAAAATTATACAAGGGATTTCTTGCGTTTGTGGCGTTCTATGTTTTGTAAAACCCAGTCAGCTACAAGGAAGAAACAGCTATTCAAGAGAACAGCTCAACCATATCATTAGCTATCTTTGTGGGTTGCGAGTGCGGTGCTGCAGAGTAGACCTAATTTAATATGCAGCAAGTACAGTGCAAGTAGGAATTTATTACGCGGTCTTTTCTGCTCAGAATAATTGTACAACCTTTTGTAATTTTTATTAGTAAAATTTAATATATGTAGGTGCATCAGCTGTTGTGCGTGAATTATGGACGAGCCACACAGAGAAATAATCATGGTAACCTGCTTTTCAAAATCCTAATAATTAGACCTACTTTAAATAAACTGCTTCGTTGGAATGGCTAGTAAGCGAAAGCTTATAACTTCAAATAGTGCACTGTTGACCAAAATCAGAGAACGTACATGTATAATGCTTAGTGGAGCATTCTTCATATTTCGGATGTAGATATGTTTGACCAAATGTAAATAATCTCATGCTCATTGAATCTATCTAACGTTCCTTAGTTCATGAATGCATGACCCAGTCGGTTTACAATAAGCCGCAGAATACGTCCCTACGCTACTTTTTATAATAGTATGCAGCCTGACTAGGAAAGCCACTAAATATTTGAGATTAAACCTAGGACTTTGAGGTTGTTAATATTCACACGGTATACAGTATCTTGTACATTAAACGACCTCATTCCTCAAATGCATTAAACACAAGTGAACTGTAAATTTCGTTTACCCAATGAAGAAGATGTGCATATTAAAAACTAGATAGAGATATTCTCTACCGTCATGTTCAGAAAAAATGCTTCAATTTTTATAGGATTCTAATGTAGACATTTCCGGCGAATCCAAGGCATTTCGGAAGTTCCTTCAGCGTATTCTATGGAATCCAGGTAGATAAGGCAATATTTGTTATGTGGGAGCTTCTTTGAGTTGCCCCTGTATTACGTATTTACTAATCTGACAGACCTTGACTGGATGATAGTCGACCCGAATATCATCGCAATTCCACCTAATGTACCATTTGCAAGAAATTTTGGAGAAGAAGTCCTCGTTATGAATTCGAGCAGTACTCGACGTGGATTCATGCGATTGCTTGAGAAACATTCAAACACCGGTAGTAGATTCTACAGCATCGATCGAAGCAAGCTTACTGGACCTGCGCGAAGAATTCCAATTCCATTGCCAGAAGACATCAAAAACATAGATGAGGCTTTAAAGATTGACCTGAGTACGATAACTGTTAACAGATTTACAAAAGATGAAGTTACTGCTATTTTCTGTCCATATTGGCCCAGTGAAGCACAGGACTGGCTCACGAGGTATACTCACAGCGGATGGCCAGGAAATGATATAAAGGAGCAAATTGTACGAGGTGGTTGTCACTTGGTTGCAAAGTCTCATCATACAAGACCGGACGATTGTACTCAGTTTAGATATTCCTTTTCTCAAGCAGAGGTCGTTCTGATTAATAGCTGGACTGACGTTCAAAAATACATTTTCCATATACTCCGTGTTATCAAGGGACGTATTACAAAGACTTGCGCAACGCAGGAGAATAGTGTTTTGAACCGCTACTTTGTCAAAACGTTGATGTTATGGGCTTCTGAAATGAACCCCGCAGGGTTTTGGGCTGATTAAAACGCTGCAGAAATTGTGGAAGAGTTGCTCTGTCAAGCAGTTAAATGTCTAACAGACAAAGAATATCCGCATTACTTCATATCAGGTCTCAACATCTTGGACAGATCACTAGAGATCGATATTACTAGTGAAGTTGAATCAATTGTGAATTTCCCAAGTAAAGAAGTTTCGATTATCATGGCAGAATTTCCAAAATTCGATGCAAATTTGAGTCTGCATGTAACGGCTTCTAAGAAAGCACTTAAGCATTTAAATGCAATGGCTGCTGCTGACCACTATATAAATCCACTTCTTCCAGCGCCTCTTCGAACTGATTCAAGTTTGGAGTTTTCAGATGACAGTTGGATTTATTCGGAATTTTTGAGTCTTTTTAAAGGAATTGTGTCACACAAGCAACTCCAGTGTTTGAATTATAATGCAGAATGCAAGGTCAATATTGCAAACACAATCGAGCACCTCAGACGATGTCTTGACAGGGAGAACAGCATCTACTTATCAGGGATGATAAATCTACAAGAGCCTTGCACATAATTATGAGCGTCCTAGCCAGCAAGATCACGTCAATCAGTTCCAGTGAAAGGGGCATTTCCGCTGGCTCAGGAGAAAATAATATGTCGAAAGATAGACCTGAATATCTTTATAAACGTCTGAACACTGTGCATTTGAGAGAAAATCGCACTCGCCCATATTTCACTTGAAGTTTGACAAGCAAAACTTCTACGAATCCTCGTGTCGGCATTCTAGAACCGTGACAAGGCATGGACAATGTGTCAAATGTGCCTGTTGTAACGAAAAAGTTTCTGAAAATGTGGACTGTCACAAGCCTCACCATGAAAATACCATAAGTATATTGATTTCCTACAAGGTTGACGAATTCAGCAGAAATCCATCAACAGTTATCAGTGCTGCATATTTCGCGAATTTTTGCTATACGCATCTTCGCAATTATCGCATGGCTATCGATATGTGCAGAAATATATGTGAAGTCTCAAACTATTTTAACGATATATACATATTCGGTATGACACACAGCATAGAGCTATACCCTTTAGTTTTGAGTAGTGACACGATGTCTATATTTGACGAAAGTATTCAGATTATTTTATGGTTCGTAGGTCTACTGAGTTGTGTCGGATATGAAAAGGAAGTAAATCGTGGCAATCTGATAAAAATCCCTTCTATGTTCGTCAAAATGTCTTCCGCTGGATATCAACAGGAAAAGAAGGGTGAGAAGAAGGTTCTTGGCATTCTAAAGTGATATCTTCTCTTATCGTTCAGCTCTGTCCGAAAGCGTTTGTTAATTACATCGGAATGCAATATGAGAAACAGCTGGGCTTGAGTAGCGATATCCAATTCGATAAAGACATAGAACCTGATACTCATCTACAGCTACATTCTTTTCTGTTGTGGTATGCACATATCATAGCGCAGAACCGATCGAACGGCAACAAAGCTGGTGCTCATCCTTCGATTTAGGTTCACTTGGCGATTTCCTCGAAAGAATTAAAATTCCATTCTTGCGTTCGTTGGAAGAATATATAAAACAATATAAACGGAACTGGCGGTCCTTGCTGGGTCTCGATATATTATATCGAGACCCAGCAGGGACCGCCAGGTACAATGTATTTTGAAGTCGTTGATATAAAAACGGTCTTCGGATCCTTTCTCTTTCAGTTCGTCTCGACCTAAGGGACTGCATTACATCGCCTCTGTCGCTAATAAGTTCACGTCTTTTTAGTACATCATCATCATCATTCCATCTCCTTCTGTTATGTTCAGAACAAGTCTCAATCAGACGTAACTCCACTAGATTTCACTGGAACAATGTATTTTGAAGTCTTTCATATAAAAACGTCCTTTGGCCTTATCTGACTCGACGCAGCGATTCCCAAAAAGCTGGTGCCTGCGCTTAGCCTGAAGTAGAAATTTGTAGTTTCCATTAGTATTACGATTACAATGAGCTCTCGTGGCTGGCACCGTAGACAGACCGCATTCTGCACCGTATGATTATGTCGGTATCATAAATCTGACTGCTTATATATATATATATATATGTCATCGTAATAGTAAACTCGAAACTTTTAAAGCGACTACAAAAGCGTTGTCGCTGTAACCTGTTTATACACAAGCGCTTAATCAAAACAAAATCGACAGGGTCAAGAACCTGAGCGTCAGGCGAGCTGCAGGCAGGCAGTCGACGGTGTATGTTTCAAGCAAAAAATGACATGGCTATTTTTTTAAATTGCCATTTTAATTACGTAGTTTTTATCTTACATCTTTAAGATTATATGTCTTTAATGGAAACTAGTGAATGAACGAATATCTGTGTATCACATTGCTAGATTACTAAAATTTGGATGGAGTGTGCATAAAGAATTCGCTGAAATGTAACTAAGCACGTCTTCTATAGGCAGGGCGGCCGACATAAATTCCGGGGACCTAGGCAGAACAGTCACATAAATCCGGGCCCATTGGCAGGGCAATCACGGGCCCCTAAACTATCTTTATGCTCAATGAGAAAATTGAGGGCGGGCTCGGCAGGGGCCCCTAAAAATGCCGGACCCCTGGGCATGACTTGGTCTGGCGAAATTCAACATATTATAATTATGTTTAAAAATATTAAGTTTTACTAACCTGTGAAACGTACGTACTCAGTAACGTGCCTTGCTGTGCACCCATAATTAGCAGCAAATGATTTTTATAAATCTGTATTTCAACTCATCGGCTGTGTTTACAAAACGAGCACTAAATAACTTTCCATCGATAGCACATAATAACCCCGCCACACGAAGTATGATGTCATTTGCCATAGAGAGGTGTTGCCATCAGCTGAAATTTCAACACAAACCCTTGGACTGGCTTGCATCATCATCCAGATCTATTATATCTATGGTCAAAAGACAACCGCAATAAGCTAATTCCCACTGCCTCATATCTACCGTGACTGCGTTGCGTCCGTGGTCTACGACAGAAGAGTTTCGCCACACTTCGAATCATGTCGTCGAAGCAGAGGCACGACGCCGCCAGACAGAAGCCCCCAGCAGACGAACAGACGAGGAAGTAACCGAGACCCAACTCATGGGGGGACGACCCTCCTCCTCCGTCCGTCAGTCGTTCGGTTTCGATCGACATCGGGTAGATCACTGACGTAACGACACAACTGAGACCTACACAGCAAACAATAGCAACCGATTACGATGGTTGCATCAACCATCGTAATCGTCACGATCGTAATTTACACACAACTAAAGCGCCACTCCTAACCAGAGCGCAGGGCACAAACTTATTCACGAGCGCTGCATCAAAGCGTAGGGGTTGTCCGAAGCGTATTCCGAAGGAGGTCAGAGCCAGAGGGTCAGAGGAGGCAGAGTAGCTGCTAAGGCGGGTGTCGTCTAGGTCGAGAATCGATGATGGATGACCAGATGAATTGGGAATAAGAGTTTTAGAAGAGGTAAGAGTGACCGTAAGACTTAATTCTAGAGTTGGAGATCGGATTGAGCTGGTTGGCTGGGAGGTGAGTAGTCTGTGAAGATGCGTGTGTGCTGGAATTGTTGTAGAGAGTTGAAAGTTAGGACTTTCATCAGGCAATTTAATGAACTATTCATATCTATTCTACAGCGCTAACATAAGTGAAGTCGCGAGAACAAGGCCATTCACAGGCGCTTAATCAAAATCAAATCGATAGTCAGGTGGTCGGAATCAAGAGAGGCAGACAGTCAGACGGATAATAGGTTATTGCTTAGAGTTGAAACTGTAATGGAGATAGAAGAAGAAGGAGAATCAATAAAGGATTTGAGAAAAAGAAATGCTTTCAGTTTTGAGTTAGAGACCTTTGGAGCTAAAGCAAGAGGCGATGTTATGGTACGTTCGTATACGATGGATCAGATATTCGCATTTTATATATAATTTACAGGGCATACGCATATATATATATACATAGATATATATATATAGACTAGATACGTAATAGACCTATATATATATAGAACACATAATATAGTCCTACATGTATGTATATTACATGTATATATGCATTGAATGTGGTATACACGTACTGTATATATAGACTCTATAATTATATAACATTATATATATATATATATATATATATATGCATATACGAGATTACAGAAATGGTCTAAATAAATCTTTTCGGGTCATTATTCTCGAACGCCGTCGTACGGTGAGAATCTGTTGTTGACTTGTACTGGCGCTATATGAGTATATATGTGTGCTAGAATGGTTGGCTGGACGCCTAGTGGTGGATATCATTTCCACCATTTCCAATAATCTTTCGTCGTAAGTCGATATGTTAAGCCCTCTTTATATAGAGCGCGACATCTGGGGTATTATTCGTTTGGGGTGATATGGGTAAAGAAGGAGCGAAGAAAGGATCTTCTCGAAGGCAGGTATAGTAGAAAGATGGGGTGCCTGTATGGGTGGGGCATATCCTGCTTAGAATACACACAAAAAGGACGATGACATATTGTCTGAGATAGACTCATATAGACGAATAGAGACACACAAACCTACAGACTATAACATGGAAAATAGCATATAAGGCAGATAATGATATAGGCATTGGACATTTGGGCATATATATATATACATATATATATACATATATATATACATATATATATACATATATATATACATATATATGTATATATATATATATTAAAGTCTCCTCCCTCAAAACTGTTCTCTATGATTTCAGCACTGTCACTAAAAACTTTTACTGAAATCTGAAAACATTTAGGGGTCGCTTCTGGACATTGAACTACTTTCAATAGAGACACGCGTGCAAGATAAAAAATATTAAAAGCGCTAAAAAGAGATCAAGACGTAATGTTATTGTGAGTCCACTTTTGCTGCGGCATTCAACCGTGACTAAAATCAGTTAGAAAAATGCTACACACCAGAGGTGTAACAAGGTTTTGAAAAGTGGGGGGGCACAATTTCAAAAATATTGCGCTGAAGCGCCAAAAATGTTTTTTGGCCCCCACGTTTTTAATTTTGACCACAGAAATATGAAAAATGGGGAGCACAAATTACCTTAACAAAAGTCATCTGGGGGCACATGGGGGTCACTGAGCACTAAAACTGGGGGGAAAGCCCCCCAGTTTTGAAACTGGGTGGCCGGTGCCCTCTACCCTCCCGCTTGTTACACCTCTGCTACACACATCCTGGCAATCTGCACTGCATAATTACCGGGCCATGAATAAGCTTACCTCTGAAACTGTCGTCAATCGGGATTCCAATAGACGCGCTCAACGCCAACAAGAACATCGTGAGACTATTGCGTGCTGTCCCCAATGACCGATGTTATAAGTAAGCCACTGCGTGCATCATTCGCTCCCAAGGTTCCGCTAACAGTTCATTGAGATGGAAGGTTGTTGCCAACTTTTATATCAAAGGAACACGTTGACCGGCTGCAGGCTGTGTTGGTATCAGATGAAGGAACAATGACACTCTTAGGGGTTCCTTTACTGTCCAATTGAAGAGGCGAAGCGCAAGCTTCAACCGTTTTCAATTTGCTTGTAGAGTGGAATATGGCTGGCTGCATGCGATCTATCCTTTGAAGCGAATTCAGAAGTACAACAAAGGTGGCGCAGAGGGACAGATAGACAATTGGCACAGTAAATATGGTCATGAGAAATAAACTTTATAAGCATGTGAAAAAGGTATGTCCACCATATTTTCGTTCTTACAAGTTTCACATACCACGCACCCCGCATACACACTGATATAAATATAAATGATTTATGCTATATATATACATATATACAAATATATATGTGTGTGTGTGCATGTGTGTGTGCGGGTGCGTGCGTGCGTGTGTGTGTGCGCGTGTGCATGATTACATAGTTAAGTTGCCATACATGCATAGACACAACATCCGGTATACATACTGCACAGAAGGTCGATTTCACCAGCCGAATGGTAGTAGTAGATCTTTTTCGGAAGCGATGAAGTTAGGAAGCCACCCAGTGACAAGGCAAGTCCAAGTGAACCGAAAGTTGTTGAAAAGACGACGAGTCCAATCACAGAGATCTGCCACTCTGACGTCATCATACAACAACAATTGTGCAAGTCTTCCCATGTTACGTCATCCTACACTAAGAATCACAACTGCCTGCCAATATGAAATAATTATGCAACAAAAGTGCAGCATGTCTGCCAGTCTGACTTCATTATAGAATAAAATCATATAGTCTACCTATTAAATGCAATAAAGACACATAACATTATATAATTATAAATCATCATAAGCACATAATCATCACGGTGATCATCCGGTCTGACGTCACTGCGTGATGGAAAATCAACCAATCACGACACAGCACGCAAAGCAACCCTCACTGCTGATATTTTTACCAAGCATACAATGCGATAGATGGCGTATCTAATCATTTCCTCTAAATACAGTATAAGAGTCAATGATCAAGCGCAACAGATTTGCAGATATCATAATCTGCGAAGTGATGTAGAGTAGAATGTTAGTCTGTAGTGAATTGTAACAGGCAGGATTGTTAATTAGTCTACGGAAACCAAATGCCATGCTCTCTGGGTAATATATTTAGTATATTTAGTATATTGCCCTACTGTTCACGTGTATTCACAGGTTGTACACGTAAGTCACCTCTGTATTGTGGAAAATAATATTAATTCGACGATGCTATTAATATTTATTAGACAGTACTAAATAACATATTTTCATGTTGCTCTAAGTTCTTATTTGCCTGCATTTCTGTTTATTTAACCATTTGTTTTATTTAGTGGTAAATTTATTCCCATCCATGCTACACTTGCAGCTGTTTCTTCCGCTAGCTCACAATACAATGGCGCAGAACATCATGTAGTCTTAGTCTGGAACAGTGCCATACTCTTCTTCCAACTGTAAAACTGGTTCAGGAAATTTTCATGTATGAGTGTGCTGTTGATTTTGGTTGATCTCTGAAAAATTGATACTGCAAACTGAACGCCCCAAACAATCCAGCTACACACAGTCATAGAACACTATAATTGGCAGAACATTGAACAGACGTGAATCCTAAGTGTTCTCACTTTCATTTCTCTTCACATTGAGTGCGTCCTTTCTTCTCCCTCGTGCATCCACTCCACCTACATCATGTACTCTGTAACAGTCCTTAGCAAGCAGTTCGAGACAAACAGAGGCAGAGAACTCTTACATCAACACAGCAATTATTATTATGACGATGGAACTGTGCAGAGAATGGCAAACTGGTTCCAGTGCTGTGTTTGAACGAGCTTATAAGGCATCTTAAACGATGTTTATGGTTTCCGAATCACAGAGGCGCCAGGTTGCCATGGAAATGCTAATGATGCCAGCAGCAGCAGCAGTCAGTGGATGTGAGGGAATTCCACCAACACTTGGCAGCGTTGTAAAACGTTTTCAGTCTGTGGATCGCTGTATCTGTCTTCGTCCCTTTGGCTCCGTCTGTGTCTGTGTCACTTCCTCCTCCCCACTGCCCATCGCCCATTGTACAAAAAAAGTGCATTTCGTCTGAAAGCTGATGAAATATATTACCATTCTTGGAATATGTAGGCCTATCAAGTATACTCTAATTGATTAGCTAATCGATTGACAAGCACCCAATTATTCTAATTCTAATCGATTGGCAACTTAACTTAAAAAAAGACCACCGACTTAGGTCTATAATAAATGAAATCTTTCATTTATACATGACACGCACATACATGTATCTGGAATCCACTATATAAAATAAATACAATATGCATGCATAGCATATATCCATTTGATTATTATTATATACTAAATAATATATATATATATATATGGAATGCTTCGTAATAGACCAAGTGGGGCCATTTTTAAAACCCAAAAGCGTAGATTCCGCGCAACAATGAAGACCTGTAGGAGTTACAGGACAGTTACAGTCAGAGGAGCAGGAGGAGGAGGAGCAGCAAGAGGTGTGGTAGGAATATATAAGGAAGACAGGAGATAGCACAGGAAGAGGGGTGGAAGCGGGTGGAAGCAGGTGGAAGCGGGCAACGGTTGAAGGAGTTTGGCATATAAAGTCCATAATACTTGCGTATCCGTCGTGGAACAATCCTTGACACTTGAGTGAGCGCGCGTCTCTCGTCGAAGGAGGATCGTAATTTGTTTCTTAACGATGATAGATTGACGCTGGGCTTCACTTAAACTCTATAATCAGTCACAGACCAACGGACGGATTCAAGTGCGACTTAACGACGGACGGATGGACGGACGGACGGACGGACGGACGGACGGATGGACGGACGGACGAACTTACCATTAAAGGACAGGCGGGCAGACTGAAGGACGATGATAATAAAAGACGAACGGAACGGACTACAGAACAGGCTGAAGAACAAACGCACGGACTGTGGAACAATCACGCTGAAGAATTAACAGAACGGACGGACGGATCTTGAAGAATAAGTTAAGAGAGGAAAAACCTGAAGTGCGAACCAAAAGTCGACCAAAGGACGAACTGAAGGACAAACGAATTAACTAAAACATGGACGAACTGAAAGGCGAACGGACAGAATGAAGGACGGAATGCAAACAACGGACTAAACAGTATGTGTGCTTGCGTGTGTGCGTGTGTGAATAGGTGCAATTGTGTGTGTGCGTGTATGTCTATGCGTATTGCGTATGTGCATGTCCGCGCGACACTTTGGACGATGGCGCTATATAAAAGTCATCGATCGACAGCAGGGGCGTAGGAGGACAACGGATGAAGGCGTCTACCTGATACATGAGATGGGAGACATCAATGGGCTTCGCCGGATGCAGACGGCCTCAATACAGACGGCGTGAATTATGCAAAGATCATCGGGGTGTCAAGCAACGAAACTCGACACCTCGAGGCAGACGCCACCCCTTCCATCTCTACGACCCACAGACAAGAAACTCATGGATCAGTTGAAGATTTGGTCTGGACCGGCTGGTTGATACGGATCATGAATAGGGGACAATTCCGATACGAACGGCGCAACTCACTAGGCGGTATAACTGTAGTGATGTAATTCAATGACACTGACAAGGCCTAGCCATAGCAGCCACTAGTCAAACAGTAACTGTACACCTCTAGGAATCTGACGTTACGCTAGGAACGCCATGATCCGACCAATCAGGGTTTAGTAATAGTTTCTGCAGATGACCTGTCGTCCAATAGAGATACGAGTTTTTGCGTTTGGGATGGCGAAGGAAATCGCCTCTCGAAGGATTCATATAGTGTAGCAAGGAAAGGAACAGGGATTTGTTTCGGAACTGGGGGAAACGCTAGGTCGTTGTGACGACAAGGATAATCAACGTAGTTGGGAATTCCGTCTCCAACGTAAACCAGGGAAACATTTCAAAAGGACACTAATAACTCCAGTAAAGTGTAGATAGGATGAGTGATATAAATATATAATTAAATATACATATTAAAATCATCAAGTGTGTCGTGTTGTTGAGCTTGGTGATAGAGGAAAGAACCAGTGGGTACTCTCGTCATCAAGAAGGAGTGGCGATAGTGGAACCCGCGACAGTGCATAACACAGAGATGAAGGAAACAAAGAAGGCTGAAGAGGGTTCTGACAGTTTGCCCTATGCGTGTTTTTGCCAATGCGGGTTTGAACGGCATTCGAAGTTTAATATGGCGAGCTATTTTCGAAATGTGAGACATAGTGAGTGATGGTGAACTGTAATTGAATGATGCAGACGGGATGGTAAATGGCCGTCTTTTGAGTAAGGTCGTTTTGGCGCTTCTCGATGTTCCAACGCAGCTACAGGCGCCAAGTAAATATATCCTGTCAGAAACGAAATTGTTGCAGACGGAGACCATTAATCGTCATCAGATCCTGACGTCATAGGAACCCTATGCCAGTGTCACATGATGAGAAAGACAAGCGGTGATGCGTCGACCGATGTATAAGAGATAGACAGGAAGCAACAAGGTGATAAGAACTGATAACATTGACAGCTGAATAATTGATTTAACCATCGATATCATTCTTCCCATTATGATGTAGGCCTAAACATTTGCTTGTAGAGGGTCTGTTCTTTGTTGCCGTCTGATATCACAAATAACGCTGCGACAGGTTGATATTATAATTATTATACTAGCTGGGGTACCCGGCGTTCGACCAGGCGAAGAAGATCATGGGGCACCTTGATTGAGGACGAAGTTGTGGGGAGGCATTTTTGTTCTTGCAGCATTTGCAGCCTGTCGTTCCTGATTAGCCTGAGGGGACTCTGTAGCCCTGCAGGAGGCTGCCTGTCTGGCAGAATTCACCTTTCCTCGATCTAATCCCTCCTCCTCATCTCTAATTCCTCTTCTCTTTCTCCGTATTCTCTAATTTCTATTCAATCTTTGCTCTCAGTCACCTTTACCCAACTTTCTCCTCTCCTCTACTTCTCGCCCTATCCTAACCAGTGTTCCCCGAGCGATCGAGTGAATAGCTGTAAAAGTGTAAACGGAGAGTCAGACACACACACAGAATCTAGATATACATGTAAATAAATAGTGTTTATAGTACAGACCAATTGTGCAAACTTGACTTCACCGTAGCTTGCTCAGATGGACCATTTCTTCGAAAGTCTTTGCAATGCAATGTAATGTGAATCCATGAGTATTTCTCAGCGCCCACAAAAGCCGCGTCAGGGAGACCTCCTTAATTACAACCGCTATACCAAGTAAGGTCCGCAATAGCCAATCCTCTCGTTTCTTGCCGTTGCCAGATCGGATCCTGGGAGTGAAGCTCTGATGAGGTAGTTCTGCTGTTGCGTGCACAGTGTCAGATTAGGGTTCTCTATTGTTCACGAATAATTATACGCCTGTTCAAGGCAGAGAGGCAGGCAGAGAGGCAGACAGAGGCAGACAGGTAGACAGCTGGTGATGGCAGCTAAACGCTGGTAGGCTACGTGTACGAACAAAACGTTGACTTTGCTCTTATGGGTGTGTGAGGGTGCGCCGTAGGTTTTTGCCCCGGTGTAAAAACGGGAGACGTGGAAGACGGCGTAAGCGGGCTTCAGGGACCCCTGGACTGCGTGTATCAAGTGTTTACCGAGCCAACGGTGTAGGTTTGGAGTGAATTGCTCTAAAACTGTGCAAATGCATCGGCTGCCTAAGGACACACAGACAGACCGAATCCTTGATTGGAATATGAACGGAAATTATTATTATTAATTTTATTCTATTTTATTTTATTTTATTTTAGTTAGTGTTATACAGGGCCAATATATAGATTGAGACCTAGGACTGTATAGGCCTACAGCATTCGGTGGTTTAATATTCAGCGAGTGACTGTCCTTTCTTATGAACCGTCTGCTATTGTTCAGCGTATATCGTTGGCTTTCTGCCGCCGCAGGTCGTTCACACGTTCGTCTCTGTCAACTTTTATTTGACAGCGAACATAGAACGACTCTCGAGGAGAAGTCAGCAATGATCATTTATATATAGCCAGTCGTTTGGCTACGATATCTGCGCATAAATTGCATTGATCTGTGTGCTCAGCGTACGGCGCCCCGTGCTTCCCTCCCGACGACAAAAGCTGCATATTCGAAATAAGGCAATCACACGCGATGCGTTCAATTTCGTCTTAGATAATAATAATAATAATAATAATAATAATAATAATAATAATAATAATAATAATAATAAAAGAACCATATGCGAAGACTAAACATTCTAGAACAATGCCCCCTTAATTTTTCAATCCCCAGAGATCATATGTACCTCGGAGGAAAAAAATTAATAATAATAATTTCCGTTCATATTCCAATCAGGGCTTAAAGTGTGCCTGGACGGTCATGGACGGTGTCCAGGCACTTATTTTCGAGGCTGGACGCCGTTCTACCACTTATTTGACCAGCAGAGCCTGGACGCCGTCCACGAGCGTCCATGCAACAGTGCAATTCCTCTATATGCGTACTTTATTATCAACAGGAAAAAGTGGATGAAAAATTTTGCGCTTCGCGCGTTTACAAACTTTATTTTTACAACTTTCAAAACGATACTGGCACCACTGACCCCTTGTCGACAATTTCACAAACGAAAGTAATTCTCTGTAGGCCTGCGCTTTAAACTACAACAAATATTTCACTAACAAATAATTGACGACTAAATAATGGTTGATGGACAAAAAGCCTAACGAATGATAAAAAAGTTCTATTTTCCGCCCATTGTATTTGATTAGATCGAAGTTGGATTGATAGCAATAAAGTCTGCAAATCCAGCTTCTGGTTCAGCAAGAACCATTTTTGTCAATTCAACTTCTATTTAGGCAAATATTCTTTTCAATGATCCAATTTTTATTTTTGTAGGCATTATGTTCATCTAAATAGCATCTGTTTTGGAAGAATTTCGTACACCCATCCAACTTCTATTCGAACATCATTAATATCACCAATCCAACTTCTATGTTAACGAACACAGTGGACCATATTGCACGAATCATTTGTCGTCGACTTAATATGTTTGTGCTCTGCCTTTGCAATCTTTTGTTCTTAACTTTTTGACACCACGGGCCGTTCATAAATGGCGCCACGAGCCTCTGAGTAGGGGTCACAAATTTGTGACGATGTGTGACAAGGGGACATGGATCGACGAAATGTGACGTCACATCATGACATCAAATTACGTAATTTTATAAAAAACTTACACACATTTAAACAAGTTCCACTTAATTAGCAGTAGTTGTTAATACAATTTAACAACACTAAATATGATAATGATAGTTTTCATTCTGAGGAATGCATAAGATTGTAATCATTATAGGCTACTTAATTTCTCCATTTTTCTTCGTTCGACTATTATAATTTGAAATATTTTTCAGTTACAATTACATTTTTTGATAATTATAAGAAAATACGCATTACATTCTGGACATCTGGTTTGATTTTTAAGGGGGGGTCAGGGCCTTGTGACGTGACGTCATATTTGAGGGGGTCGTGGTATTTGTGACGACGTATAACGTAAAGGAGGGGTAAAAAATCGTCCAATTTTGCGTGACGTCCTTTATGGACGGCTCCCCTAGCGTCCAGGCACTTCTTTTTTTACACTTTAAGCACTGATTCCAATTGACAACAATGCAGTACGATTACAGACAGAGTAGGCTATGAACGAATTCTGTCGGCAGCCATGCAAGGCGCCCATTACGCTATACATATAGCTTAATTTAATTTAACCAGCAGGTATCGAACTCGATTCCTCAGCTCCACGCCAATTGTGTCATCCATTAGGCCTTCCCAATGCCTCCTCTGTAGATAATTTCGCGTTAAGATTGCGTTGGGTTAGCAGTTGTACCAGCACCAAGGAAGGACCTCAGAGTCGAGTCTAGACTCTAAGATCTTTGGTCGTACGGTGAGGATTATTCTCCTGAGAAACTGGATTTACGGCGTCGCTAGCATTGTCCATATATAGCTGCTCATAAAGGGGATGCCAGTTCTACGCCTAGTAGTAAACGTACACAGAGTGAGCTCAGCGTTGCGTTTAATATTCCGTTCAGTGCGATTTGATCGTTTCCGACGGATCTTAGCACAGTCTGCGTGCGTGAATTTAATGCGGTGATGGCGGGCGCTGGCTTTCCGTTGGCGGCCTGTGCAAACACAACTCCTCGCCGTCTGTCGTCTGATGTCTACGACGGACAGAAAGACGGGCGGGGCGGATGGGAGGGACTGAGAAAACGCCCCTCCTGCTCCTCCTTTAAGCATCTTCATTGCCCAGCTGCGAATGCTGTTGCGGTGGTGACCCGAGTGGCAGAGGTTCGAACCCCATGTTTGTGATAAAGAGCGTTGAGATGGGTTCAATTGTAAAGGGGAGACTGTCGAGGCTCATCTGTTGGAGATAATAGCGAGCACGGTTGCCGTTGAGTAGTTTGGGTAACTGCTGTTGAGGTTTATTTGCTGGACATTGTCTTTAGGATGAGATTATGTGATTGAGCGCCTTCGATTAGGTTGCACTGTGAGAGGCGCTTTATAAATCCGTAAATAGAATAGAATAGATTAGACTGAGGAGGTGGGGATAGTCAAACCAACAGGAATAAACAATTGATACTCGGTACTAGACTACTAGAATAAAAAAATATGATACATAATAGTTTTTTACACAGATCCCTCAGGAATTAAGAATTGTCTGCAGTTACTGAAATCCATTCTGGAACGGATAGAACACGTCAAGGTTTGCGGAGCAAAAGTGCCCAGGGAGGCAACTGCGTTAGCTCAGTGTTAGATAAATACTACTACTCCTATTGCTGATACTACACTTCTACTCAACCGACTGTAAATAATTATTTAGGCCTATATAGAGAGTGAGGAAAGGTAAATGAAATAGTGTAGGATGAGAGAGAAGACGGGAGAGGAGAAAGAGGTAGAGGAGATAGACGGACAGACAGACAGACTGACATACAGACAGACCGAGACAGACAAACAGACAGACAGACAGACAGACAGATAGGCAGACAGTCAGACAGACAGACAGACAGACAAACAAACAAACAGATAGACAGAAAGACAGAAAGACAGCGAGACAGAGACATAGGCAGACACATAGACAGAGAGACAGGTTATAAGGTTGGCATATTATGCAAATAAATGCACTCGAGGACCTCATCCACGACATAATTGATTTGATCGTTTTGTTCACACCATGCATTAATTCTGTCGGTTCAACAACGACACACCACTGTGACAGTGACGCAAGTATTACGTAATTGTCATCAGCATCCCGATGTTATTGACATTCCTATTCCTAGGCGACAGGTTCGTCCCGTCTTTAATCGGTCTCGTGTCCTTTTTGCACGTCCCTGTCTCTGTCCCTGCCTCTGTCCCTGCCTCTGTCCCTGCCTCTGTCCCTGCCTCTGTCCCTGCCTCTGTCCCTGCCTCTGTCCCTGCCTCTGTCCCTGTCACTGTGTCGTCTTTCTGTTTATTTTCCAGTAACTGTTACTATGGAAAACCAGTAAATTGACAAAGTAGTGAGTGAGATTTCGTCTGACTGGTTCTTCAACCAGGCTCTTCTCATCGAGCAAAATGTCATCGGTTGTATTGTCCTATTTCTAGAAAACCCTCGTTGTTGACATTTATGGTCTAGGCGTTTGTATAAATTACACGCACTCAAGACTACTTCAGGCTCTCAGAAATTCTTTGAAGCTTGTGTCATAGAATACTATGCTGTTATATCCAGAGGCGGCGATCTTGGTATGGAGGTGGGGAGGGGCACCCAATGAGAGGAGCAAGAAATGTGGGGCCACAAACGTATAACGTGTCACCTCTCTGTAAAAGGTGGAGGGGACTTGTCACCCTCGAACCCCTGGATCGCCGCCCCTGGTTATATCACACATTCACACATTACGTGAATATAATAAATATAATAATATTTATGTGACTGTGAATTATATAATAAAATTATGTGAACATTATAACTATTGTAATATGTAATTATATTTATATAATAAATTTTTTAATTACTATGATTCATTCATTCATTTAGGAGATTTATATAGCGCTTCTTAATGGCTACTACTCAGGAGCGCTCCCGATTCCGGCACGGATAAAAAGAACAGTTTTAAGGCGAGTATAAAGTGAGTCAGAGTGGACCCTGTTCCAGAGCGAGGGGCCAACCACTGAGAAGGCACGTTTATGTCTAATAGTTGTGCGGGCAAATGGGAAAATGAGTTGACCTCGTTCAGTTTAGAGGATATTTACATCAGTTTGCAAACAGTGCGCAGTAAGCTGAAAAAGTCGCCAGTAGTGGACCCACGCAGCAGCGTGGAACCAACCAACGAATTCCAGTCGACGGCTGACAAATGGCTTGGATGCTCTGAGTATCTGAGTTGCATGTGAATATAATTAATAGACTATGTCATTATAACTCAGCCATTCTACTGGACCGCATGGTATCAATAATATCCTCGAGGAAACATTGTTGTTGGCTTATTAAACCATAAGCCTTCCTCTTTGTAAGTCTTTGACAGATCCATCTTTCGTACTTATTTTATCCTCTTTCAGATGGATGGCTGCAACTGATCACATTAATCCATTGCAGGGTGAAGGTCTCAGCGACAGACAAGGACATTAATGCCTACCTTAGTAGGTTCCACGTGTAATCTATAGCCTACTACTCAACTCTACCAAGATTCTTGTCTCTGGACGATTCGAAAACCATTGGTCGTGTGAAATCAACAATCCGTTGTCGCATGCTTATGAGAGGAGGTTGTCCTCTTGATGGATTGTTCTAGTGTGCGCGGGAAGATACTTCAATGCGAGGACCCTGCCTTTGCGAAGGACCCGGTCTCTGCAAGGAATCAACCATCGAGGACCATCGAGGTAAAAGGTGTGTATTAGATGATCATCGATCATTGTCGTATCTTAGAGGTGGAGATTTCAGGTTAAAGAGTGTTTTCGATTAGGCTCGAGTATTTTCTCAAAATGATCAATCGCACTTAAGGGAAGGTTAGGGCGTTTTATCATGATCAAATAAATAAGCGCTAAATCTGATTCCTTGCATCCCTTTCATTAAGACTTTTGTGGAAATATGCAAGACGTTCAAAAGTGGCACAGGGCTTTTGCGATACGTTCGCCTTGCTGATGAGCCACACAGAGAAACAGCAATTCAAGGAATCACCGACACAGAAAATAGCCATAACTAATGGAAGAATCCACAAGGATCAGCCGATCATGCAGGGAAACAGCTATGTGAGCCTTAGAGTCATATAGGGAAACAGTCGCATACATAGAACAACTATACAAGGTAACAGCCAGTGAAACAGCCATACACGGAAATATCCATAGAGGGAAAAGCCATATGGAGTAGCAGCCAAAGCAACAAATCATTTCGGGAAAAGGTCATAGAGGGAAATAGCCAAAGAAAGAAAGAGCCACACAGAGAAACTGCTATAGAAGAATATCGAAATAGCCATACAACGTGATACAGGGAGGCAGTGATTTAGCTGTTTAGTTTACTTTGCATAAATATATTGAGAGTTTTAATTATGGTTTCAATAATCGTGGTCATTGAGTCTCGATTAATGACGACGACATCAGCAGCAACAAAGAAGGAACACTTGCTTTATAGCCTACTAAGTTATGGAAGTCACAGTGCAACAAATTCTTATTATAACAGCGTATACGTATCAACATTATTAGCGATGGGCTACTAATCAATTGCATTATAATCGATTTGCTGATCGATGAGATAAGCACATTTTAATGGCAATCGTTAGCTAATGCTAATCGAATAGTGACGAACTGATTGATTAGTTTGAAGAGTATACTCAAATTCTTATTGACTCACAATTTTACATATTTATTTGATGAATGTTTCAATTATCTGTTGATGGTTATAAAACAAGGGAACCAGTAAAGATTCTTTTTCTGTGCATAGTTAGCTACAGGTTAGCTATGCGTCTTACCACTGATATGTAGGCTATTAATAACACAACAGAATAGATAAAGCTACGGTTATTGGTTTATGGCTGACGGTGCATCAGACGATACTTCCGGTTAGGAAAACGAGAGTCTCGCGAGACTGTGTTTACATACGAAACAATGTTAATTTCTTCAATTTCAAAGACGATTTACAAGAAATTCAGTCTATGGCCTGAAAAGTTAATGAAAGGGATAGTTTTACTATGTAACTCCACTCAAAGTCCCCGTTCTGCATCAAATAATAATCTCAATCGTTGCTAAGAAATTAGTGTGTTAATGCAAGCAGCGTAGCTACCCGATGCATTTAAGCAGATGACAGCACAAATTGCAATATTGAAATCAGTCACGGGGCCAAAATGTTTATTCATCGCTGTCGTTTGTTCTGATTTGTCCCCAAAGAATCCTGGGATGAACACAACTTAGCGATGATCGTAACTTGCAGTGCCATTTAGCTATTCAGTAACTATCAATGCATCTTACAATGGCTGCGGAAAGGTTCTTTAAAGTTATGAGATGAAAGTGGTGTCGGAATGAAGAGCTTATGTAATAGGGAAGTCTAAAAGATGCCGTTATATTATCAACGCTGATTGGAAGAAAAGTTACGTAGTCTATCGTCAAACGTTCGTCAGTCATGTTAAGGTGAATTGAAGTCGACAAACAAATGGTGCTTCGTGCGTATCACACAGCAATAATTATACGCCTAGGCCTAATAAGTATTTCAAGACATGCTAACGATGCCGTATGCAAAGTGCAATGGTCAGCTTGTTCTGCCCTTAAAGTATGCGGTAAATAGTATCATGTACCTTATGCAATACTTACATGTGGGGCCTACCTAGGAGTCTATAGCAGGTCGGTAAGTATACGTGACTATCAGCTGATAAGTACGTGGCTTAGTCAAAGCTAAGTAAGTTGCTAACTCATTAAGTCAGTCGGCAATGTCTAAGCGACCGACTCCTTGAAGTCGGAAGACTGTTTCCTTATGCATGTATTCGTGGGCCCCTAGGCCTCACTGTACGTTGCATGCGCGTGATTATTTATTTAACCTTCAAAATGCTAGGTATGACTTTTCGTTCATTGATCAATGGAGTCGTTTATGTGCCACGTCTTCAGTTCTCTGCATTTCTCTCTTCCATAAAGATCCAGCGAACGAATGAATGAGCAGACGCAACCAAATTAACTGTTTGGCAATGGTGGCAATCTAGAGCAAACAAATTGCCCATGGTAGTTAAACGGCATCGCTCTGCAATGGCGTCGGTTGGAGGCACGTATAGGGAGGGGCAAGCGAGCGGAATCCTTTGGAGGAGACGCAAGGAGGAGCTCTTTACGGTTTCTGTAGCTGTTTAAGGAACCGATGGAAATGGGAAAATGAACGACGCAGGGGCAATTCGCTTTTTCCTCCAGGGACGAAATGAAATCAACGAACGGGTAAAAAAGACCGGCAGACATATTGAATTCTACATTTGCGTAAAATGTCATCGCTCAGACACCGGTAGTGAGCAACTAAATCGCATCGTGTAGCGTAAGATAGCCATAATTTTATGACATTGTAATAACAGCCTCTGACAACGCATATCATAGGTCATAATCATAATAGAAACGCGTGCATGTATTTACTGTTGACAGCTTCAGGGAGAGGCGATAAATTGTTATTATATTCTGATATGTTTTATTTAGCAATGAATAGAAAGTGATTCTGTACGGTTGCTGAATCAACCTCTGCGTACGATGTACGTCTGCATAACATGCTCACCTCATTAGATTCGTCGATTT
>OY365812.1:16488628-16607462 GCA_959347315.1 Bimastos eiseni
TCCCATTTTGCAGTTTGTTAGCAATGAGTAACTACGACCGCATAATATAGGGTGCGAAAACTCAATTGGGTTCCTACCTAGGACAACGTTGTGATGGAAAATCAGTGACATCATATCCCAACCTATCTCAATCCCAGCCCCACTACGGCTGTTTGAGGAACACTGGCATAGCGCACGCGTACTTGCTCTCTATCAGTCTTCTGGTTTTTGATCGTATACTGAAACTATACCGTATGCGTTAGTATACAACTACCGGAACCTAGCCCTTATATATATACAGAGTGCTTGTATATATATTAATTATTCACAATATATATAGACTCTACGGATGTGGATTGGCAACAAACACCGGATAATTGGGTGATCTTCGTGACAAAGTCTTTGTATGGCGTTGATAATTTTCATCTGAGATAAGACTTTTGATAATAACCCTATAATGCAGCATAGCAGTTCTCTGTCGGCTCTGACAAGCGCAGATAGGGGCCTACATGATACATTTGTATATATAAAGGCTGTTGAGCCATTTCAAAGTATTACGGCATAGATGCAATAAATGTTAAAGTATATCACTTGTAAGCAGCGACCATAAAAGCACTAGAAACTCCAGCCTACCAACGATGGATGGGTGGCGCATAGCTATTCGATGCAATCTATCCGTCACATCAGTCAAAGTCATGGATTGCTGACGTCATCATCTGCGGTGTAGCCTCCTCTGCACAGACGACGGATTCCTTCTGCCATTCATCATCGTTCTGCGCATTCGCATTTGTCTTTGTGCATTTGTTAAATATTTATCGCCAATTTATCCGGCTGTAGCGGCAATATGGCCACGGCAGCGAAACGAGTCTTCTGACGAACTGCGAGGTTGGCACATGTGGCGCTATATAATTTATAAGCGATGCTCGACACGTTCCGTGCTACTTCTGATAATGACTCAATATATCACTGTCGTCTGTTGCGAGTCTGAGTCGACTTTTAATTCCATTAGTAGTGACAATGCGTCTCGGCTTCACTCCCAAACGAGTGCGCAGTCACACGCTCCTGGCGGAGTCACGGACGAATCTCGGCCCCCATCTGTTCCTATTTCTATGGCCACATAGCCAGACATTTTTGTAACAAGGGCGCTGTCAGGGCAGAGGGCGATTTCAGTTCTCGACAGGGCAAGACATCTAGCTGCGTTGCGGTTGAGTAACGAACAGGACTAATGCTTTTTTACCAAGGAATTTACCCAGGAATATGCCAAAGAATATACCCAGGACGTTACCCAGTAACTTATTAAAGAATTAACCAGAAATGTACCCAGGAATTTACCCAGAAATCTATCCATAAATTTACCCAGGATATACCCAGGAATTTACCCAGGAATTTGCTAAGAAATCTACTCAGGAATTTATCCAGAAATCTACCCAGGAATTTACCCAGGAATATACCCCGACATTTACCGAAGAATTTGCCTAGGAATTTACCCAGAAATCTACCCAGGAATTTACCCAGAAATCTATCCAGAAATTTACTCAGGAAATACCCAGGAATTACCCAGGAAATTGCCAAGAAATCTACTTAGGAATTTATCCAGAAATCTACCCAGGAATTTATCCAGAAATCTCCCCACGAATTTACCCTGGAATATACCCCGACATTTACCGAAGAATTTGCCTAGGAATTTACCCAGAAATCTACCCAGGAATTTACCCAGAAATCTATCCAGAAATTTACTCAGGAAATACCCAGGAATTACCCAGGAAATTGCCAAGAAATATACTTAGGAATTTATCCAGAAATCTACCCAGGAATTTATCCAGAAATCTACCCACGAATTTACCCTGGAATATACCCCGACATTTACCGAAGAATTTGCCGAGAAATTTACCCAGAAATCTACCCAGGAATTTACCCAGCAATATACCCAGGAGTTTACCCAGGAATATACCCAGAAATTTACCCAGGAATTTACCCAGAAATCTACCCAGGAATTTACTCAATTATTTGCCCAGGAATTTACCCAGGATATGCCTAGGAAATTACCCTGGAAAATGCCCAGGGATTGACTCAGGAATATACAAATTTACCCAGGAATTTAGGCCTACCCAGAAATTTAACCAGGAATTTACTAAGTAAGTTACCAAGGGATATACCCAAGAATTTACTAAGGAATTTACCCAGAAATCTACCCAGGAATTTACCATTGCGTTGCTTGCCCTGCGAAGACCGTTGCTGCTTATTACTCTCTCTCGCCCTCGCGCTATGTGTCTCTGGATGGATCCACAGTTTAACGACCGCGTTTGACAACAATGGCCGTCGCAGTTGACAGAAATTTGCTTGGCATAACACAGCACTTACAGCTTAATTGATATTTTGATTGTGTCTCTCTGTCCGTCTATCTTTTGTATTTTAGTTAAGTCTTGTAATGCTATTTAATGTTATTTACGTAAGCACATAATTGGTTAAAATCTATGTTTTATTATTATATTCACCCTTATTTTGCTACTGAGTCACAGTTTCATTTACATTTATTTAAATTACTTTTATATTTGATAGAGCAGATTTCTTCTTGTAAGAGCTTGTTCCATCCAATCAATCAAATTCATTAATCTCTATTTAGGTAGAAATATTATCATTATTATTCATTATAGGCAAAATATGAGACTACAAATACAATAAAATACGTGATAGTACAACAATAATTATTGTATAGGCCTGGACAAGTGTAGAGTTGCACCTGCACAATGTGCAATGTAGTCCACAGGGCCTAAATGTATTATTGAATACATTATCTATGGATAAGCTATATCCCAATATCCAAATCGTATGTTTCTCGCCAACTACTCTCATAATAATATAAAATATTTATCTCGATGAATACTCACTCGTGTGTTCGATGTTGGAGCAATTGAAATGAACGCAGGAACAGATTTTCCAGAGACTGAAATGAGCCGATCCATAAACCGTGTGATCTATGCAATCAAAACAATCAACAAATAATACTTAATCAATCAATCAACAGAACAACAAATCAATTTGTTACGCAATCGTCGACACTTGCGTTGCAATCATCAATCAATCGATTACTTAGTGGTCTACAACTCTACTTAATAAAATAAAATAATAATATTCCTTTGATTTCAAACTGACAAACCGCAGTATGATTATAAGCACATATGAACGAATGATGGAAGTTATTACGGGAGTCGAATATAACCGTCGGCAGCCATGCAAGGGGCCCATTACGTTATAAATCTCACTTTAACAATCACCGCCCAGGTTTCGTCCATCTGTCCTTATACAATACAATACATCATAATTGTATTTGCTATTGCCCTCCTAATTCCAACGTTCACAGCCGCAAACGACCCTAAGATGGACCAATTTTGTAATTAAAGGATTTGCTCAAGGACTATATATGAGCACAGTTACTGCGCTCGAAGGCCCTGGACGACACTCAAACCCGTACTCCACGCTTCGCAGGTTCACCAATCTAAGCAATCACCTTCCGTGCCTTCAATCCGTATACTTTTCACTCACTCCCTTCCACTCTCCAACTACCTATCCATAGTACTTTAATTATTCTTCATTCAGTTCTTTCTTTCTATCCTTCCTCTTTCCTTCCTTCCTTCCTTCCTTCCTTCCTTCCTTCCTTCCTTCCTTCCTTCCTTCCTTCCTTCCTTCCTTCCTTCTGCCTCCCTCCCTTCCATAAATCAATCAATCAACATACGAATACTCAATCACCCTATAATCCATCCACTCATCTAATCACCTATACATACAAACATACATACATACATACATACATACATACACACATACATACATACATACATACACACATACATACATACATACATACATACATACATACATACATACATACATACTTACATACATACATACATACATACATATATACATGCATACATATATACATACATACATGCATACATACATACATACATACAAACATACATACATACACACATACATACATACATACATACATACATACATACATACATACATACTTACATACATACTTACATACATACATACATACATACATACATACATACATACGCATGTACGGAGGGATCAACTTCCATAATGCAATGAAGAATATGCTACTAACGAGTCCAGCGCACTGATCGACTGACCAAGAGACACGTAGGCAAAACAACAGAGACATTTAGAAGAGAGAGAGAGAGACAAACAGACAGACAAGCAGAAGCCAGAGACAGAGTCAGGCAGGCAGGCGTACAGACACTCAGAAACAGACATACAGAGTCAGACCAATCGACAGACAGACACATGCAGACAGACAGGCCTACATACAGGCAGACAGAGAGACGGATAAACAGACACAGACGGACAGATATAAAATATTATTCATGCACAACCTTTCTCACTAACTTATACTTGCCTTCTCACGTACATATACGTACATATATACATACATTGAGTATGCATGTATGCACGCATACATACATAATTATGTACGTACATACGAAGACGCGAACATACATAGACAAATACATTTGCAATGTTTAAAAATTTCAATGCATACTTATATAAATATACAAACAGATGTAAATGGTCACTTTCTAATCTAAATGCTGGCAAACTCATATACACCCATAGCGTCATTGTATGCATAACTACATCGGACATACATAAGCGTATATATAGATACATATACAGCAATACAGGTATATACATACATATACATATACACATAGTCCACATATAAATATCACCTTAGGATCCAAGATGTGTGGACGATCGACGAAGGGAGATGGATGGTGGCTGATGAGAAGCTGCTATTGATAGATTCCAGTTTGGACGGAACCGACCACCTGTTAGATTGACGCTGATTAGGCTACATTTTACGGTTCAGATCTTATCTCAGCTGGAGTCTTATATAATAGTAAGCAGTCTGTATACGTATATATATACGGATTAATGACGCTTTGGAGGACCATCGACTGATGCCTGCGTCTTTAGTCGACTCCGATAAATCCATTGAGAACCATTCACTTAGGCCCAATGTGCGCTATATGTATATATATGTATATATATATTATATTTATATATAATATACATAGCCTATACAGGAGATATTTGTGTGCGGCCGTAAACGTTATTTCTTTCTATAAGGTAAGTAGGGTATGCGTATGCTGACATCAGTTCATGACGATAATATAAGCATTTAATTATTATGCCTTCCATCATGTCAAAACAGTGTTCCTTGTTAATGAGCTACGCGAACAATTAATCAAACTATCCTATCTATCCGTCCGATCTTTATCAACATACTTTACTCTTCTCTTACCTGCCATCTTGGCGTCACCTTGGATGAGAGCCTCAACTTTCTGACCACATCACCCGGTTATTTCTCACCCGTCACCTTCGTCGATTGCACCCAATACTTAATTAATTACAAGACCGCGTGCAAAAAGAGCTACATCAATTATTCATTACAAACTAACAACTGTCAGGCCTTTTTTAAACGTTGATTCTTCTCAAATAAAACGTCTGCAAACAATCCCTAATGCTCTCACACAAGTCCAAACACTGGTACAATGCCTACTGACTATTATAGCTCTGATATCAAATCACATCATTGGCTAATACAGTATAGTCTCTCAGCTAAGTCACTAAAATGTGCATCTCGTAAAAAATTTTTCTTTCGTAAACAATTGTATCTCGTACTTACAAACCACATCACGACTATGAGATCTTGCAATTTCGCAAATATAATGATATTATTATACACTATACAATTGATATATAGGCCTCCAACTGTGATTGATATTGCACTGCTCTTAAGGTTCAGAAGTGTTCATGACAATACGACAGAAGCATCGATGACGCAGAGGAAGTGTTATGGTAAAGGACTTACTCAAGGTCCGTTAATAGGCTCTATACAGACAGAGTAACTGTAACTCGAGCCACTACTATGATACTATCCTCATTACAGATCGAGCCATCTAACCAAGCTATTCTCCACTCAATCTGTTAAGATCTTTACTTTAGAAGAATCTTTCCTTTTAGCGACAGCTGTCGAGTTTTCTGAGACCTATAACGTTCGCTCGTTGCAGCTTTAATCATTAATGTACCTATGAGCTACATCTATCGGTTGTAAAATATGGCGTTGTATCAGTTCTTAGATGGATGTTGTATCAGTTCTGTGCATAACACCTAATAGACCACTTCATAGTGCTTATATTTCTCCTTAAAAAGTGGTATTGACCAATCCCTCCTCTCTCCCATTGGAACATTGATGATGCACAGTTGCACACTGCAAGACGATGGATGATATCACCAATTTATGCAACACAAAACATTAAATGAATAAGCGAATGTGACGACATCTCCATCAGCCATAGCTACGTGTATAGATATTCAAAAAGAATACACTGCCTTTATTGGTAATAGCTTTGCTCTTGCTTTAAACTTAAAAAACATTATCATGTCACAAAATATATTTCAGTCAACAAGTTACCGTGACCGTCCGGTGATTTATATCATGGTCAGCGCTATGTAAATAGCAGATTAATTCAAAGGCGTTTTACATCGAATTGTCTTTCGTTGAACTATTTCTGCGCCATCTGCCTCGGGTGCAAGAGGATTACCAGCGGAAATAGATCAGAGATCAAAGGTTACTTGAATCAGGAACATGACCTTTGACGGTCGCCACTAGATCTTCTTCGCTGTCTCAGCTGTTCAGCCAGCGTCTGCTAAATCCACTTCTGTAGGCAAGGCTTCATTTCCGCAGCCCAAGACGCTTTGCCTTTCAGTTCTAAAGCGTCGCTTCCATTAATCCCGTGCGGCTGGCCACCTCGCGTCGTGAAAACGAATGAAGGGGCGCTTCCATTTGCCCCCTCCCACGAGGCGCTTGCATTGCCCCTCAACCTCCCCCAAGAGGCGCGAACACAGGTCACATACGAGACATGTACCCGGATGCAATGTACGCAATGTGGGCTACACAGAAAACAGACAGGATGAATTGTACGAAGGATTGAAGTAAAAAGACAAGAGTAGGATGAGTGCAAAGAAAGAGACAGGCAGGCAGACAGACAAAGACAGCAAGCAGATCAGAAGCCACAAAGCCTCTTCTGCTCACTGTTATCTACTTGAGTCGTAATAATAATAATAATAATAATAATAATAATAATAATAATAATAATTTTTTATTGGTGGTAGTGATGGTGATGATGGTAGTGGTAGTGGTGGGAACGGAAGTGGTAGTGATTGAGGTAATGACGGTGTAAATGACAGTGGCAGTTACTACAGTTGGTAGGCCTGGTAGTACTATTACAGTTTCACGTAAGTTGAGACGGTATATATAAATTGATCGAGCGAAGGAGAACGGAACTGATGATCCACTAAGTGTTGAGAAGAGATCAACAACACCAGTGTTTATTCTTCCATGCCTCAACTACCATTGCGCTTAACCTCATCGTCATAACACTTGCCCTATCCAACGCCCGTCTCAGTTACCCCTCCTCGCAACCTTTCCTCAGATGACAGACTAGTCGACGACTAAGCAACATCCCTTCCCTCCTGCTACCGTCCAACGGGAGCCATCGTTCACCAGCCGGAAGTGTCATGGCTGGCAAAGGTCAGTGTCATAGGTCGGCGTTCGTTAGGATTGCATCGTCCAAGGAGTTCTTAATACGAATGCAGGGTTTGCCAACAACCTCCTGGCTGCCGTTCGTTCATTTTAAGTTTGATGCTTGTATCAGATGCTTAATAGCAACTGACTATAGTCAGTAATTCGGCCGGATGACCAAGTTTTCGCTGGTGTGAACAGTGTACGAGGCAAGAAGCAAGATATTGCAATAGAGTGTTTTGTAAATGGAGAGGAAATTTGCAGATTTTTCTCATAGCAGCAGTTTTTAACTATACTAGCTAATTATAGGTTACTTTATTTCATTACAATTTACATGTGTACTTGTGTAGTTGAGATCAGTGCTTAAAGTGTAAAAAAAGAAGTGCCTGGACGCTATAGGGAGCTGTCCATAAATGACGTCACGCACTTTTGGACGTTTTTTGACCCCTCCCCTTCGTCACACGTCGTCATAACTGCCACGACCCCCTCAAATATGACGTCACGTCACAAGGCTCTGACCCCCCCCAAAAAATCAAACCAGATGACCAGAATGTAACACAAATTTTCTGATAATTATAAAAAAAATTATTTGTAACTATAAAATATTTCAAATTATAATGGTAGAACGAAAAAAAAGGAAAAATTAAGTAGCCTATAACGTTTACAATCTTATGCATTCCTCACGATGAAAGACTATCAGAATCACAATTAGTGTTGTTTAATTGTGGTAAAATATTTGTTGTAATTTAAAGCGTAGGCCTGCAGAGAATTGCTTTCCCTTGTGAAATTGTCATCGTTTTGAAAGTAGTGAAAATATAGTTTGTCCATGACCGTCCAGGCACACTTTAAGCTCTGGCTGAGATATTGTTACAATTTCAAGGCTTTGAGACGAATATTTTAAACGCATTTTGTTAGGTATAAAGACCAATGTATGTGTGTCATCGACTAATTTCGTTTAATTAATTACTAAACTTAAATTTACCTGAAATAAAGCGGGAAGGAAATTATATGCGCTTGGATTTACAAGTGTATGTGATTCAGAAAAGGAAAACTCTGTGGACCAGAGAAGCACCATACATTCTTATCCTATTTACGATTAATAGCTCTGCAAGAAGTAGATAGGGGCAATTAGACTATCAACCAACAAGTTCTTCCGCTGTCTGCTCTTCACATTTTGAGATAAAGTAATTTTGAAAAATTCAGCTAAGTTAGGAATTCCACAAGAAGAACAGACTGGCTAAATGTGTGAGTAAGTTGATGACTGACTGACTTGGCTGACTGACTGACTGAAGGAGCAAACCATTGGCAGATTCTTTAACCTTGTAAAGTATCGTATCACCAGAGCCAATAACAAACACGAACCTGAGGCAAGAGATGAAAATTGCCAAGCTGTCAAGTGCACTATTGACTACAATACGTTGAGGTCTGAGATGATCTCTTTCATACAATGGTGTTTGTGATGGCCTCTTCTAGCCCAGGATTCGTACTTTCTTTTTTCTATTTTGACTCTTGCGAGTTTAAAGTTTAAACATGTCTAGAAGCAGAGTTCTAGTATATTAATGCTCCTAAAGTTGTTATAGCCTGATCACTTTAATAAAGGCGCTATATAAATGTCTCTACGTTAATGCTAGCATTTTCATCATGCTTATTTGTACATTTTGTTACCGTTAAAATGTCATTGCTTTAGAAATGCTATGTATACAAGCCTTGCTCTATGATGTTTTCCTCAAATGCAAACAGCCTCAACCTGAAAAGGTCTGGAAGTCTCTACCCCACGACGTTATTACGCACTCCTTGCATCGGTGCAGCATAGGACTACCGATGGCCCACTCTATATGGTTGGACGGACAGACACACAGCATGGCACAATGCACGCCAATATAGATCTCCTAATCCCAGTCTTTGTTCACGAAATACATTATTGAGTGCTGGCCTCTGACGACGGACGGCGACGCGACGCCTGCTTCGGGGGTTTCTGCTGCCGACCGCTCGGAGGCGCTCATGTGCTATGGCGCGAGAGGCGCTCTCTGTCGACGAAGAATGAAGGTGTGGAAAACGACAACAAATAAATACGCAGTAGCCGTGTAACAAGGGAGGAAAATGGAAAATGGGTGAGATGGGAAGAGAAAGAGAGTGTGAGAGAGAGAGAGAGAGAGAGAGAGAGAGAGAGAGAGAGAGAGAGAGAAAGAGAGACAGACAGACAGAGCGAGGGCTAGTGAGGGGAGAGAGAGGGAGGGAGGGAGAGAGAGAGAAGAGGGAGACAGACAGACAGAGACAGAGGGAGGGAGAGGGGGAGAGAGACATACAGACAGACAGACAGACAGACGGACAGACAGACAGATAGAGAAGCAGAAATAGCGATTGAAGCAGAAAGCGGCAAAGAGAAATAAGGGGACAGAGGGTAAGAGATAGAGAGAGAGGGAATGGAGCGATAGAAAACAGACAGAAGCAGGCCGGGAGATACACGGAGAAAGAGAGAGAGAGAGAGAGAAAGAGAGACAGAGAGAGACAGACAGACAGACAGAGAGAGAGAGACAGAGAGAGAGAGAGAGAGAGAGACAGTGGCAGACATAGGCAAATAGATGATTAAAAGAAAAAGTGACTGGAAAAGAAAGAAACGACGCAGAAAGAAGGCTGGCAGTTAAAAGGTCAATAGACAAATGAAAATAAAAGGAAATGAGTGAGTGAGTGAGTGAGTGAGTGGGTGAGTGAGTGGATCAGTGGGTCAGTGCGCCTGTGAGTAACTGTGGGTCGGTTTTGGATGGGTTATGTGTGAGTTGATTTTTGGTGGGTTATGGGTGTGTGGGTTTTGGATGTGTTTTGGGTGGGTGGGTTTTGGATGTGTTATGGGTGGGTTTTGGATGGGTTACGAGCGGGTTGGTTTTGGGTGGATTATGGATGTATGGGTTTTGTGTTCTTGGATGGTATTTGGGTGGGTGGGAGGATGGTCGGTCGAATGGTTGGTCGGTCGATGGATCGGTCAGTCAATCAATCAGTCAATCAGTCCGTCAGTCAATCAGTCAATCAGTCAGTCAGTCAGTCAGTCGGTCAGCATTAAGTCAGTGATAAAGATAATAATGAAGTGCTTGAGTGAACCAGTCAGTGAGCTAATCAGTCAGTCAGTGAGTAAGTAAATAGATAGGCAAGTGAAATAGTTATCTTCTTTAGACAGTCATTCTGTGAGCAGAGATCTTGCTGAATCTGATCCATGAAGACAAGCGAAAGTAGTATAAATGAGTTAATGGAGTGATTGCACTCAGTGGACCCCGGATAAGCATCCGATGAAGATATTGTTCTCCATTTCACTGACTTTCTTCCCAACGCGTATGTCAAATGAAAGAAGACAGCAGGCAGGCAGAACAAACGAATGATACAATAGATGGAACTGACAGAAAAATGTGCACGTCTTGTGTACATAATTTACTACATATACATTCATTTTTGCAAGCATACATCCATCAACATATGAATCCATGAATCCTTTGATACATACATGCATAGTTACATGCACACACAAATAAATAAGCACATTCGCACTTACATACATCTCGACATGGATGCGTAATACATGCATATAACCCACCCACCCATAACCCACCCATAGCCAACTCATAACCCATCCAAAACTCACCCGCTCACCCACTCACTCTGTGTGGCCGATCGGTTAGAGCGGTCAGCCCGTAGCGGTCAGCCCGTAACGCTCAGTGTGCGCTGAGGGCGCAGGTTCGACCCTCGTCCGGGGCGTCACTGTGTAGCGACCTTGAGCAAGTCCTTCGCGCACAATTGCTCTGCTGTACAACTGCAATTGCACCGTCGAGGCGTGTCTATGCACTTCTGAGCAAAAATTTTGGAAGAACGGCGGTATCAAATTTCGGCATAAATAAATAAATAATAAATAAACCTTCACTCAAAATTAAAAACGTAAAGCTGTTCTTTTTAGAGTGTTTGAGTCGACGATACCTCTGAGTCGTTTTCTTAAAAGGGCGCTATACAAATTCCCGAATGAATTAGTCATTAATGAATGAACACAAAGTCACGTGTAGGCATACGAGATTCGGAATGGCTGGCATCATCAAGCCGACAATGCAGTCGAAATGACGCGCGCAAATCTCCAGGGGCTTGAGATTCTGCTTTCGTTCAGATTTCGCGAGTACGTTCTCAGGCGAATACAGTTGTTATAATCAAGTCCTGCTTTGAGAAAAGAAGACATAGGAGGGGAAGAAGGAGGAGTCAGGGTGGAGGAGAAGGAGGAAATAGAAAGAAGGAGGTGTGGAGGAGTGGAGGTGAGGGAGGCCGGGATGAAGAGGAAGAGGTAGGGAGGAGAAGGAGGAGGAGGTAGTAGGAAGGAGGAGGAAGATGATGAGGAAGAGGTAGGGAGGTCGAGTTAGGGTGTAGAAGAAAGCGAAGTGGAGGAGAAGGTAGTAGGGAGGAGGAGGACGAGGACGAGGAGCAAGAGCAGGAGGAGCAGAAGGAGCAGGAGCACTGAGCAGAACGTTTCAGCGCAGCCGTTTTGGCGCCACCGATTTGGCGCATGACACTTTGGCGCAGCGCCGTTTTGGCGCAGGACGTTTTGACGCAGATATCTGATACAATATTTATCTATTTATTCTGAAATTTGATATCGCTCTTCTTCCAACATCTTCTGCTGCAGAGCAACTGTGAGCGACGAACTTGCTAAAGATCTCTTTACAGAGTCTATACAGAGTCTATAGTCTTTACAGAGACTACAGAGTGACTGACGCCTCGGACGAGTGTCGAACCAGCTCACTCTGCGCACACTGAGTGTTACGGGCCGACCGCTCTAACCGATCAGCCACCGTAGTACTACCTTATATGTAAGGTAATATGAAGCATGATCGATGAAAATAATTATGTTAAATTGGGAACTGGAATGATGAAAAGAATCATACTGAAATAGAAGCGGGTTGGATATGAGAGTTCTACTCATCGTTGAACCCTTTTGGTCACGATCTTTTCATCAATCCCACTCCCAATTTAACGGCATTATTTTTCAATAATCCAGCTTCCATTTGGGCATTATTCGTTTGATCAATCCAGCGTTCATATGAGTATGCTTATTCTCATAAATCCGGCATCAACTTACGCATAATTATTTTCATCAATCCAGCTTACATAATTATAGGCATGTTTCCTTTCATCAATCCAGCTTCAATTTAAGCATGATTTTTTCATCATTCCAGCGTCTATTTAAGCATAATTCTTCTCGTCAACCCAGCTCCCTGTTTATCAGTATCCTTTTAATTGATTTAGCTTCTAATAAAACATGATTCTTTTCACCAATCCCTCCTCTACTACCGATGCTCCCGACGTTTAACCTGATTTGCCATAGGAATAAATTAACGATACTAAAGTAGTAGATTGTCATATAATTAATTGATGTAATGTATAATATACAATATTATTGTATCAGAGATCTGCACCAAAACAAATGTGCCACAAAAATGTGCCAAAATAAATGTGCCAAAACAAATGTGCCAAAACAAATGTGCCAAAACGGACGATAATGCGCCAAAACGTCACGTACCGGCAAGAGCAGGGGTGGAGAAGGAGGTAAGAAGAAGGAGGAAGTGGAAATGGGGTGGAAGAAGCAGAAGAGGAGGAGAAGGAGTGGAAGGAGGCGTCTGAGATGACGACGTCCTATGTGTAGCCGTGCCTAAGAACAAACGAGGATGGGTGGGCGTTGGATCTGTCAGGCTTTCCTACTAAGCCTCAGCTTCCTTTCGATCTCCTGCACTCGTAACCATTTTCGTCAAAGACAGATATCTTCCCATATACATGTATGTCTGCTTTTCGTGTGTCTCTCTATTAGTATGCATCTGTCCTGGTCTTTCTGTCTCTGTCAGTCTCTATCTTTATAAGTGTGCGGTTTTGTCTCACTTTAATTACTCCTCTTTCTTCTTCATTGACAATCGACTCATTATTTTTGCACTATGATAATAATAATGAACTCAATAATTCATAAGATTCGATGAGATTTTACGAAATTATATCATATTTGATTTGACCATATTTGATTAGAACATATTTGATTAGAATATATTTGATTAGAATATATTTGATTAGAGCATATTTGATTAGACCATATTTGATTAGAATATATTTGATTAGAATATATTTGATTAGAGCATATTTGATTAGACCATATTTGATTAGAATATATTTGATTAGAATATATTTGATTAGAGCATATTTGATTATAACATATTTGATTAGAATATATTTGATTAGAATATATTTGATTAGAGCATATTTGATTACACCATATTTGATTAGAATATATTTGATTAGAATATATTTGATTAGAGCATATTTGATTAGACCATATTTGATTAGAATATATTTGATTAGAATATATTTGATTAGAGCATATTTGATTATAACATATTTGATTATAATATATTTGATTAGAATATATTTGATGAGATTATATGAGATGACATCTGATTGGAACATTTTAAAGGGTTAGATTATATTATAAGGTTAGATTAGAGTCGAATGAGATAATTATTATACATTAGATAATAAATATTAGATATTAAATATTAGATATTAAATATTAGATATTAAATGAGATATAAATGTATGAGCTAGTACAAGATTAGGAGCAACGTTCTGTATTTTCGTTCACCCACGAATCAAACAGCGTCATCTTTCTTTGGCCTGATGCTTACATCTCTTTCCATAATCCAGGCTGTATCCAGCCCATGCAGTTGAACAGTTACTGGGCTTCCTGGAGTCTTCTTTCCCTTCCCTTTCCAACTCATGCCTGCATATGTTGTCGTTAGCGAACATTCTCGTCTTGTTTAGCCCATCGTCTCTTTGGTTAAACTAATCGTCAGTCTCCTCTCATGCATCAACCGCATTACTATCACCTTTGATCCGAGCAGTTCTCTTTTACGTTCCGTGTACACTTTTTGAATGCTTCTAGGTTTCTAGGATGTCGAACTCTATCCGTATATGTGTGTGTATGTGTGTGTATGTGCCCAATCGCCGGAGGACCCCTTTCATGTGAATCCTTGGCTATTTGTTTCATTCATTCTCTTGAAGTTGATCACATGTTTTAAATCGCAATATTTGCGACATTCGAAATTGAATTGACAATAGCTTATACTTCGAACCGATTATGCCTTCCTGGATCTGTAGCGCAACATTAAACTGGAGCAAAGGCCTTGATTTTCGATATTATTTTAACTCAGTAAGACGTTTTATGACAACAATACTCCAGTGTTCATCTATAGTTCACAAATTCATTCTTGGGACAATTCTGGTTCAATCATGAGCCTGTTGTGTATTTATAAATGTTATGGGTTTATTATATTATTTTCGTCGTTGAGAAACCGGTACTTCGTGCATTGTGACTTATAAAAGTAGTAGTAACTTTTGAAAAGTAAAATCGATGCCCCAAAAATCAAGGATCCTGGGCATAATAATTATGGAAAATATAGACTGCACGTGCTTCAGGGAGAAAGCGCGATAAAAATCAACCTTTTGGGTCAGAGCCAAGAGTGCAGATAGTCACGCCACGTAGCGGAGATGTCGTTTCCCGCATGATTGTGGATGTGGTGTACATCAAACTCGCCGCTTTATTAATTTGGTAATGGCTGATAAGAGCGCTTGATGGAGCCGCTAATAAGGTCGTGGATGCGTTGAGAGTTGACATAAAACCTAGTTCAGAATCTCAGATACTCCGTGCGTCCTGTCACCTTTCGCAGCCATTGATGGCAAACTGTTCACCCCATCCCCACCCATATCACGCATACATGCGGCGTCCTTAAAGACCTCGGTTTAGCACAAAGGTCTCACATCAAAGGCTAGCAATGGAGTAATTGCAGCCTGGCTGCGGATGCTATAGGCCTAAAAAGCATCTCATAGTACTTGCACAGTGCAAGTAGTACCAGTCCCAAGTCTGGATAATCGTAATCCCAGCATTTGCATGTCTACAGCGCCCACAAAAGCCAAGTCGCGGAATCAGCTTATCATAGGCGCTTAATCAAACATATCACATGATAAAGGAAGATGAACTTTGTTAAATGAACTTCGTTATCACACAGTGTTATCACACACTTTGTCAAATGAACTTTGTTACCACACAGTGTCGTTAAACTGAAACAACTACTCCGTGGTACAAACCTAGTCTCTCAACGTTAAGCTTTCAATTGTGTCCTAAATCGAGCACAGAGAGGAAGCAAGGAAGAATGGATTGCGTCCTGAATCTATATTGCTCATTTTCCTCATTCGGAGAAATAGTTGTAGAAGTGGGAGTACGGCAGTAGTCAATGACAATAATCATCACGTGATTATCAATATCAGTATCAGTGAGTCAATATCGTCAACATTCTAATCTACACACGACGCTTTCTTTTCAGCGCAAATGCTGACCGTATAAATGCTATTCGACCGGAGAGAATGGCAGTCTGGCCTTAAACATTCCTCAGTGTACATCACTGGTGCCACCCCGAGACAACAGTAAGATGTAGATAATAGTGATTAGTTCAATGTCGATTAACTTTCACTTGACGCTGACAACACCAAACATCTGATTTGCATACCCGAACCTCAAAGGGTCACTAATAATAGACAATTATACCCCGTGCCAAGAACTGTCTCTGTTTAATTCTTTAGTGTCTATATTTACCAGTCGCTAATCCGGAACACACGCATTGATAAAATAGCATCTTAATATATTGTAAAGTGTGCGGGCATCCTGTTACTTAAAGCCAATCAATCTACGTCTCAAACTTACTACTCTGACCGACCTTATGTGGTTGTATACTATAACATCTGTCTCGCCTCTAGCGACGCCAACTTCTTTGACATATATAGCGTTAAGGATCATTTATCGCAATCTGGAGGATACTCCTTCACTATATATATATATATATATATATATCGAATGTTGGAATGTACATATGTAGTACGAAGGCCTATGCATGCGTGCATGTATGTTTGCAATGTGTGTATGTATTTATGTATGTATGTATATGTGTTTACGTATATAGAATTTTAGATAAACATATGTGCATGCATATATGTAAACACGTGTGCATATGTGCCATAGTTGCAGTAGGCTAGTAGAACTATTAGTAGTGGCAACGATAGAAATAAAATTAAATGACAATGCATTTATGTATTGTATGTATCTGTGCATGCATGCATTAAAGCGCTTATACAGCGTCTTCATAGAAGGGATCTCAGTCTGTATTTTATGCTCCAATAAATTTCATCGATGCGATGGGGTTGTCTGTTTTGGTCGGGTGGAATACTTCCTCCTTAATAGGTCGTTAACTTGTATAGATTCGACGCAGCACAATCATCAATTACACCACACCTGAACATTAAACGCACTACCCGTTCTACAATTTCTGCTCGAATTGCTCAGACGGTTCACGGATCGTATACGCCCTAAATGGACGGTCGTGGCAGGGTATACGAGGGGGCGGTCATCGCTCCCAGGGGGCCTATTGTCGGCTACAGGAAGGAGACATCGATCTATACTAAGGCAACCGACGCTGCAGGATCCGTCGTCTCTATTATGCGCCCAGTGTTGACGCCCTTATTCAATAGCCTAGGCCTGGATCTTGATGGGAAACGCACTTCCGGTTAAGCAGCTTCATAAATGTCAGTCACTCCGTTTTCGTTTATGGCGAGTGTGCTTTACGCGCTAGTCCGTTAATAGTTTTCAATTCTCATAATGCCCATGCATTCATACACACATATATACATACATTATTATAATATGGGTCTACCGTCTACGTATGTGTGTATAGATAGACCAATCTATGCATGCATATACACACATAATTATTGTTGTAACAGTAGTATAAGTAGTGTAATGCTGCAGTCTAAATTGTAGTCCGCTTATTAATAAACGAATATCGTAATCAGAGGTAATATTGGAGTCATAGAGTGTAAAACAAGAACACAACTGTGAGAAAGTCAATGCTTTTGGACCGTCCTAATATTTATACATACACACTATGAGGTGTCCCATGATAATCGAGGAATAATAAATTGCTGAAACTTCTGATGCAGTCCTTCTAAAACGTTTTTGTATGGTCCCATAATAATACCTGCCCCCAAGTGTTTGACATTTACAAAATATTAGGGGTCCGTCAGTGCTCATATAATTAGCGTAGGTCCCTAGAGTGTCATAAATTGCGCATGACACCTCTGACTTTTAAAATATTTTGTAGTACTATACTCTAATACCCTGATAACCTGCCTAATTAATATCACTAGAAAGCTGTAAATTGTAGAACATTGAAATATATATACTCTAATATTATGTGACATGCAGTTTCAAGTGTGAAAAACTTAGAAGACGAAAAATATTATAAATAAATAAATCAAGTTTCTTGGCTTCAAGAAGTATTTTGTAACAGTTTTACATAAATTATACAATAACATCATTCATAAATTCAGTTAATGACGCTTGATAAAAATTATATCTGTCGTGCCAGTCTAGACAACGAAGTAGGCTACTCAATATCTTCAGCGTTGCCTTTCAATATGTTCAGCGTTGCCTTTCAATATATTCAGCGTTGAGCTTAAAAAAACATCGTCTACAGCGTTGTTGCAGTAAAGTCTCAGGGTAATTCAAAGATGACTTTTTAGTCTGTCAGTCTGTCGCTTACGGAGATACCATCGCGGACAAGGTGGACAGATTCCAGTTCAAATGTCTTCTCCAGTTGGCGGAATTGGTAACCTTCTGGGTGTGCCAAAAGTTAGCCTCGGGGTCAGGACAGGCGCAGCGGTAGCAGTTTGAAGCTGTAGCTGTGTAATGCATTTGTTGCCAGCATGTTCTTCGACTCAATGGCTACAAATACAGACGTCAGAGGTAATGGCTGCCTGTAGAGAGCCATAGGTCGTAATCTGCTGTGGTTGGCTTGTCGACATAACATTTTCAGCGAAGGCCAAAGAAACGCTCTTGTCGTTTGGTGACCTTTTACCTGCTGCGCCGCCTGCGAGGCATGGAATAACCCTTTAAAAATAAGACCGATGTGACAGGGCTCAGCAGATATGCGTGAACTATCCGCAGTGAATCTTGCACTTCGGCATCAATTAATAATGGATGAGCTTGAGTGGGCGTCGGCAAAATGAGACATAGGCCCTATGCATGACATAAAGACACAAAATGTTTATAGCAATAAGTTTAGGCCTAAAGACTCGGGGAATCAAAATCATGTTTTAAAGCAATGTAAGGTTTCCGAAATTTCTCAGCTCAACACAAAAAGTCACGTTAGAGAAATAGCATAGCCTATATCAGTTTTTTCACCGCCGCTAATCAGCCCACTGTAATTACAATTAAGATCATGCACGCGACAATTCTATTCACTAACGTTCAGCCAAAACAGCATTGGCGGGTAGGGTCAAATTTTGGTCCAGGTCAAGGTCTTTAGCATCACATGGATGCAGTGCCAATGAATGCACTCGCAAAATATGTAGTGCGGTCGTCCATTACTTAGGAATCTGAGAAATGATATAGACAATGCACATCGGATATTAAAACAATGTTAGTAGGCTAGTAGTGTTAGTAGTGGCAGTGGAAGTAGTTTTAGTAGTAGCTGTATTGGCAATGATTGTAATTATAGCAATTATTATTACGATGATGATGACGATGGTAATGAAGATGAGAGTAAGAGTGAAAGTAAGAATGAATTAAACGAAGGAATAAATGAAGAAGCGAACGACCGAATTAATTGTCCTCTGCAGCATTTAGACAAACAATAAAGCTCGAGTTATACGTCAATCTGAGAGCTTAATATGAGCTTGAAAGTCAGACAGTAGCGACTTATTCAAGACAATGAAAACAGTATTGCATTCGACAATAAAACGAAGCCATGGACCGAAATTCAGACCAATTGCTGCCATCGGATGATAAATTTGTCTACATCTGGCTACATGTCACCTCCTGAGCGCTATGCCTACTCTCGGTTTCATTCGCTGCTTAAGACCATATTTTTCCGCCTGGTCGGGTTGAAAAACGTCTTTGAGTTGGTATCTTGTAGAGGCCCTACATAAATTCTGATTGATCGATACAAGAGAAAACAAACAGCCGAGAGTTAGCTTAGTAAGAAGGCATTCCATTAATTTCGTAACGCTAGAACAAAGCGTAAAATAAAACGCCCGAGGAAGTTGCCAGCAAGGAAATTGTCAGCTGAACCCAGTTGCTTTCAATTCCAAAAAATTCCGTAATGTCATATAGTTAAGCTTATAACATTTAACTCCATTATTACATGTGTCCCGATTCGGTTGGTCATCTGGTTTGGTGTCAATAAACGAATATGTATATTCTATATATAATTATATATATATATATGTATTTATATCGTTTCACAGCATTTTCGAAGTCCAGTCACGACAATAGCATGCAGAATTCTTGCACGAAATAGTCGCTATATGAGTACTGAATTGTTTTTCATATAAATTTCTTAAAAACTCACGATCGATATTTATAGCCTACATGGAGCATAACAAGACAGACACCTAGTAAGGCACATACATACAGGCCAACAGAGAGGACAATATCTGCACGTTTTGCGAGAAGTTTATCAACTGGATCATCTGGCGTAATCCTGCAGATTGCTTGATTATGATTTATAAGCTGGTAAAATTTTAGAAGCCGGTCTGACATCGGTTCAGTCCTTTCTGATGACTGGAAACGCCCTCACACATTTACTGATCGTAACACGAAATGTTTCCTTCTCGACACACACAGACAGGCATTGTTTTTTATTATAATATTGATTGACATAAAGTTGGTAATTAAGATAATTAAGATATGCATGTTGTAGAATCTGACGCGTGTCATGTAGTACAGAAATCTATAAATGATTCACAAAATGATCGAAACACCTGCTACATCGTGGGGGAGAGATCCTACAGGATTCCATTTGTTCGCAAACGTCCGACGCCAGAAGTCAATTGATTGTCACTATGTATCTCTGTCACGCGTGACAGAGATATATCATTGGGAAAAACACATGTATACATGTACATACATGTATACGTCGTGACTATCAAATGCATGCATGTCGCGATTGGGTTAAGATGTTACATAAATACACGTCAGGATAATTGTCACGGTTCAGCAATTTTTGCTACGCTCGCTGTAAACGTAGAAACGTTTTGCCCTCGGGGAACCAAGCAATAGCAAGAATGGCACAGTGGCTCTAGTCTTTCGTCTGAAACTGTGTCTAATTAACGAATTACGGTTTGTCATAGAAAACTGGCAATTCTCAGCCAGACTAAAACTACCGTAAGAAAGAGGGTTGCCAGGTATTGCGGTTCTTGTGGTTGAAGAAGTATCTACAGATAACATAGCAACCACTCACTAATTTATTGAACGTCTCGATCGCTTACTTTAAATTGCTAAGCGTTCGGTTCAATGAATGAGTGAACTATAAACTAATTATAACGTCTTCTTTGAGACCCGTGATTGAAATTCCCATATATCGATACCGTCTTAAGATGACGATGTGCTCCGTTGCTTAACTAGATTTGGTCAATGAACGTTTACAATATAATTCATGATACAACGAGGCGCATTACAACTGGTGTTATTAGGTTTCAGCATAATAGGTTACTCCCAAATCCAGATATTCGCTCCACATTCGCACAATTCAGACCACCATACTTCATGCCATGTCATAGAATGGAGTTAGATTTTCATTCAAATAAATAAATAAATTAAATATGTATATATATATATGTATATATATATATATATGTAATCCTGGTAAACATGATAAGTCGTCTCTGGCTCATTCTTCATGTGATAGTGATAATGAAGTGCACACTTGTACTGCATGCCAATTGTCCGTCGATCTTTCCATTTCTCCCATTTCCAATCCTCCATACTGTTTTTCCTTCTGTCATTCATCCGTGCGCCGTTCCTCTGTCCCTCCTCTCATCCTTCCATTCGTCAGTCCATCTCTTCCTAAGCCCACCTGTCCTTACGTCCTGTCCTTCGTCCTTCGTCCTTCTGCCGCTTAACGATAGATTGCAAAGAGGTTGTACTGACTTTCGTAGGTGGCCCATTGGTTGTTGGCGAGGCTGGATACCCCACAGGCGAGAGCAGCCAGTCCGAGCAGAAGGCCACAACAGCGCAGTTTAACGAAGAGCCGGTGCTCCCAGAAGGCCACCAGAGTGTTCCATTGTGCCAGGCTCAGCCTCGTCTCAGCGCCCCCTCCTCCTCCTCCACCGGAAGACGAGTCCGTCTTCTTGCAGTGCACCTTCTTCTTCTTCTTCGTTGACGGCGGAATGTCGAATGGAAAGGCCGGATGCTGTCCGTAGACGGAAGTCTCGTCTTCCGGTCCGACTGCCGCCGTTGGATCGATGACGGCCAGATGCTCCTGTTCGAGTTCCTTGGCGACGAAGCGGACGCTCTCCTTGCGGGCCTTCCTTATGGGAGACGACAGCCGCACCCTCTGCAGCTCCGTCTGCCGCTGCTCCATGAACTCCACGCGACGCTTGAACGACGCCCGACGCTCGTGCGACCACTTGAGCCACGCCGACTGAGTGGCCTTGCCGAGGAACTGACCGTGACCTTGACCTTGGTCGTGAGCTTGGTCTGTAGTCGGTCTATCTGCTGGTGATGGCGCGGTCCGATGTCCTGAGGAAGAGCCGACTGCCGTAGAACGCTGGTGGTGGGTTTTGGAAGAGCGACGGGTGAACATGGATGAGTCCTCTCTCTGCCAGTAGTCGCCGTCCTCTTCGCTGCTGCTGCACGTCTCCTCTTCCTCGTCATCCTCATCTGCTTCCTCCTCCTCATCCTCATCGTCGTCTTCTTCTTTTCTGTTTCTCTTTAGAAGCTCTTTACGTCCAACGTCGTCCCTGAATGCGACGCTCTGGCCCTGAGGGTGGTGGAAGGCGCCTGGTCTGCCCTGCTGACCTCCTCGCCCTTCTGCCTTCCCATCGACCACGTCCCTCCTCTGATACATCGGTCGACAGAGGACGCCGGGCCTGCGCTGTCCCTCTCCCTCTCTCTGGTCGCAGGTGAAGGCTCCATCTGGGCGCCGACTGCAGCTGGCGCCCTTCTGCGGCAGGAGCCTAAGACCATCAGCGGAACCGGGGTAGAAGGGTCCTGCATCGTCCGTCATCGCTTCCCCCGGTGGACAGGGAGCGACAGAGGAGGCTGTGGGAGACGAGATGGGTGCCGTAGGGGAAGAGGCTGCATCGACGTACCCGCTCGTCTCGGTCGAACTGACGGTGTGCATCCGCTCGAGAATGCCACCATGTCCGGTTGCGGAGGCTGAGGCGTCGTCGTCGCTGCACCGACGCGCCTCCAGATCGACGGGCTGCTCTGACCTCTGACCCCCCGCCATCATCGTCCCTCTCGAGTCAGCAGGTGCTTTGTCTGTCCGACAGGGATAATACTCGGTCAGCGAAATGGTCTCTGAAGGCGAGGCTTCCATTTCGGATCCAGCAACAGCTGCACGATGCTCACAACGGAGGGGAGGGGCACGGTGCGCTCGCAGTTTCTATGCTGCTGCTGCTGCTACTGCCGCTGATGTTGGTGCGTGTCTTCCCAGATGGCGCCACTGATGCCGTCCTCTGCCGTTGAAGCCGATGCGAGGCTTATTCATCGTCCTTGGAGCCGAGCGGAAAGCGGAGAGCGACTGAGGAATGAGGCTGTGTGCCAATTTGTCCAGATCGATTCGAGCGTGCATGCTAAAACGATGATAGCTTTAACAGACGACGCACCTCATCATCAACGTCGTTCCATCTCTCTTTCTCTTTCTCTTTCTCTCCCTCCCTTCCTCTCTGGCTCTCACCCCCTCTCCCCTCTTCCCCAGCCCCTTTCTCTTTCTCTCGTTCTTTCTCTCTTTCTTTCTATTTTTCTTCCTCTCTCAGTCTCTCTCTCCCTCTCTCCCTCTCTCTTTCTCTCTACCTCTCTTAGTCTTCTATCTCCTCTATTGTCACTCCTCCAATTATTGTCTTCCTTGTCGTAATTTACAAATCACTAACCTCATTCATTTGAATCTTCATTATTGTCATCAAAATCGTGTTGTCAATTTGTCATCCCATAACTCTACTCTGTTGGTCTAATGCCCTTTACTTCTTAATTCTCTTCCATACAAACATGCATGCACACAGACATACATACAGTAATACATACATACCTGCATACATACAAACAAATATGCAAGCATATGTATGTACAGAACATACATGTGTACACGCATACATGCACATATGCATGCATGCAAAATATGCATACACACACGATTTCGCTACCAATGCCTGTGCTATGGCGATATACAAACCGTATCGTTATCATTATTATTATCGTAATTATTATTATCATAATCATCATCACCATCATCATCCTCGTCGTCATCATCATCCTCGTCGTCATCATCATCATCATCATCGTAGTTTCTTCTGTACAATCCTCTGTCTTCCTGTACCTTCTTTCTTTCCATCCCCTCTTCTCACTCACAGTAGCTGCAATTTATCATCGGTTTCTATCAAGTACATCCACTAACTACCCAACTTCTAACCACCAACCTTTGTCTTCCATTTCGTTGTGCCTTCTCCAAACACCAACCACTAGCATTCTCTTCCTCTTCAAAATGTATTGCCTACCTACCCAGCGTCAATACAGTCGTTCTTTCCATCATTCGATATATCAGTTTCTTCTGTCGATCAAAAAAACTCTTGCTAACCACTTTACGGTCTTCTCAATTCTTCTCAAATCCTCCCCTAATCTACTTCTTCCTCATATATAATTACTTTGTTATTAGCTTGTCAATCGCCGTGTGCAACCAGGTGAACTTAATCAAACGATCATCTTCATAGTCTTCCTTCTCTTGCTTCTCTTCTCCTAGTTTCTCTTCCGTGTGTGTCCTTTTTTAACCAGCCAACATAACCATCGGACACATAGGTTGATACACTGGAAACAGCACCGTCGTAGTCCTTCAATTCATCCGCATTTGTCACTTGATAAACACTACCACTCATCAGGACATCTCGGGTTGTCTCTATTTACGCATGCGCTCTATGAACAGACGACAACACACACACACGCACGCACGCATGCTGACACACGGATGGCGCATGCGCAGATCAGTAGTCGTATTCCGAACACCGACTTCCACGGCAGACCGACTTCTCTGCAGACTGTGAGCTCTCTCTCTCTCGTGATTAATTACAGCTGGCGAATCGAATTGGCCAAAGGGAGTCGGAGAGAAAAAACACACACGCATGGAAAGGGCACAGACAGTCAGACAGATAGACAGACTGTCCCAGACAGACTGATTCACATATTGCACAATAACATACCACGGTAGGAAGTCTGTGAAGATCGGATGAATTCTGCCTTCGACTCGCGACTTCAAAGCCTCCACCGACAGAATATGGAAACGGTGCAATGCTTCGAGCCCTCTCCCTTCTTCAATATTCAATCGTATGTCCGTCCTTCCGTCCGTCCGTCCTTCCGCCAGTCCTTCAGTCCACCTTACTCATCCCATTCATATATATATATATATATACATATGTGCCAACGAATCTATCCTGGATGTATTGAGGCTGCTTATCCTGTCACGATTAAATACGTACGTTGGTCTACGATTTTCCTATTATACTTTGCTGCTCCTCTCTATATATCTAAGATATAGAGACATAATATATGTATACTAAATACACAAATACAGTATATATATATATGTTTAATAGGCTGCTCTTCAGAGACGTGGCTCATTTGAGCCAGTTATGTCACGATTCATCGGCAACTCAATCTGGACGAAAATTGCTTTTTCAGTCAACCAACGACTGTACATCACGATGAAATAATGTTCTATTTAAGCATATATGGATATATGCATGCATAAGTATACGATGTATTTATATAATGCATGCATAAATATGCATCATTGTGTGTGTGTCTGTGTGTGTGTAGCCTATGTACTCATATATACAGATATTGTTGTATACAAGTACTGTTATTGCGAATGGCATTTATGCACGCAGCCACACATCGATGCGCAACGGATGATTTGGTTATTAGTCAGTCCCTGCAGCTGAAGACCAATCAAATATCTAGAGGTTAACAAGCGAATGGAGAAAATGTCGTACTCTGAAGGAAGTAAAAGCATTTGAACAAAATAGAAATACTGGCATTCGGTTCCATTCCGAAAGATCAGCAGCAGTAGACCTATGGACTGCTCTAGAGACAACGAGAGTTTTATAATATAAATAGTAGGCCCTATGTAAGAAAGAAACCATAGCCGAAGATTTCAAACTGCTGGGAGGGGTTATGATGGGAAATATTAGTGGCTGAAAACAGGTAGGGGTACTCATTGCAAGGAGGTCAGAAATATGTTCTATTTATTTAAGGTCCACACGAACATCTACATCTACAGGCAGCGAATTCAGATGGTCGAGCAAAGTAAGGGACATGGTCTGAAGATGAAAGCAACATCAAACAAGTCAGAGAATTATTTACATGCATCAAGGTCTGTTGATTTCAGGATCTGAGACGTCGGTAGAACAGAGTTGACACAATCGACAGAACCTTATGTGACAAATTGCCCTGAAATGACAGGAACAAGACTGGAAACGGAACTTTCTAATGTGGCGTCTAAATGTGAAATTACTGTAAGTATTGTAAGCCTATGTATACAATTATGTACCGTTCTGTATCGACGTATAATACGATGATGATGATGATATAGGCCTATAGGCTATGTCTGCATGTATGCGTAATTGCGTATACATTACATAAGTCTTCAGTGAATGAATGCTTACTTGCATAGACAGCGTTTACTGGCAGAATCAGTTTCAAATACATTTTTTTCGATTCCGCGGTGTCAAAAATTTTCTATAATTGAAGTTCAATTATACGACTAGTTTTTCACTTTTCCTTGCTCAGCTAAGTTCTATCTCGTCTTCGTATTTATTTGACTCCGCTATGTGCCTATGTCGCCCGACATGTTATGATCTCAGCCACAATTTCTTTCTCTTACGGCTGTAAGGTTCACGCGAACACCATGGCTGCTACCTCTTAAATTACCTGCGTTTGTGAGTCATTCAGAACTGAAAAACAGCTCCTTTCTTGCTCATAACACTCCTTCTTACTTGAAGTGACCGTTTCCTTGTATTTACTTCATTGCTTATCCGCCATACGCTGTTTTACTGTCTCAACGGTTCAATCAAGTTCAGCGGTCTAATTAGGTAGCCTGATCTATAGGCTTAGACTTTGGTTTAGATGTGACATCTATCTATACGCCTTGCGCAGCCCTGCCCATCACGGTAGAAATAACTAATTATTAGAAGAAAAAACAAATTAATTATTAAGTGGGTACAGGGTTGATATCCTTCATTCCCTGCATCGTCTGATTCAGCCCAGTGGCTACGATGGACCATTTGTGCCTATAGCGTACTGCAGCGGCTGGCAGTGTATACAGGCCTACTGTATACGTCGTGTCGTCTACAGCCACTAATTGCATTGCGAGGCCCCGTCTGACCTCTTTCTCTGGGACTTGTCGACGATGCATGCAAATAGACACTTTGCTATGCTTCTGCATCGAACCGAGTTCAAACAATAAACCTTAACGAGTACTGTTCATACATTTATGAATGCGAGCGGAATATATAAGCTATGGTCAGTTGTCTATGGCTGAATAAACGTACAACTATCCCACAATATATAATGCAGAGATAGGGAGAGAAAGGGAGAGACTGGTGGAGAGAGAGATGGTAGAGAGTGAGGGCAAAGGAGATAGGGATATGATGAGTGAGACTGACGAAGATAGAGACGATGAGAGGGACAGAGAGAGGGAAATGATGATGAGGAAGAGAGAAGAAGAGGATAGAGAGTGATGGAGTGAGAGAGCGAGCGCGAGGATGAAAGAGAGAAAGAGACAAAGAGAGACAAAGAGAGACGAGGAGAGAAAGAGGGGGAGGGAGACGGTGAAGGAGAGGGGAACTGAAGTAGAAACAGAGGCAGAGGGAAGGGGAGAGCAGCAGGGGAGAGCTAGAGAGAGAGAAAAAAGAGAAAGATATATATAACAGTATATATATAAATGAGAAGAGAGTGAGTTTATGGCTTCTGTTTTGGACCAAGTTACGCAATTGTAGAGGAATAAGCCTACTGGTAGCATAGTCTACATGTAAGTCAATATTCAGTTCTATTTTTTAGCTGAACCTTTGACCCCTACTTCGACAATGTGGCCAATACTGTTATCAGGAGGAGAACAGCGGTGGCATCGGTCACTGTCATTGTCCCCCGAAGACGGCGACGGCGCTTTTTCGGACATTGTAGAACGCCAGATGTTTTAATTACAGAGACTAAGCTGGATCTGGCGATTGCCTTTCATGAATATCATCTTCGCTTGAGCCAGTATACACTCTGTATGGCTGTCAACTTAGGTAATGGTTTCGCCAACTTCCAACTCATTGGAGGCACTACCTTCAGCCGTTGTTAGTGCTTAGTCATACGGAAAGTTCGACATGGTTCGGCACCTGGTTTGCGCCCAAAAAGTTTTTGCTTCCCTAATCCCTACTAGTTACCTCTTGGAAACAGAAGTAAACCTATGCCATTTTAGCCAGAAGTAATGTTGAATAATCATATAAATGCTGATTTAGTTCCCAATGGTCGCACCTACGTCAATACCGCAGTAGACTATACTTCGATAAAAAAAACTCGTTGATTCCGCAAACAGATCTGAAGTAATCGGATCGTTCTGTCGCATATCACTCTCACATGTAGACCATATGTTTCTCCTTTTATTCGTTTAGAAATCGTTTTACCGGTGAATAAGACGCGCACGACCTCATTGTTACCAGCCGTCGGGTGGTCCAAACGAAGAATCGTAATCGTAATTTTAAACTTGACAGTTACCAGACTACCAGAAGAATGGGTGAGATCCATCATAATAACCACCCCAAAGAATGGAGATCTATCAGAATGCAACAACAAAACAATAACACTACTAAACACCACCAGAGTAATATATTAATGTTGATACAACTAGAAAGATTGAAGTCGCAGGTACATGAAGAGGCACATCTGTCAGAGGAACACGATGGATTTAGGAAGGCCCGTAGCACAACACAGCAGACACTAATTTCAAGTCTCATAGCAAAAGAAGCAAAATGCAGAGGAAAGCCGGCTCACGCTTATAGCTTTGTAGACTTCCTGAAAGCGCGCGACTCTGTTAGAAATGAGGTACTTCAAGCGACACTAAAATCATGGTCACTTGTCCTCTTTCTCAGCTGTCTGTGTCCTCCTTGTGCTCTCACTGTTCTGGCAACAATAAGCAATTAAGATTGAAGAATGTGTTTCCAAATGAAAATGATACTCTACCAACCATGACTATTCTTATTGAGGCATGGCCATGCTCATTGAAATTTAGTTTGCTAAAGCCTTCAAGGAAACTGGCGAATGGCGAATCGTCTGTGCTAAGTGCAATGTAGGCCTATGCAAATGTCATCCTAGAAGATAAGCAGTATCACGTGATCTTCAGCTTTGATCTACAAATTGATCATGATTTTACAGAATGTTTTTGAATGCAGCTGTGGAATATTATATGCTAGACCTGTGTTGTACGTGTTTCTGTTTAAACTATGAGAGATACCTGAACTGCCAAGATTTTCATAAAGACGTGTGTTGATGGGACCCAGTAGGCCTAGTCAAATAATGGTGCGATGTTTGAGTTATTGATTGCCATCGCCTTACAGGTATATATATATATATTAATTAGTAACTTACTAGTATGCCTACTGTCATTATAGTGAATAACTTTGCTGCGAAACGTTAACGCATAGAAGCAAGCTTACCAAAATAAGATATTGTCGTCACCGTCTGTAAATTAAGAGCTAGCTTGGTCATCAGATAGTACAGCAGTAACACCACAGCACACTCTCCTGAAAACAGGCAGAGAATGGCATCGTGCTCCTGCCAATCTTCGCCATGCAGTCAACCAGTTGGATTAACTGCACGCCCAGAGACCACCACGAGGAGGTGTTGGCAAAGGTCTCCATAGGCCATTCATTGCAGCTCTCAGGCAGTAGAAAGTCATCACAAGTTTGGAATCACCCACAAATAGGCCAATTTTAGAAATTTTCAATTTGGGTTATTTGCTTTTACTTGGATTGAAATGCAAGTCAAACAAAACGCGAAAAGACGCAAATCAGAGACATGATTGCGCATAGAAATACTACAGCCAGAGAAGGTTCGCAAACGACATAGGCCTACTACACAAGCATAGGCCTATAAGTCAATGAGTAATCGAAAACAAAGTGATAGACGCATGGATAAACAGATCTATAAATCAATTGATAGATATGGAGGTACATAGGATGACAGATAGACAAGTGTATCGAGAAAATTATTATTAGATAGGCCTACGCAGAGAGAAATTGGTTAATATACAGTTGGATGAAGAAAATATGCCGTTTGGTTGAGAAAAAGTACGACAAACATGAGACTGTAAGTAAGATCGAAACTGAAATAATATGTCCGCAGCAGAGGCAGTACATACTTATGAGTGAGAAATACGGTTAAAGTGCGTGACAGGTTGAGAGCATAATGTAGGCTATATTGTTTAGAGTATCTGCTTATAAAAATATTATATAGTCTAATACCCCTCTGATTGTAACGTCTAATAACGTTCAATCACAGACAACTACGTCAGTTTAACGAATACTACGTCAAAATGGGAAATAATGAAGTGCCTGAGAGACTTGTAATGAGTGGACTACCCAAATGTAAGCTACTTAATATTATGCAAAGCCAGGGCCCTACAGAGAAAATGTGACGCATTTGGCCCATCACATTTTCTTAAGCAAGCAGTTGGAAGGTAGTTCTGTGTTGACCTCAGGTCTGAGGTGAAAACAAAACTATCTTCGAACACCTTAATCTTTTCATATCAGACTGAACGCAACATAATCATTCAATAAACTGGTGTCCTGAATATGGCTTTCTAGTGGCGCTTTAAAAGTTTTGAGAATTTAACGAGTACGATTAGAGTTATATATAGCAGCATAATTTTTATACTGTACGCTATTTTCTTTTCGTCTGTGCATTTAGAAGGAACTTATTCGTGATGAATTGTTTACTTGGGGTCGTTGTGGAGGCAATCAATTATCAGAACTTAATTTAGAGGAGAATACAGGGACGGATCTAAAACTAACGTATACCGAAACGGACCAAAGTAAGTGAAGAATAAGACAAAAAAGAAAATGAGAAAGGAGATCTAGAGTAAAAACTCAGAGTAGGACAGTGAAACGGAAGTGAAAAACACAGGATGCACTGAGAACGGAGATAGAATGTAATGAAACAGTCTGATGATGATGATGATGAGTCCTTAGCCCTCAGACAGGTCCATTAATTGGCTTATATGCCACCCACGTTTTACAAGGGTAAGGTGATTTCCCATTGCCTTCCTTCCTCACAGACAATTCTGGGCAATCAACTTGTCCAGCGACTAGGGTCGGAGTGAGGTAGATTCGAACCTGCGACCTTCCACTAATACGGCATAGAACGTATATCGCTATACCACCGCTTCCCACATTCATCTAACCTAGTATAAAGCAATTAATTCTGTAGCTTAGAATTCTAAAACTTAACTCAGTACTGTAGTCCTTCCGTGTAGGTCTTCATATCGAGCAACGCATCTCCTCCTCCTCCACTCATCTCCTCTGTCCATGTTCAGGTCCTTCTCGTTTTCGTCCCATGACATCTCCACTCTCCAGGCATCCCAGGTCGTCTGTGATGGTTTCCAGTCAGTTCTAAAAGACAAAACAATAATGCAAAATGTCACAAAGTTAAGAAATGGAGTGAACTAGATAACAGGGAGAAAAAGACGTACAGTAGGATAGATTGAAAGAGAGCAAACAGTAACTGTATACATGTATCATTTAACTGAGCAGCAATATGCCAAAATAATTTTTTTTCAACAGCAAAGCATAGGGACAATGTTGTCAAAAGCTTTCTTCAAAAATTTCGTTCCATTCATCCACAACAGGGAGGCAGCCACAACTAAGACAACATTTTGGGTACAAGAAAAGAGAAAATAGGGTCAGCAAACCCAGAGGCGTTCAGATAGGAGGGAGGGTCCAAGGCAATTTCAGGTGGGGGATAATTGATTAGTCTTCGGGGGAAATATCTTGCCTTCCTGACATCTTGGACCAGAGGTTTGCCTCCATCGCTCAGGGGGTATTGACGCCTCTGAGCAGACCCAAGAAGAGGGAAACAGAGATAATAGAGCTGTCGACAAACTTCAGACAAGAGGAAGAGAAATTTAGGAAAGAGACAGGCAGAGAAGATATAAAATGCTCTGTGTTTCATTATCCTGGTCGACATTTTGCAACTTAATTAGAATCTTCCAAACGACCCGACGATTTTATTAGCAACTAATTTATAGGATTTTTCGCAAACCTTCATAAAAACTGAAACTAACCTATAGCCGCTTGTAGGACAGTCGGTCAGTTGACGGCGGTCACGAACAGGTCTCGATATTCGGTAGCGCTTCATGTCAGATGCCACAGCACCTCTACCAGGATGGACGGTGCCAAAACTGCCGGACTTCTCTGGCCGGATCTTGAAGCTGCCAGGATGGACGGTGCCAAAACAGCCGGACTTCTTCTCTGGCTTGAACCTTCCAGGATGGACGGTGCCAAAACAGCCGGAATTCGCAGACCTGTGTAATTTATGCATCTGCTGATATTGTATAATTCTAAACAGTGCCTTAATTGAGTAAATTTTATTAAGTTGATAAAGCATTGTACAGAATGTAATGTAGGGCCTATAGCTCAAAAATAGCAAACTTATTTTTGCTGACTTGGTGCCACCAATCGTTTGGCATTCTGAAGCACAAATTGCCTGTCTTGCTATGTAAGGGCCCTACACAGAAAATGTGCTGCTTACATGGAAACAGTGACGTACCGAGGGGGGCCAGCGGGGCCTTGGCCCAGGGCGCAAATGTGGAAAGGGCGAAAATTTCAGGATGGAATAACTTAGTATTCCATTAAATGCCGTATCTTAAAAATGAGGGGGCGCCAGATTGATGCTAGGCACAGGGCGCAATTGTTGCTCGGTACGGTCCTGCGTGGAATTGCTTGGGTTTTGGCTAGAATAAAAAGACCTCAGAGGGGTAGTCACGGATCCGTACAATCCAACGAAAATAACAAACTGCCTGAGATACTTGTAATGAGTGGACTATACAAATCAAAATGTATCCTACTTAATATTATCTCAAACCCAGGGCTCTACACAGAAAATGTGATGCATTTGGACAATCACATTTTCTCTAGCAAGCAATTGGAAGGTAGTTCTGTGTTGACCTGATCAGGTCTGAGGTCGACATCTATCTTCAAACACCTTATTAGTCTCCTCATTTCAGACTAAATGCAACATATTCATTCAACGCCTCTGAAACAATGCAGCGTTCTTAGATAATTTGGTTTCCTGCGTTTGGATTTCGAGTGGTGCTTTAGAAGTTTTGAGAAGTTGACGATTACGATTAGAGTTTACAGCAGATTTTTATACGGTGTGCCATTCTCTTTTCGTCTGTGCATTCAGATGATACTTGTCGTATTGAATTGTTTACATGTGTAGGCAATTAATCATCAGAATTTAACCAAAAGAGGATACACGGATCTGAAACTGAAGTATGCCGAAACTGACCAAAGTTAGTGAACAGTAAGACAGAAAAGAAAATTCGAAAGGAGAATTAGGAAAAAACTGAGGGTAGGGCAGTGAGACTGAAGTGAAAAACACAGAGAATGCACTGAGAATGGAGATAGAAAGCAACGAAACAATCTGATGACAATGATGATATTGATGATGATGATGATGATGATGATGATGATGATGATGATGATGATGATGATGATGATGATGATGATGATGATGATTTCCATTGCCAGTTCTTTCTCGGCCTCGCTCCACGACATCTGAGGTGATAAGTCGTCTTTGATGGTTTCCGGCAACTTCTAAAAGACAAAAGTGATACATAACGTTGCAAAGCAAGAGAGTGTGCTAGACGACAGCGAGAGAAGGACATCATGGAGTAGCCTAGGATAGACTGAAACGGAGCAAATAGTAACTTTATTACTTAACCGAGCTGCACTATGCCAACGAAATTTTTCTATGGCAAAGCATAGGGATATGTTGTCAAAAGCTCTTGTAAAAATCTGGTTCAGCCAGACCTAAGACAAAATTTTTGGCACAAGAAGGAGAGAAAATAGGGTGAGCGGATCAAAGAAGAGACAAAATTGAGCTATAGCTATAAGCAAACTTAAGACAAGAGGAAGAGAAATAACGAATAGACATGCAGACAAGACAGAAATTGCTGTGTGTCTCATGATCTTAATTGACAACCCGCTACTTCGCATCTTCCAAACGACCTGACGATTTTGTCAGCAACCAATCGTCTGTCCATCGCCAATTAAGTGACCATGCCCATCTCTATCAATTCCGGATAAGTCGCAAACCTTCATAAAAAGAAGAAACTGAAACTAACCTAGCTGCTTGTAGGACAGTCGGTCAATCGAATCATTGCAGTTGATCCTGACTGGAATTGAGATCCTTCAAATGAAGAGCTTCACACGACCAGCGGTTGACGGCATCACGCACAGGCCTCGATGAAAACATTGTAAAGAATGTAATGCATTTAAATTAGGTCAAGTATAGCAACTTATTTTTGCTAACTTGGAGCTACCATCGTCTGGCACTCTAAAGCTCAAATTGCCTGTCTTGTTATGGCTGCTTGTATGAAAATACTTGGGTTATGGCTAGAATAAAACGACCTCAGAGGAACAGTCATGGCTTCATAGAATCCAATGCCGTAAGTTTCTAGCACCAGCTACGTCTTCAAAAGTCGTGACCAGCGAACTGAAGATTACAAAATAGACAAATACAAACTAAAGGATCCAGTGACCCAGGATCTCAAAAATGGTCAGGATTTCTAACCTAACCTCTGTAATGCGGGTAACATGAAAATTGACCTGTTGAATATCAACATATTTATGATATTATCACGCTGGACAGCGCAGCTAACTTATAATCAATAGCCCATTGGGCACTAAAAATATGTTCAATTCAATCTTCTCTTCAATCTACAATAAATGTTCGAACATCTAATTAGGCCTAGGCTACTCGAAAACAAGATAAGACAAGAACACGTCCATGTAGAAATAAGATAAGAGAAAGAGAGAACACAATAGGCCTTCACAACAGAAAACAGATTAACTAAGGAGAGAGAGCTAAATTTGCTAAACTTAACATTTAGTAAAATACAAAATATACTTTTTTAGGCATACCCAGTAGGCCTAGTTATAAAGTATCATCGACAGGTCTAAATGGCAACTAACATAATAGCATCAAAATTTGTAGCTTAAGATCGATAATTCGATCTCCAAACTGAAAACACTCGATAAGAAATCGTTGTTTCGAAATTTGTTACGTCTACTTGCTACTTCTCGACGAAAATTCAATCGAAGCAGAAGTTGGCGATGCAGATTTGCGAAAATTTCGTAAAAATCCGGAACTCGACCGTCTTCTTCGAGATCCACGCCGCAACTAAAGGTCAATCTCTGAGGTCAATACCCTGACGCAACCATGACGACATTTCGTTTGTCTGACATAGATAACATGTTCATCTATATTATAAATAAGTAAGTAAATTAAGCATATTCTTTAATAACGAACATATTAATTTTCGCTTAAATTCAAACGGCTCTATGATAACATAAATAGGCGCCTATTATACGTTACACACTTAATTTTTCATCCATGGCAACAGAATAAATTATCTGTTTGCAGACGACACAAACTTGATCCAAGAAGAAGAAACCACCCTAGAAAATGTGGATATTCTATTTAGGGAGGACAAAGGCGCGGGACTGAAAATTTACGTCGCCAAAACTAAGACCATAATGTTCGGTATGAGGGCGAATATGAGCCTGGAAAACGTGGAGTGAAGAGATTGAGAATATAGAAGGGTTCGTATATTTGGGAGGCCTTCTCACCTAGGAAAATGACTGCGGAATGTAAATAGGGAGAAGAATGGCAGAGGCAGCGGGGGCAATTATATGCATTTGATTCATGGAGTAAACACCAATTAAGGCAGAGATCATGAGAACATGCAGATTATTCCGTGTATTATACGCAGTGATTGAATAATCGGGGGTTGGGACGGTTCAACCAAGAATCAAGTTTATGCGCCGACAACCCACAGTTGCCCTCTACAATTTAGCCCATAGGCCTATACCGGTTTCTGGTTCGTAAAGATTCTCGCTGGGACATCTGATATTTTTTTTGACTCCCACCTGTTCAAATTTGAAAATTCAAACCCTGATTATTGTTGCGTTATGGACCTAGGGAACTTGAGCGGCTTACCAGGACAGCTGTCCCCTACAGCCCGTGGAGTACAGCACCCGTGGTTTATCAGGTGACTGATCGACGACCTTGTTCTTCTTCAAATTTTATTACAACACTCTGCCAACGAAAACTTAACTGTCAACAAACTAGTCGGCACTGTCCGCTACTAATCTGCACTGTCTGCAACGAAACTGCACTGTCGCCAAGCGAACCTGCAACGAATCGTACAGTCGGCGAGCGGGGTTTTCTTCGACGAACGAACTGTCTTTTCTGTCGACTTTCCTTTCTTCTTCTTCGCTTTGCTATTGACGACTGCTGCACTCTCGAAAACTGCGGTGACTCAATGGTTGAATTCAGACGACTCGACTCTCTCGAAGGCTTGACTCGCTTTTCTCGACAACTGAAGACTCTCGACGACTGAAGGCTCGACGACTGAAGACTCGACAATTCGACGACTGAAGACTCGACTGAACACTCTCCCCGTTCTTCTCGACGACTGAAGACTCTTGACGACTGAAGGCGCGACTCTGAAGACGACTCTGAAGACGACTCTGAAGACTCGACTCCAGACGAGTCTGACTGATATAAGTTTATTTAAAGACGCATCCATAACAACGATTGATTGGTATAAGTTTATTTAACGACGCATCCATAACAACGATGATATGAGTTCATAACAACGATGATATGCGTGGCCTTTTATAGGCCATACGCAGAGGTTGGCCCAGCCCAAGGGGTCGGCGTAGCCCGAGGGTCGGCCCAGCCCGAGGGTCGACCCAGCCCAGAGGTCAGCCCAGCCCGAAGGTCAGCCCAGCCCGAAGGTCAGCCCAGCCCGGAGGTCAGCCCAGCCCGTGGGTCGGCCCAGCCCGAGGGTCGGCTCAGCTCGGAGGTCAGCCCAGCCCGGCGGTCGGCCCAGCCTGAGGTTGGCCCAGCCCTGAGGTCGGCCCAGGCGCTGAGGTCGGCCCGGCCCAGAGGTATGCCCAACCCTGAGATTGGCTGAGGTGATTAAAAATAATAATAATAATAATAATAATAATAATAATAATAATAATAATAATAATAATAATAATAATAATAATAATAATAATAATAATAATAATAATAATGAAAGAAAAGTTGGGAATGGTTACCTGCCACATTATGTATACGCATGTGAACCTTGGGCACTGCACAAACGGGTCCAAGACTTGGGCGTGCTTGTCTTCTAGCGTTTGAAATGAGATGTGGCACCAGGCTGCAGAAGGACCCTCCGTAACGTACATGTATCGAATGGCAATGGAAGATATCAAACAGTGAGGAGCGTTACATAATATGCAGAACAACAAAAATATCGTGCAACAGATAGAAGAAAAGCTAAAGTTCTTTGTAGAACGGAAACAGCAGACTAATCAGGTAAGTCGTGCCTGGCCTGATTAATGGCACCGGGACAAACAAACAGACCAAAAAGAAAATGGCTCGACACGAATTCAGACGCTGGTGCAGACGGAATGCGCTTAGCCTAATGGCGCGAGACTAAAGAGAAAAGAACAGTGAAACATACGCTTGACACCTACACGTATACGGTCGATGAAGCCATGGACGGAGATGATGATGATGATGATGATGATGATGATGATCATGACCATGATCATGATAATGTTGTCAAGGTCTTCTATGGTCAGAAATTCACGAGAAGTGGTCACGGAGGAGAAGAAATCAGGAGGGTGGTGAATTCTTGCAAAAGAGCAGATATAGGTCTTAAGAATGAGGAGGAGGAGAAGTATCTCAGTGCAGTAGACAGTGAAGACGACCAACTGTTCGTGGGTGTGGTGATTGATCGGTTTATGCGTCAGTGCATGCGTGTGGTGATTGATCGGTTTATGCGTCGGTGCGTGCTTGTGGCGGTTGATCGGTTTATGCGTCCGATCATGCGTGTGGCGATTGATCGGTTTATGCGTCGGTGCGTGCTTGTGGCGGTTGATCGGTTTATGCGTCGGTGCGTGCGTGTGGCGGTTGATCGGTTTATAAGTCGGTGCGTGCGTGTGGCGGTTTATGCGTCGGTGCGTGCGTGCGTGTGGCGGTTGATCGGTTTATGCGTCCGTTCGTGCGTGTGGCGGTTGATCGGTTTATGCGTCGGTGCGTGCGTGTGGCGGTTGATCGGTTTATGCGTCCGTTCGTGCGTGTGGCGGTTGATCGGTTTATGCATCAGTGCGTGCGTGTGGCGATTGATCGGTTTATGCGTCGGTGCGTGCGTGTGGCGATTGATCGGTTTATGCGTCGGTGCGTGCGTGTGGCGGTTGATCGGTTTATGCGTCCGTTCGTGCGTGTGGCGGTTGATCGGTTTATGTGTCGGTGCGTGCGTGTGGCAGTTGATCGGTTTATAAGTCGGTACGTGCGTGTGGCGGTGGATCGGTTTATGCGTCTGTTCGTGCGTGTGGCGGTTGATCGGTTTATGCGTCCGTTCGTGCGTGTGGCGATTGATCGGTTTATGCGTCGGTGCGTGCGTGTAGCGGTTGATCGGTTTATGCGTCCGATCATGCGTGTGGCGGTTGATCGGTTTATGCGTCGGTGCGTGCTTGTGGCGGTTGATCGGTTTATGCGTCGGTGCGTGCGTGTGGCGGTTGATCGGTTTATAAGTCGGTGCGTGCGTGTGGCGGTTTATGCGTCGGTGCGTGCGTGCGTGTGGCGGTTGATCGGTTTATGCGTCCGTTCGTGCGTGTGGCGATTGATTGGTTTATGCGTCAGTACGTGCGTGTGGCGGTGGATCGGTTTATGCGTCTGTTCGTGCGTGTGGCGGTTGATCGGTTTATGCGTCCGTTCGTGCGTGTGGCGATTGATCGGTTTATGCATCGGTGCGTGCGTGTAGCGGTTGATCGGTTTATGCGTCCATTCGTGCGTGTGGCGATTGATTGGTTTATGCGTCAGTGCGTGCGTGTGGCGTTGATCGGTTTATGCGTCGGTGCGTGAGTGTGGCGGTTGATCGGTTTATGCGTCGGTACGTGCGTGTGGCGGTTGATCGGTTTATGCGTCGGTTCGTGCGTGCGTGCGGCGGTTGATCGGTTTATGCGGCCGTTCATGCGTGTGGCGGTTGATCGATTTATGCGTCCGATCGTGCGCGTAGCCATTGATCGGTTTATGCGTCATGGCCTCAAAATTCTTTCAATAGAGCAATTTTGGCGAAAAACAGGTTGCAAAAGTAAGCAAAGAATTTCCTGTTAATGAAATACAAGCAGCATAATATATTGTATAAGAGTATGGCATGTTCAACAACAAATATGGTGCAATGCAGGTCTAACAACTTAAATCAACGACTTTGATAGTGCTGTCTGTATCTTGAGCTGATTGTGCGAGATGATTTAGTCAAATTTAAAATTGCCAGCACTACTGATTCTTGAATACCTTGGTAGTAACTTAAACTGGGACTCAAATATGATGACTACCTGAACAGCTTAAATGTGCATGTTAATTGTTTGTAAAATTACCAATGTAAGCCCCTATATGGTGTTTATATATGACATCAGCAGCCATTGTTGCCCTGATATGCATGTTGCTTGTAAAATTACAAATGTAAGCCCCTATGGTGTTTATTTATTTTTTTCAACGTATCCAAAATTCATTAGCTCGAGTAGTGCTACCTGTCCCACTACGAACACGCTCCTCTGCCCTACTCCACCAGCTGCATTGGCTCTCTGTTTAATTTAAAATCAAATTTAAGTTAGCTTGTTTGACCTGCAAAACCATCATCACCAGTACACCTACTTATATTCATGCTCTACTAACTCCTTACATTCCTCCTCGTTACTTACGATCATCAAGTACAGGTCTTTTAGTTGAACCACGATGTAGAACAGTTATAGGCTCTCATGCATTTCATGTCTCTGCTCCTAGAGAATGGAATCGACTGCCACTCTCTCTTCGTAGCTCAAATTCACTTCCTTCCTTCAAAAAGCGACTCAAAACTCACTATTTCTCTTTGGCTTTCAATGATTTTGATATCTAATTGCATCTTCTCCTGGCGAATGACTATCCGCACCTCAGATTCACATTTAGGTGTGACCTTGTGCGCGTTACAAATTTAATAATAATAATTTAAAATAAGTAGCCAATATTACCCTGATAAATGTAATTAAACTGATGATTGAACACAACGCAGCTATAAAGTCAAATTTGTGTCCCCACACCCACCCCGCTGTCACACTTTGCAATTTAACCTCTGTATACTGGTTTAAGGTCCCTACAAATAATAATTGGGACATCTAGACATTTGGATAATTTTCAACTACCCAGTTCATATTTGACAATTCAAACACTGCATTTCATCGATTCAATTTGAAGCTGGATAGGTATATTAAAAAGTTTGGTAAGTAGGCCTAATGACAACTTGGCGACGGTGTGGCTCCTTCACATCCCGAGGACTTGTAGAAAGATGTTCTGATGAAGTTTGCAATAAAGAGTACCGCACATTATTGAAGCTCAACGGTTCCGAACAGCACCATATTACCTGTGGCGTTTAGATTTGCGTTATTGTATTCAGTAGACCTGCCCCTTTGATACCACAATCAGACCCCAACCGTTCGTTAGTAGTAGAAGCCATTTCAATCTGACACCAAAAGCTATCGAAGAAATTGACTTTTGCAACTTTAATTTTATATAGCGCCAGTGTATTTTGGCTCGACCACTTTGTATGACGCGCAACTCGTTCTAAAGCGGTGACTGAATTCGTCTATGGTGTTTTTTGAATCTTCCTCTTTGGTATTAATCCCGCAGCTCAAGCTAAGTTTGTTGCTTCAAAGTTTGATTTTAACTTTTTTTGTATGCTTGACATATACCAAAATAAATATTTTCCATAGAAATTAAGATCTTTATTTTCATGATTTTAAATATAAGCGCTAGAAAGTCGATTAATAATAATTTGTGTTCGATAGCTCTCGGTTATTTCCGGAAGTTGAAACCAAGATGGCTTGCTACTTTTGTAAATTATTGCAATTTTAAGTAATTTTGTTCACTTTGTATCGTGGAAATCTTAAAACTTTTTATTATAGAACAGTTGGATCGATAATTTGCTTGTATAGGTACGCATTCGTTGTAATGTGTAGGTATTATATAGATTTGAGTTAAAGTGGTGCATATGGAGTTGCTGTTAACATTGACGGACTGCAAGGAACGTGCATGGTTTTATTCCTTTCTTTTTGCTGTCAGGAAGTTATAAACGCATTCCGTTTGAATCTTTTACCCTAGCAACGGTTGAATTATTAATGACAGTTTAAACGACTTAACGCAGGTGCAGATAATTGAACCAGTGCGTCTGCTATGGGGTGTGGGGTAAAATGCGAACTGCGAACCGTTTGCGAACTTGTTTTCGATTGGCTGCCAAAGTCACATGACTGGTTCGCGTCTATGGTTGCCATTTATATTTGCGGCCAATTGTTTTCGGCAATTATCTGTAAACGATGCTAGCTATGACCCTGAACCGTATCTATTAACTACACTAACCCTAACGACCCTCACGATGCCAACCCTGACCCTAACCGACCCTCACGACCTTAACCGGATCCGTTCGCGCCTATGGTTCGCATTTTGGTTCGCGTTTTACCGGTTCGCGGTTTGCATTTTACCAACACCCTTTGCTATGTACGTTGGGTGCATAGCAAATCGCAGAAAGCAGAATCCCCTAAACTGATTTCCGCCATATTCATGAAAATGAAGCTGGATTGATCAAAAGAGTTAACCTAAATGGAAGCTGGATCGATGAAAAGAATTCATGCAGAAACTGGATTGATGAATGAATTGTGCTGTTTTAAGACAGTTAAGCATTTTCCAATAGTACATTGCGTTTTCGGGGATTCGTGTTTCGATGTTTCGGGTTGATGCCTGAATGTTATGGTTAGCACTATTAATGTGCAAGTGATCAATGAATTATAAAATATGAGAGTGTTGTTGAAGTCCTTTACAAGGATTATTAGCAATGCAGTGATTGCAAACGATATTCATTCACAGCTAGTATAGTTAAATATACACTTGTGTATTTGCACAATTAAACAATTTAAAAATTTTCTGCTGTTCTATTGGGTAATCAGGTTGTCTGTGTTAGAAGAGCGGACTAAATAAAAAAAATTGAATCTGGCTAGATAATAGGCGGTGATGGAACTTCTACATGATTGCCCAACCTGCAGCTTGTTAACACATAAAATTCCTGTAGTTCTAAATCGATTAACAGTTTGTGCCTTGTTGAGCACATTATATATGGCCCAGATAATTGTTTTCTGTAAGGACCCAAGACTAATTGAATTAGTATGGTAAGTAGCTACCCTAATAAGATTACAGTATGAGATGTGGATATACCAGACATGGGTTTATGAGTGCATAATAGAGATTTTTGGTCATCTGCCTGGATAACAGATATGTGACCCAAGGGATCAAAATGGTTCACATGTCGAAAATTTCAGAATATAAGTATTACACATATTTGTAAAGATCCCATTGTTTGCTTTAAAATGGCACTAACATTTTGATCCTACCTTTCTTTTTGACAAAATTCTGAATTAAAATATGTCCACTTGTGGGAAATTCTGAATCTGTGAAAAACACGTTTAAAGTTCATCAACAATATGAAATGCTGAACAAAGATCCTTTATAAAATCATGAAGATATGCGTTAAAACACTGAATTTCATCAAATGTGAGATACCGGATAATTAAAAACATTTTTGCACATATTTTTATTAAAATCTGGAAATGAGCAAAAATTGACTTTTGAACATTATTTGCTGTTTTCTAGCAATGTATTTATTATCTGCCGACATCTGACTTATTTTGATTCTTTGGGTCGCATATGTCTGATCCGAAATATTGTACCAAATGTTTTTGTCAGCTTTTGGAAAATATAAGTAGTGTGCTGTTTCCATTACAGCTGATCCTCAATCCATACTCCTAGAAACTTAGTTTATATCACTCTATAATTTTATCATTATTATTTAGTTGATGTCACTATTGGTTTCAATACCAATTAAAATTAGATAGTCAAGGATGGAGGTCATCTTATTTTCTGAGCAAGATGGGAATGTTATTGGTTTTATTTAAGTCGAGGGATAGCTTGTTTGCTCGAATAACCACTTTTCTAGGTTCCACATTCCGTTTGTTAACCGTTATGTTACATTTTCAGCACATTAGTGTCTAAAAGAGATGAAGCAGCATGAATATCATTCACATATTGTGAAAACAGTAACATACCGAGAATGGAGCTTTGCGGTACTCCACAAGTTATCTGGCTTATATCCAGATGTGGATATATATATATCCAGATGTGGATATATATATATCCAGATGTGGATATATATATCCAGATGTGGATATAAGCCAGATAACAATTATCCAGATGTGGACCCATTGTACAAGACCTCTTGTTTCCTGTAAATTATGTAGTTACTAATCCGGTCCAAGCATAGCCTCTTATCCCATAATGTGTTAATTTTGTATTAAACAAGCATTTTCAATGATTTTGGAGAAATAAGGCATTTTCGAGATAGACCTATTATTTTCTAAAGTGGTTTCCAGCAGTTTCATGACCGATACTACTTTTGTAATTTTGAGATTCTTGAATTTTGTCAGTTAGACAGGAGCGGTTTATTATTTCCAAAAGCAGACTAGATATATAGGTGCCATCGAAGTACTTAAAATGTTACGAAAAATTTTATCCAATCCTCCACTTAGAAGAAATATGCATGTTAAAGCTACAGGATTTATAATTGTCAGTAAAGTTTAGTATGATTGCGAAATATTTGAACATTTCGGCTCCACTGAGCCCATTGCAAAGATTTTGGCTCCACTCGTGCCATAGTCTGCTCGAACCCTGATTCCCCGAATATGGTGAAATGCACTGTTGGTCGAATTCCCCATAAGATTTTTCTAACAAGCGTTTGAATCCTGAAAACTAGTATGGACTAATATTTGACCAGAACCATCTTTGGTTAGAAGAAGTGCCTGTTCCAGATAATTAACATGCTTAAATGTTATGTTTAAACCACATCAAGTTTTCTGCTATGCATTAGAAAGTAATGCTTTAGCTAAGGAATTCACTATCCAATATGAGAACTGCTTTTTTGCCAAGAGTTTTAGCATGAGACTTGGTTGATACGTATATGGACTAATTTCACTGAGAATGGGCATCTATTGCAGAATATCTGTTGTTTATTATTTCTGTTTCTGATTTTTTTGCTTAATGGACAATTATTGATTTGGTTTCTAGGGTTTCTCACAGTTGACCTTAATTAGCCCTGGTTGTGAAAGCATCCTTGGTCATGGCAGTTCAGATAAGCATGCAGGGATTCCATTCCAGCCCTCGCCTTGCTCCACCTATTCACTCCTTTTTCCCTCCGTCAAACATTGTGTCGTCCTCTGCAATGGATTCAGGACTGCAAGCTCAACCAGTCTCACCAGCAACATCAGCGCCAAAGCCTGCTAGCACTGCTGCAACACTGACTTCAAGCGGTGCTGGCGCCAGTAGCACTTCGACTGCGAGTGGAGGACAGGCAACAGGTTCTTCATTCGATGGAAGAAGAATGAGAAGCAAAACTGCCATTAGAAGAACTGTAGATTATAATTCATCCGTTGCCAACTGGATTCAAGTAAGTCTTATACTTCTTATATAGGACATATTATGTATGGAAGCAGTATTTATAAAATGCTCTATGGTTTTGGGCTTTTGACTCCAATCAGGAATTTTTTATTAGCCATACTTCCATACTTCACATTGCATCAGTCAGTGGTCTATGGTTGTTAGAGGGTTAAAGAAACTCCAAAATCTTTGTGCAATATTTAAGTGCTTTCCAGGATGAATCGTGGATTCTGTGACCCAAACCTTCGAAGGCATTCCTTTAAACTTCAAGATGTCCAGTTTTAAAATTTGACATCTCTTGACCAAACTATGCGTAGATAAAATATAATTTTTATTGTGCACTATAATTTCAGCTGAGTTTATGCGTCAGAGGTGCATTTATCTGTATCTAACTTTTGAAATAATCATCGATCAATATCTCCATATATGTCAGTCGTAGTGCATTCAGATTTTATATGTGTACTGTTTATATGATTGGCAATTACTTGGCAAAGTTGGAGTTGATTACTGATTCACATCTTCTGGACATTTTACCGTCAAAGTTAACCAAATCTGACAAGGGATCAAAAATGTATTTCCCTTCATTTTTTGAGTTAAGTCTTCTGATTTGGTTTTATGTGTGTGCATGACCTGATGGTAGGGACATTCGCCTTGGCCGAATATCCCGTTTTCCGGGGCTGTTCGGAAGTTTTCGCCTTGGAAAATATTACACACAAATAGTTGAAAATAAAAATTTTTTATTCAATAAGTTTTCATAGACATTTAACAGTCTAAAAACGAAAAATAAAAATTTTTGGCCGTATCTGTAGTTATTGCAGGGCAAAAATTTATTTTGCTAATTTTTCATTATGCAAAAGTGACGAAAGTCGAAAAATTTAAGACTTTTCATCTGCGGGTGGTATTTGCAGGGCCAGAGTTGTGACTACTATTTGGTTCGTGCTCAGATCCGGCAAAGAGTGCATCCAAGTACTCAGATTTGGTACTCAGTGGAAATTGTGTACTCAGTTATGACATAATAATATTGTAACCATTTCTGTGCTAAAATTTTGCACAACATTTTTGGCTTGTAAGTTAGTACATTATCATCAGACATCTTCCTTTGATGCTTATCTTTTTTGCATTGCAGAAGTGCTAAACAATATATAAGTATTGTAGCAAATTCAGTTCAAATGGCTTTAGTTACCATATGTTGTTATTGTGCCAATTTTATGATCAGGTGTTTCAGAATAGTAAAGTTGTTCTAAGTCATTGACATCTACTTGAATTTGTATCTGCTAAATTTCAACAGCTATTAAAACATTTTGGAATTTTTACGAGACTTTTTCTAAATAATGGAATATATTTGCCTTTTAAATTGTAGAATCGTATATGGCAGAGAGATCAACGTGACTTGAGAGTAATCCAACCTGAAGCCATTTATACTCATATGGTTAGTCAGTTTTTCTCTTGTTGTAGATACATATCTCTCCATATCAACAAAGTCTTATTTATCCAGCCTTAAGGGCATGCAATGTTTTGCTGAAGATTTTGATGCCTTCTCTTTGTCTTTAGATCCTCCTAGTATTGTCTCAGATCTGTAAATGACATGCACATTGTTATTACAATATGGTTATGTACAGGTATTTTGTGTTATTGCTATAATATTTATGACCACTTTTATAATAACCTCATATTCTATTCTATTTACAGATTTATGAAGCGCCACTCACAGTACAACCTAATCAGAGGCGCTCCCAGTGCAAAAAACTTCTAGAGAAAAGAAAAGTCTTAAGAGAACGAGCAGAAACAGTTGTGCTGCTAGATAAGATTGCAGCACGAGTCACAGCAGGAAGGCTGTTCCATAGCAAAGGGCCAACAGAGGCATAGGCACGATGCTGAGCTGTGGCAGTTCTAGACTGAGGTCCTGATGGTCTAAATAGCGGAGAGTACATCCAGAGAAGATCACAAAGATAGCGTGGAGCTTGATTCAGAAACGCTTTGCATGTAAATTCATTTGGTGTGTATATAGCAGTTGGTTAGCTCACACCGACTTTTCAGTAGCACAGTTGTGATTTTCTTTCTAACATAGAGTTTGGATGTGATATAATAAAGGTTATAAGAATTTTTCTGTGTTAGTAAATGTTAGTTTTTGTTGCTTGCAGATGGTTCCCCCCGGCATGCTGCTGGGTAATCCAGTAAACAGCCTTGCAACACGTTCTGTGCGAGTGGCAATGAACAAAGTCAAGTGTCCTATCTTCTGCACATGTGTAAGTATGAGCATTGGTCTTGGTAAAGACCTCATCATAGATACCTCACCTGACTTGATAGTCCAACGTTTGGACTATCTTTGCCTCTCAATACTTCCAATAAATTCATTTTTTTTGTGACAGAAGCAGTCATTTTTAAAAATCAGAAGATCTTAGGACTGGTATCATAGTAGGCCACTTCTATATTGCCTCTTGGGTGTAATCTAGAGCATATCAAATATTGAAGCTGATACAGCAAACAGGTTGAGAAGGAAGCTGGAGTTTTTCGGACATGTTATGTGATCAGATGGAATGGAAGAGGAAATGATGCTGGTGTGTGGAGGAGGAAGGAAGAAAAGAGGGCACCCAAAAAAAATGGATTGATGAGATACACGAAAAAACTGGAATGAGCTTGGAGGATTTAAGGGACACAACTTTGGAAAGAAAGACATGGGTTGATCATGACGGTCGCTAGATTTCAGGGAAATGACAGTACAAGGTAAGAAAGTACAATCATCATCATCTTTCAGCAATGCATATAGTTAAAAGGGACAGTTTGGTGGAGGTAAACTAGGAGGTAAACTCCTTGTTAACTTCCTCAATGAGGTAAGAAAGATATTGCACATTTCCTACACAGCACATGTCTCCAATGTGGAAGTTACACCATATGGTGAATTTACCGGTGTTAGAGCCGAAAACAGCTAGGTCCTAGGCCGTAGGGGTGCTTCGACTGTTCGGACACATCGCGTGACCTGAGCCTATCCAGTTTCTTGCAAACAATGATTTCTGACCGTTTTCTCAAGAGGATGGGCACCCTTGTCTCAGATGGACACCCTTGTCTCAGATGGACACCCTTGTCTCAGATGGACACCCTTGTATCAGATGGACACCCTTGTATCAGATGTTTACTTTATAAATCGTTATGTGGTAAAATCACTCGTCGTTGGGCCCAGGGTGAAAATATTCTTCTACTTGTTCTAGTGTTAGCAAAATGCAGGCATTGATTATCAGGATTTCTCAGATGTCCATTTGTCATGCTTTGTTATCTCACGTCTTCTGTGGTGATGAATATCGTCTTCCGTTGGATCATTGTTCATAACACATTTATCCTTGTCTGTCTTTCTATCAGATGTTGATCAAACTTGATGTTGCTGTGAATGTTATCACATAAGTCATGCTGAAACCAGATGATTTCTTCTAATATATTTTCTTTTGAAAAGCTTGCTATTTGAGAGTCTCTCGTTATAAAACGGCTTCCAGCCAGAGATCTGTTTCTCTTTTTAAAAACTCTTTACCTCTGTACAAAACAACAAAAATTTAATTAAGATGTCTTTCTTGAAACAAATTTGCCTTTCTTTTTGCTTGCATATCTGTGGCATTGGTGCTTTGGCCTAACTTGGTCAATGGGATGCTTCGTATACCATTTGCTGCTGTAACAGATTGGCATTATGTTTTTAAACAACTTTAGCTGCAACAAAAACTCTTAACACTTTTTAGAAACTACCCAGATTCATCTTCCCTAATTGAATATTAATGAGTCTAATTTGCCTAATTTTTCAGTGGACACCAGAGGGCCGACGATTAGTAACAGGAGCTTCTAGTGGAGAATTCACTCTTTGGAATGGACTGACTTTTAGCTTTGAAACTATTCTACAGGTATATTCTGAATCTGTGTTCTGTGTGTATGTTAAGCTGTCATATCATGGTGTTCAATGACTGTCACTGATTGGAGCACATCTTAACAACTGTTTGCTTGATAGGTGTATGAGTAATTCTATGTTTTTGAAATTATGCACATTTTAATGTAGAGATATATCAAATCTGTGAACTTTATTTAAATTGGGCAAAACAGGAAAACTAGCCTGTTATTCTCAATAGTTCAGTTTTAGCCCTGCGGGGTGGCTGGCATTATGCAGAACTTCATTTTCAGCACTGCAAAACTACAAATGCTTAATATAATTAAGCAGATACTCATTCATTCGTTTTTACTTCTAAATGATGCCCTTTAGTTAGTCAACTTGGAGGCACTCAGAGCCCAACTACAGCGATACAAACGAGTCTCAAGCAACTTCTAAAACAAAGGTGCATTTCTCCTTGGCAACAGTCACATCTCTAAAAGGAGTGTGTTCCATGAGGAAGGGCCAACAACTGAGAAGGTACAGTGCTGCTTGGTCGAGGTGCTTGCTCGGGGCACCAGAGGCTCACCACTTGAGAAAGAACGTGAAGCTCGATGACCAGCCAAAGCTGGAACAGGGCAAAGTTCTCTCAGATAGGTTGGAGCAGAGTAAAGAAGGCATCACCATATCAGTTATACCTGATGTGTTGCGAGATGGGTAGTCAGTGCAAATGATCATGCATATAGTCTGAGATGGGAGTGTACTTAGAAAGCACCCAATGAGATTGGCAGCAAAGTGAGGAGCCTTTAAGTCTGGTTATAATTATCACATGTTGTTTGTTTATAGTTTAGATCTATTTCTTACTCCTGTTAACTCAATTCAATTAACTTGCCATAACAAATGATCAATTAAAATTTTTGAATATTTCCGCTCTGAGATTAGTGCTTTATTTACTATTATAAGCTGGGGTGATCATATTATTGATAGCTATGTGACTGCAGGCAGACACCAATAGTTTCTGCATTAACCAAACAAATGTGTTCTAACTGTAACATTGTGCCACTGATATCAGACAGTTTATGTCACTGAGTTTATTTTTGAATATTTTTTATATGTCAACTTTGATTGCTACCTGTATCTTGAATTACTACTGTTTCTAGTATTAGTGCCTGGCAGAAACTCCTCTTTTTCTTAATTAGTCATTGGTTGGTTGGCTCCATTCAGCATGGCTCTGTGTTTACTTCAACTAATTTTCAATGTGTTCTGTTTGCCCAGAACCATCTTTCTCAGAGGCAAATTGCACCCCCTGTAATCAGGAATTGTCATAGTACATTAAATTCTGTGTTATCAGCTGATCTTTTACTGATTCATCTGGGAATTGCTTGTTTCACACATTGTTTTTAATGTGGTTAATGCGTTACAGGCACACGATACGGCCGTTCGTGCGATGATTTGGAGCCACAATGACACCTGGATGCTGACGGCTGACCACGGTGGATACGTTAAGTACTGGCAAAGTAACATGAACAACGTGAAGATGTACCAAGCACACAAAGACCCGATACGAGGACTAAGGTGGGCATCAGCAAAAAGCGTTAAGCACTGTCAAAACCATTCCGTCATCTGCCGGACATTGTTACACTTGCCAGAAAATATGTTTCTTCTGACAGTCTCATTGGTAACATTGTCAACTGCGGTAGAGTACAATAGAATTCTTACACTGTTCATGATTATCTGCTTGTGGTTTATGTCTTTTAGTGATTTGTTGATGAAAAGTCAACTTCATATAAGATATTTATTTCATGTTCCTAATGTAAATTAATAATTGTTATATATATTTTACTGAGTTGCCATTGAAATGACAGTAGCTTTGTTGTAGATGCTATTCTAGGTTCCTGATGAGTTGATATTTATAATATAATTGATTGAAAGGATAAAGAAATTTGTGATGAAAGTGTGTGCTATGACAGGATGGTGAAATGAAGCTTAGGTTTAATCACTGATGATTGTTAACTGAACAGTATAATATTTAGAAGTTTTGATTAGTCTAATGATGGTCAGTAATTGAAAAAAAACCAAGCTCCATTACCGTCTGTGTCCCTGTTGCAGTTGCCAGATTAAATTATTATTATTATTACAGCTATTTTATATAGCACCCATTCATTGTTGTGTAATCAGGAGTACTCCCTGCCCAACCCTGTTTGAGCATTACAATCTCAAGGTCACATTAAGTAACCGATAGGTATTTTATGAAGCATGGTGGGCAGTCCATTCCAGGTTGCAGGTCTAGCCACGGAGAAGGCATGGTGCTGCCTGATAGCAGTCTGCAAGCGGGAAAAATAAGTTAGGCTAGAAATGACGTATTTCACTCCTGCCAGTTTTTAGAAGAAAAGACTTGGAATGATTATACCCTTCTGCCTACATTGGACCATGAGCAATAGTTTTACAGAACACTATCTTTCAAACAGCTGTGCATGCCTGTTCACTGGAAATTACACAGCTGCATTGCAGTTGTCTTCAATAAAGTCCAACTGTTAAATTGATCATTGTGTTAACCAATGCATAGGACATCCATTTTAATTTTTTTAAATAAAGTGACCTAGGTAGACATCATATACCATAGAGATATTCGTAAACAAGCATTTTTTTGAACATTTAATTCCTCCATATTTGAATTCTATTGTCAAAAGGTTATGCTGATGTTTGATTCATTTAAGGAAGGTCTTGTAATGGCTAGTTCCAATAGTCAGGACTCCAATTATAGCCATATTGGTTAGTTTTGGTTTAGTAGATGACTTCTGCATTTGCACCAGGTCCATCATAACGTCCTATTAATAGGTTTGTTCTGTTGTTTCTATTAGCTTAAGGACCTTTGTATCCCTTGCCACATATTAGTACTGCTTAGTTGATGAAGCAGTTAAAACAGCTGTTCATTAGGTCTAGTTTTATTGAGATTCAATTATAACAGGAAACCAGACTGTGTGACCCCCTCCTCAAATGACAAGCATGCACTAAAATATGGTTAACAACACATACAGCTGGTCGTTAAAGGATTAAAAAGATATTCGAAGATAACATATTGAGATTTTGGAAAGGTACTATTATAAGTTTTTTAAATGTACATTAGCTTCTTCTCATGACACCACAACTCGTTCTCCTGACACGTTAGTCTAGACAAATGCTATATGTTACTGTGAAATAGGGCAGATTCTAGGATGTTGTGAAACTACTTCTAATGGAATAGTGTTTAAAAATCTTAGTGGTGGAAAGCACTGCTTAACATAACTGTATCAACAAAGTAACTTCTAGAAGTTTTGTCTTTAAGCTTCTTCCCTGCTGTACGACATCTGTCGGAATCTTTTCTGTGACTTCATTAAAGATTGTCCTGTGTTAACCATAACTCCACCACTGGTAGTACTCGGCCAGTGCCAGTCCCAAGCCTGATAAAGGAGGAGGGCGACGCTAATGATCTTTGTTATCACACAGTGTCGTTAAACTGCAACTACCTACCTACCTGTGTTAACCACAGTCACCGAGCGGTCAGCCAGTAACGCTCCGTGTGCGTCTGGGGAGTCGCAGTGTAGGGACCTTGAGCAAGTCCTTTGCACACAATTGCTCTGCTGTACAACTGCACTTGTGCCATCGAGGCGTATGTGTGCACTTCTGAGCAAAAAATGTTGGAAGAAGGGTGGTATCAAATTTCGGTAATAAATAAAAACTAAATGATTGACATTGAGATTGCAAAGCTGATTGATATAGCAAAGTCGTAACCTTACCAGAAATTCAATAAAATTAAAAAGAAATTTTGTTTTAATGTTTGCTTTACTTCACCAAATCCAGGAGTTGTTAAGTAGGATTTAATGTAAGATCTTTTTAATTTACAGCAAGTTTTGACGTTGCTGTGTCTAGAAACCAGGATGCTTCTGACCATTTTCCTGTCTTATAGGCATATATAACTTGTCATAATATATTGAGTTCCTTGAAATATTTAAAAATACACTGTTTAAAACATACCTGTAATACTTGCTCTTGTACTGTCTGTTGCTTTATAATCTGTCTCTGTGATATGAGACCTAGCTCCTGGATTGAACGGGGTTTATAGATAGGCAGAGATGTGCGTGACATCATTTAGTACAGTGTGCATTGTTATAATGTCACCTGATACTGAATTTTCCAAACTCCGCCTGTTTTAGAGTGCAAGTTCCTGAAAAGCCAGTTAGGATGTTTAATCACTTTAACATATTACAATCACTTTACTGAAAGTGATTTAATACATTAATGAAACATTTGCAGACCTGTCTTTGAGGTCATTCCCAGGACTTTCATAGTTTTAAGTAAAATGTTTCATTAGATTTTTAACATTGTGTTCCCATCAGCAAGCATATGTGAATGTTGTACACCTGTGCATTTGCAGTCATGGAGTTTGATATAGGATGGCTTGTCTTGGCTATGATGATGCTTATTCATAGGAGCAAACATAGCTGCCTGAATAGAACAGATTCTATGATGTGAACAGTTCTGTGATTTTGTTTTGATGGCTGGCTCTGTGCTGTTGGTACATTGCTAGCAACTAGAGCATAGTTAGGCAAGAGTAGTATTAAAGCTACACAGTATTTCTAGTGGGTCTTTCACACTTTCAGTGGCCAGAAGCAGTTTACGTAATATTGTTTGCCTGAGAATGCCAAGAAAACCTCCCTAGCTTCTACTGAAAACATATCTAGTGCTTGCTTTAAGCAACATTTTCATGCTCAGAAGGGTAGTTTCTGCTGACTTCTCATCTAAGCTGGATTAGGTTAGTACTTGGATGGGTTAACTTTGGAGTAATAACTGGCTTTCTGGTAGGGCATAACCGAGTAGACAATATCAACCGAGTTCCGAATCCGAGTGATTAGATGCAATATTTGTCGTATCCGGGTACAAACCGAATGGTAGTGACAACTCTGGCCCGGCGAGTACCATCCGCAGGCAAAGCTTAAAATTCTTGACTTTCATCACATTCGTCATTTTTGCGTAATGAAAAATTAGCAAAATAAATGTCTGTGCCTATAATAACTACTAAAACAGCTTAAAATTATTAATTTTTGTTTTTAGATTGTTAAATGTTTATGAAAAAATTATTTTTAACTATTTGTGTGTGTAATATTTGCCGAGGTGAATACTTCTGAATAGTCCTGAAAAGCAAGATATTCGGCCTAGGCAAATGTCAGAGTCGATTTCCGGTTAAGCCCTATTTTCTGGTTTCAGCTCCGCCATCCATCCTCTGGGATTTTAATGTTAACGAGGATTATCCCAAACTTATAAGGCTAAAAATGGTGTCTGGTTGTTGAATTGATTTGGTCGTGTTCAACCCCAGAACCATGCTCCTGAAGAGCTCCTACTATAAATACATTACATTTACTGCAATAGCCATCTCCTGCAGCTGTCACTGTGCTACCTCTTAAGTCCTCCCATATACCCAAAATACAAATATATTCTAGATTCTGTACAGATGTTTACTTAACAAATGCTAGAAATCATTTGATGGCGTAATAATATATTACTTAACTTTATGTGATAATGCTGAATTATGAGCCATAACAACCTGTGTTGTACAGACAAACTCCAAGTGATAAATATTTGTTGTTTAATTATAATTTATCTTATTCAAGTTGGGTGTTTGTAATGTTCTATGCATTTGTTATCATCTAATGTTAGTTGAATGTCACAAAAGAAATTATGTATGAAAAGCTTGTCCCTTGCAAAGTAAATAAATTCCTGTGCAGGATATTCTGTGTCAGTTCTGTCAGTTTGTCATTGTCTGGTGACCATGAGTGAAAGACATTTTTGTAGAACCATTCCCAAATTTGTCGTTTTGTAGTTTTTGTCCCCTTGACCAAAAATTTGCCTCCTGCTCCGATGATGGAACTGTGCGAATCTGGGATTTCCTAAGATATCAAGAAGAAAGAATTCTAAGAGGTATTTCGACTGCTTATTTGAAGTTTCTTTGGTTCTAAATTGTTATGCTAGCACTCTTATCTACTAAGTTTGTGAGACACAAATTTGCTTTTTTTCTGTATTTTGAGAATAAATTTTTTGACATTTTCAGATATATTTAAAGTATATATGACCATTTTAGCAAGCAATAAGTTTTATGAAGTGTGCTTTTGTCATTTGGGATTCTTTAAAAAACTAATGAATGACCCAGCTAAGTAGATCTGGGCACAATGGCATATATTGTATCGTTGCTTTTTATTATAAAGAAACTATGTTCTGCTGTGTCCAGATTATGAATTATCAGAGACAGTGTCAAGCGTCAGTCAGATATTATTCTCTGATATTTGTATTATGGATACAATCATGTATCTTTGTGGCATTTGTCGCTTTTAACCAATGGGTCACATTACATGCATAATGCCTTATCTAGCTGCAAGGAGTGCTAAATAAATAGTAGATTACGTTATATACCGTGTGCAATTTTCTTAATCAGGGCACGGCGCAGACGTAAAGTGTGTCGATTGGCATCCTCTAAAGGGTCTGATTGCTTCTGGGAGCAAAGACACTCAGCAGCCTGTCAAACTTTGGGATCCTCGAGTTGGAAATAGTCTTGCAACAATGTAAGGAACTTACCTCAGATAACATTGAAAACTGTAGAGGTGTTGTGATTATTCTTGTGTTCAGTTAACTGTAAGGTAATGTAGTGTAATATCGTGCAGCAGTATTATTATATAGTGCTGCCTCAGATTCTGTGTTGAATTAGCCCTGCATTGAGAACTTTGGGATTCTGACATTTTCCCGCCTGTGGTAATTGGGAGATTGCATCAGGAAAACCTACCAGTGGTTTTCTGGAACTGGTTAGTTAAAACATTTGTCGAAAAGATTGGTCTCAGCCAACGTTGGTACAAAGGGCTTAACAAACCTATGTTGATGTGTATCAGGTCGTGAACAATGCAGGATCTGATGCAACTCAGCTGTGTATTGGCTTTGTGCTTGTATCTGTGTATGTTTGTGTATTGGCTTTGTGCTTGTATCTGTGTATCTTTGTGTGTATGCTTTGACAAAAACTGAAACCAATAGTCTTCAAAATTTGCTTTGCTTATATTTCCACGGCAGTTGTTGCCTTAGAATTTACTAAGTTTGGTGCTAGAATCAGTTATGCTGCAGTTGAATTTTTGGAATCACCTTTTAATATTGCTACCATTTTAGAAATTTTCTTATGCGTAATTGCTCTCCAGAGACATGACAAATAACGTTTATGAGCAATTAAAAACCATTGTAGAGACGTTATCTTTAGACCCAAGATACGACCGCTGCAAATAGTTTGCCAACAAGTATCTGAAAGTTGATTTTAGGTGACAATCTGAATAAAGAACTTTTGAGGCAGCCTGTGCTTGTTTGTCTTGCTAGCCATGCTCACAAACACACTGTTATGGACCTGAAATGGAATAGTAATGGAAACTGGCTGCTGACCGCCTCTAGAGATCACCTGGTCAAGATATTTGACATACGCAACTTCAAAGAAGAAATGCAGTCATTCAGAGGACACAAGAAAGAGGCCACAAGTAAAACTTTCTCATCCACTCACTCTTCTGGTGATATCAGCTTTGCTGTGACAGTCGCTTTGATTGATTTGGTTCATTACTGCACATTTAGTTCAATTGGTTGCTTGAAGATAACGGGAGTGTACTATATGCGACTGCAAAGCCATACAGTTTATCATTAAAGTTGTAAAAGGATTTGATTCTAAATGACGTTGTCTTAAATGCTCCAATGCTTCTGCATTTGGCCATGTTCACAAAATGTGCAGATTCTTTTCTGATTGATTCTTATTGGCTGATTGAATATTTGATTGATTTGTAGCTCTTGCTTGGCATCCTGTTCATGAATGTCTCTTTGCCAGTGGTGGGTCTGATGGAGCAATTATGTTCTGGCTTGTAGGGTAAGTCAGCACCGACTCATAGAAGTATTTGGTTACTGTTTATGCTATTTATAATGAATGTCAACATCAGAATAGATCTGCCTTTAACAGAAGCTAGCTAATTTGTTTTACTATTAAGCCTCGTGCAGTTATGGTATTCAACTGATATGCATATCAATCACTCTTGTATCAAGACATTTATGATAGAGCTCCTCCTAGTGTCCTTTCTAATTTCTGCTAACTGAACACATGTGTAGGAGTGAGCCACATCTTTTAAGTGTTAGATAGAGTACCTGTTGATTGTTCTAAGAAAAGCTCTTGGACACTGGTTGTTAAAAATGAGCTACATAATCTTTGTTCCTTTGTATTGTTTTTAGAAATGAGAAGGAGCTTGGAAGTATAGATGAGGCTCATGAAACGATGGTTTGGAGCATGTCGTGGCATCCTCTCGGTCACATCCTTGTCTCGGGGTCAAACGATCATACAACGTAAGCTGTTGCTCGCTCTATGCAGGCCTTCCAGCTGGACAGTTGCGGTGCCTGGAGCGCTGTCCTGCGTTCTGCTGCACTTCTTGTCTTTGTAATGAATGAATGAATGTGCTGTTCAAAGGAAATTGTGCAATAATGCCTCAATTAGTTGTTATTTGTAACTAGAAGAGTGAAGACTTTATAGAACTGATTTGCTCTCAGCAGCATGCAATCTAACCTCCCTGCATCACTGCTTTTGATTAATTAAACCTTTTGGGTGAGTCTGTAGTTTGCAGCTATTTGATGTGTGAGATTGTCATTTTAAATATGACAATAAAGGGTGGGGGCATTTAGTAACGGATGACACGCTGAGTTGAGCCGAGAAAGTGAGTTCGCTTCCCTTACCCTCATAATGTTGACTAGCCCTTCATTTGCTGAGCGACGGTGTTGGGCGCTTTGCATGGCTGTCAACGGTTAATTCAACTCCTGTGATAACATGTCATCATCCGTTCATACTAGACTTGTTATGATACTGGAATTTGTCAGTTTTGAATTTAAAAAAAAATATTATTATTGTGAATTTCTGTGCAAAGCCCAGAATTTGTGGTGAGTTGCTGTAACGGTTGAAATTAAGCCAAGTTTTGTAATCCATAGGTAAATTGTCATTTATGTGCCTTCTCATTTTGATAATGGATATATTTTTCAGGAAATTTTGGACTCGCAATCGACCTGGTGATACAATGAAGGACCGATACAATCTTAATACATTGCCTGCAGGAATTTCTGATGAACTTGAATATGGTATCTCTTTTAATTCATTTCTTGAATAAGAAATGGGAGTTAAAATTGTGGTTTGCTAGCAACTTTAGCCATAGTTTGCTCATCCTTATTTGTTGGGTAACAGTGTTGATTAAATCCAATGCATGTCATGATGTGCGCCTTGCTTGACTACCGAGAGTTAAATTTGATTCATCATCTGATCATACTGTGCTTGTAATCATTCCACGGTTTGTCAGTTTGAAGTTAAGCGAAAATTATTATTATTATTAGTCTGCTTTTGGTAAAGCATGCTATGATAGAATTCACTAAAAATATCTGTCTTTTTTAGTGTAATTAGCAGACGTTGATTTAAAACTATTATTCATTTATATGTGGGTCACTATGTGGAATTAGGCCTAATTCAGACTTTGTGGAATTATGCCTAATTCAGACTTTGGTTATTTGTTGCACTCTCAACAAAGGTTGTAAGTGAATACATACAACGGCACATTCTGTTGGTATCCTAGAGACTAAGGTAATGTTGTTGTCCTGTTCTTTACTGATTGGCAACTGTGGATTGCAACTCAGTAGACCTACAACTCCTACCCTTTGTTCCCACAGACATCTGTCACAAACTTGAGTTTAGGACTGCACATTTATTAAGCTGAGAGCCCATGATTAATACACTTATTGTTAAAATGATTAAATGTTATTATTTAAAAGATGTTCTCCTAATCCCCACGACCACATGACCGTATTATTCCACAAGCAAACAATCTAGAGCAAACATCCTTTTTCAATTAGAATGCTGTACTTTTAAATGTATTATACACCAGAGTGTGGTTATGCAGTTGGTTCAATAAAGAATATACTTACTTACATACTAACTTCATTTGGCCAAGTTTTAGTTGCACATTCATGGTTTGTGCTCCATCCTTGTAAGATCTTGGTATTCCAACTGACATACCTAGATATAGTAGGTGCTAAGCGTTTTATTAATGATTCATGATAATTACATATTGTTGTGGCTTGCTAATCTGTTAATGGCTTTGTAGAATTTGATCATGTTAGTCAGCCGAATGTTCCTGGTCTGGGTCATGAGTTCATTCCTGACGTTACATCAAAAGCAAACCAAGGTAGTAAATTGTCCAAATTTCTAAAACATCTGTCACAAACTTGAGTTTAGGATTTTGTTTGACAATAGATGAGGTGTAGAACTCGTGAGGTATTGCCTTGACCTCATTAGAAGAGGTGTAGAACTCTTGATTTATTGCCTTGATCTCATTAGATGAGGTGTAGAACTCTTGATGTATTGCCTTGACCTTATTAGATGAGGTGTAGAACTCTTGATGTATTACCTTGACCTCATTAGATGAGGTGTAGAACTCTTGATGTATTGCCTTGACCTCATTGTACTTTTCAGACATTGGACTTTTATTTAAATGACATTTGTTTATAAAAGTCACTTCATCCATACCGTCTTTTAGCTGTTGCTGGGAATCCATTGGTTGGTTCCACGTGTATGCGTGGGCTCGCCACTGGTGGTTCTTTCAGCTTCTTATGCATTGCTTGCTATTTGATGCAATATACTCTTTCGTGATGACATTTCATACTATAATGGGTAGCATAGAGAGTACATCTGAGTAGATAGATATCTTGAATGGCTGCTATATAAAAGTTCAATGACAGTTGCCCTTTCTCTGAAGCTAGGCAACATTTCATGAGATGACACCAGAAGATCACGATTTTGTGACCGTCTTTTAATTTGCTGTTTGTTGTGTGGCACAGATAATGGTGAGGTGGCTGCCATTCCAGGGCTTGACCTGTCTCCAGAAAAGTCAGCATCATCTGATACAGGCAATAGCGGATACTCCAGTGCAGACAGCAAGATGATGCGCAGAAAAGCAATTTACACAAAACCCGTTCCAAAGGACTTTGAACGCGCGTGGACGGAGGGACGCCAGCCGGCTAGTATCGCTTCCTCTGGGGACAACATTCCAGATGATCGTCACGTGATGGACACGCCAGGTGAGCAGTTGAGACTTTCTGCAACCCAGAGGAGACCAAGAGGCTGTTTGAGTCCAGTCTGTTGTTAGAAATATTTGCAAGGTCAGTTTGTTAGTGGAACTGAGGATGTTTTTCAAACGAAGCTGTGTTTCTGCCTCCAGGTTTCTTATTGCTTTCTTTCGGGTGGGCCAGTTGTCCACGGGTATTTGTTAGCGACCAACTCCGGGAGTAGAAGCCAGTGTCAGTGAAATTAATGACTTGTTTGGCAATTACCTGAATTCTGCTGTGGAATTAACAGCTCAGTTGTCAACATCCTATTGTTCTGCGCTTTCTTGTCATCCACATTCCCAAGTTATTTATTCTCTGTTCTGATGTTTTGGTTTCTGTTTACTTGTCACAGGTGGTCGACCTAATTTTGACAACAGAGGAGCGCCTTTTGAATCGCCACGCAATCCTTACAAGTGGCAAGGACCCGTTCGACATCAGGGCCCTGATGGACAGCAGAGTCACGATCAGATGAAACCACAGGGGCCAGAGCAGATGATGCCTCCGGGTCAGGGCTTTTCTATGGGGCCGCATCAAGGCTCCAAGGGACTTATGCAGTCTGGACCCGGTCCTATGCAGTCTGGACCCCCGCGTGGACCAATGCAACATGGTCCTCATAATCCAATGATGCAAAGAATGCAGAATCCCATGCAGCAGCAGCAGCCAGGAATGATGGGACCTCCCAGACCTCAGCAGATGAACCAGGCAATCAGAGGACCAATGGGACAACAAGGTCCCCCTGGGTCTCAGGGCCCTCCTGGGCTGCAAGGTCCGCCACGACCTCTGCTTTCCCTTTCCTTCGAAGATCGTGAACTTCCGCCAGGTGGGTTGATGTTTTGGCAATATGTTTGCTTTATATGTCTGTCTCTGAGCTGACAAAGGAAATAGCTTCTCAGCTATGCACATAGAGACAGTTTAAATTCACTCTTATTTTCCTCTACACATATTTTAATATGTAGTGTGTTTTCATTCGATTATTGAAAAGGCAGTGCTCTCATCAGAAGCTTGTAATTGTAATGATCTTAATCGCTTGCAAAGTAGAGAAAGGAGAAGATGCTTTTGTGTCGCATCATAGATTGCAAGGAAGCCTTTCCAGAATGATGGACTGACTAAAGCAAAGCTTCCTTGTTGCATTGTGGCAGTACAGTGATTATAAAATTCACATTTCTAAAGCTATGCACAGTGCACCAGCTTATTCACGAAATCTGTGATATATAAGAGGGGTTGCCTAGAAATGTTGGGGGATTTCCGAGTTTGTTTACCAGAGAAGGAAGTGGAGCTGCTAAGGCAGGTGGTTTGATTCAGTGTTGGGTAGAGTACAGTGGAATAAACAGCTCATTCATTTTGTGCTGCTATGCAAGATCTTTGGTCAGATAATTATGACCCTGATATTAATCACTATCTGAGGTTGGATAGAGCACAGCTAGGCATGCAGTTGTAATTCATTGGAGACTTGAGTTTCTATGCTTGATAGACATGGACCATATGAGGCATCTCTTGGTATTTTTGGTCTGAAGATTTGACCCTTACTGTCCATGTCATTCTTCCGTGTCACTTCTCTTAGATTTATTTTTCCAGATCGTTTATCTAACATGCATTCCTCCTCTCTTCTGGGGTTTCGTGTATTAATTCTGTTTCTGTATTGATTCAAATTACTTATGTTTCACTAATTGTGACACTATGGACAATGAATAATGCGTGTTAAAGAGTTGTTTCTGAGAACAGTTTTTTTAAAGACTGACTTGCTGATGCAATGATTCGTCAAACTTGAATTTGTTGTAGAACGGACTAATTGACGAACCAACAAAGATCCAGTCATGAAATTGTCTGTTATTAATTGGATTTTTAATTATGTAACCAATGGTTACACTTTTTGTATTCTTCTGTATAATGTCATTCTATCCATCTCTCAACTTATGTTTGCAGTTTGATTTCTTCTTGTAGGTGGTCATCAAGGTGCTGGTAGTCATCCAGGTCCAGGTGGTCATCCAGGTCAAGGTGGTCATCCAAGTCAAGGTGGTCATCCGGGTCAAGGTGGTCATCCAGGTCAAGGTGGTCATCCAGGCCCTGGTGGTCATCCAGGTCCAGGTGGTCATCCAGGCCCTGGCGGTCATCCAGGCCCCGGCGGTCATCCAGGTCCTGGTGGCCATCCAGGTCCAGGTAATCGTGGGGGTCATGGCGGTCATCCCAGTGGTCATCCAGGTGCTGGGCATGGAATGCCATCACACATGATGCCTCTTGGTCCTGAGTCCGACTCTCAGCATCCTCCGCATCCAGGTTCTCATTTCGGCAATGCATCTGCCGAAGGCACAGACGAATTTATGGAAGAACCTGATCACCGCGGCAACGAATTCCATGGCTTTAACGAGATGCCCATTCGTGACGACCAGTTTGAGAGCCATCGCCGTGGCGACATGGATTACCGTGGCAACAGCTTCAGTCCGAACGAAGGTTCTCAGATGCGTATAGAGCCGTTCGCAATGCAAGGGACAGATTCTAACGGACGGGGTGGCTGGAGGCGGCCTAGGGGCGGCCCTGGCATGCCCGGCCATCTTGGCCCACCAGACAATCGAAATCAAGGTCCAAATAACAACGAGCCTTTCCCGAATCGGAACAAACCGCCCTCTCTGCTGGACATGAAGCTGGGACCGGCGATGCCGCCGCCCCCTATGGGACTAAAAAGAAAATGGGAGGGGCCACCGACAGATGAAGAACCAGATTTCAATATGCCACAAAATGATAACAACGTTCCCGCTTCTTTCGGAGCAGGTCCAGAGGGAATGCACGAAAATCCCGAATCTTGGCCGCCCGAGGGTCCGAGGCCCCCAAACATGGGTCGTGGAAGGGGTAACTTTTTTCGTGGTGGCCCTCCAGGTAGAGGAGCACCACGGGGTCGAGTCATGCGTGGTGGGAGGGGTAGGTAGAGTTTGCTTTCTGTGATGGACTTGTCTGAGCGAGGTTTTGATAGACAGAGGGCTGAACTGTTTCTTAATTCTTTGTTTTGCGCATATTTTTCCGCTTGGTCAAGCCCTTGTTGATCATCATTGTTTTGCTGGAATTACTTCCCTTTGTCTTCTAGGGTTCCCTCTTTAAAAAAAATGCAAGTCCTTTCCCAGAAGACAACAGTCAAAAATAGATTAGATTTCTTGTGTTGGATTCAACTGGAGTAATAAGACAGATGTGACCTAAAGGTTTTGGGGTTTTGACATTGTCCCAGGCCATGTATTTACATTATACATTGTATATTGTCACATCATTATTATGCATCTGGTGTGAATGGTGATGCCACTGGGTTTCCAAGATATCAAATTATTGGCCTTCAATGACAGTGAACTGTACAGTTCTGAAGCAAATGTCTCAATATGTTTGCCAGTGTTTGTGAAGAGCATGAGCCAACTAATACAGATTTTACAAGTCCATGATTTAATTATTACTGATCGACCGTAACAAGTATTAAATGGAACAAGACGGGCTGAGGGTTGAATACAATCGTAGCAAAAGGGCATTGTCTGCCCTTGAACAAGCTGTTGGAAAGGTTGGGTGTCTTCAAATGCATATCCCAGCCGTTAATGGTGGTTATGCTTTCTTCGACCACTAGCACCAAGAAATGCCCGCTCTTAGGCTGATGCATAGAGCATGCCAGCTGTGAGTGTGGCTCTCACAACAACATGCAGTCTTTGTCCATGCAGGACCATACATAAACTAAGTCAATGAGACAGCAAAAACCCTAATAATAATTATATTGATCTTGCCGAGCTCAAGAGCAGATAATATGAATGTTTTTTTCAATAGCGAACAAGCTCGAAATAATAACTTCTTCCACTGTTCATGCTGATGAAATGGTTATGTTCTAACAGAAGTTCAAGTGCTGAAAAACCCTGCACATCACTTGTATGTGGTCGTCCAACCTTTGCCTCTTTGTTTGCATTTATATCCCTCAGTGTGGAGGACAATTTAATGGACGAATCCAGACAGAAAAGATCTTTACGTATGATTCAGATATATAATATGTCTAGACAAAATTTCATGTTTTCTCTAAGCTGTGCGCATGTACGCGCGCACGGGTCGTGGAGCCAGCGCATGCTAGAATTTAGTGTGTGCGCACAGTTTTTTTTATGACATTACATGAATTGAGTCTCCTAGCAGGCTGCAGCCTAACTTTCTCCAGAAACTTGGTTCCTTGGCTGATTCACCTCCTTATATTTATTATTCACCATTAAACATGGCACTTTTCTTAGGTTATCAGAACTTATCTGATATGGACGACCACCTTTTAGAAATCATCTTAATTTAACAATCGTCGCATTCAGCTCGGACCTGTGCACAAAAGTGTGAACCATTTTTAAAATGTCACACGCAAAATGTCTTTTGTGCATTACCTCCAAATATTATCAGAGGGAACATTGATTGGTCTCCGCTTTGAAGCCTATAGTTTCATGGATTGGCATACTTATGGATATTATATGGGGTGCTTCTGTTTCTGCCCGTATTCTTAAGACTTTTTACCCACGTGCTTTTCCACTGAGAGCGCCTCTGATTAAGTCGTACTAGGAGCGGCGGTATAGATGTCCTGTCTCGAATAAATTAAACAAAAATACAAATGTAAAATACAGTACAATATCGGCTGAAGCTTTATACCGAAAGCACCGCAAAGTGACGTGTCTAAGAGTAAGACCATCTATAACGTCTTCACTGTAGATTAGATTATGAAACAAGTACATACTCTATTGACCTTACAGGGATAAAACACCCCCACTCTGGTGCTTCAGGGATCAGTATTAGGACCATTGCTGTTTGTAATTAATGACACAGAGGAAGGAATAATCTCAAAGATTTCTAAATTTGCGGACTATACGAGACTCTGCAAAGGTAAATAACGAGGAAGACGCCAAGGTGCTAAGACGTGACTTGGATAGATTGCACAGGTGATTGTAGGATTGGAATACATGCTCTGTTCAATATGGATAAATGTGCTGAAAAGCATGTGGGGAGAAGGAATGAAGGCTTCATGTACGAAATGGACTACAAGAAGTTACGAGTAATAGAGGAGGAAGAAGACCTGGGAGTCATCATTCATAAAAGCACTAAGCCATCAAGACGTTGCGGCGAAGCAGCAAAAAGGCAAACAAGATACTATTAATTATTAACAGAACCATCATCAGTAGGCCTAGAGAAAAGGAGGTAATTCTTTAGCTAGGGCCTATATAAAACATTGCTCAGGTCCCATTTGGAGTATTGTGTGCAGGCATGGAACCCATAATTTGAGACAGTACATCGATAAGCTGGAGAAGGTACAGAGGATGGCAACAATTATGATAATAGGATTCAGTAAATTGACATACGAAGAAAGTTTGAGGAAATGCGAATTAACAAGCATGGAAAGACGAAGACTTAGGGGATCGAGACTTGATAGAGACGTACAAGATCGTGGCGTAAAAGGATACAATATCAGCAAGCAACCTATTCAAATTCTCCTTGGATGATAGAACTAGAGGTCACAGGTACAAGGTCTTCAAGGAAAAACGGAGGAAAGGCAGGTTGAGAGCAAAAAAGGGTCAGGGTAAAATTGAGGAATAGGACGTTGAAGCCAAACCTCTCTTTCTCCCTTTCCTCGATTTTCCCTCAACCTCCATTTCCTCCTTTTCGCTCTCAACCTCCGTTTTCCTCCATTTTGCCCTCAACCTCCCTTTCCTCCATTTTGCCCTATCCCTCCCTTTCCTCCATATGCTCTCTTTCTCCCTTTCCTTCTTTTTGTACTCAACCTCCCTTTTCTCCATTTTGCCTTCACCCCTTCCTCCATTTTGCCCTCAACCTTCCTTTCCTCCATTTTGCCTTCACCCCTTCCTCCATTTTGCCCTCAACCTCCCTCTCCTCTACTTTGCTCTCAGCCTTCCTTTCCTCCATTTGCCCTCAACCTCCCGTTTCTCCATTTTGTGCTCACCTTCCACGTGTCTAAAACTCTGTACTGCAGAATGCCTGCCCTAATGGTCCTTCCGTCTTCTGAAATAATCAATGTATGCACGTGTGCTCAATTTTCCTACAGAGATCATGGCTTTAAAATTCGGCCAGAATAAGATTAGGTTTGAGTGAGGCTAATTTGTCTCAAATAACTTTTATTTTTTAATGAACACAATGGAATAGTTAAAGTTGAAGAATTTATATCTTTTCGAACAACAACTACCATTAACTGATTGAAAGAAATGACTAATCTAGGAGTCTATAGCCCATAAGTTAACAATGCGCAGCTTGGCAAAAGCTTGGTTTTGAGATCCTCAATTGTCTGTTCAACTCAAGCTTCGTTGTCATCGAGGCGTGGTGTGAGACGCATGGCTGAGCATCGACGGCGAATGCAATCCTCGTTCAGGTGCGCTGGTTTCGTGCGCTGACTGTTGCCTAGCCTGCTCAGTGCTTACCTGATCGTACGCCTGCGCATTGGTTGGAGCTCACCGTCGGTGAGTGGGGAGGGCTTTTTACATCGCCTGTATTCCAGACGATCTTTCCCTTCGGCTATTACAGGTCAGTAAACAGACAAGTGGGCGACGAAAACATTTCATCGAGGATTGGAAGAGCAGGAATTGTCGGACAGATCCCAAAGATTTCTTGGTGGAGGTTGGCAGTGCCCAGCTATAGGCTGTTGCCTTTCGCATCGTAATCACATCTCGTCAAGGTACGTCTCACGATAGGCCTTGTCTTTTGTTCATATCAGCCTCACATTGAGGCTGATTAGGTTGAAGCTGAATAGGCTGCTAGCCAACAGCATCATCATTATCGTCACCGTCGTCGTCGTGATCATTATCGTTGTCCGTTTACATTCCTCATTGTCTAGACGTATTATTAGGTCTATCCTTCGAGATCTCGATTGAAATAGTAAGCAGTCTGAAAATTGTTCGAGCTGAATTGAGTGACACTTATAAATGTTTCCATATTAGTCCCAGCTTCCAGCTATGCTTATTTGTAAGTAAGAAACTGAAACTCAAACTTCTGTAGCGCCCAAATGACGGAATATGTGATGAGCAGGGATTTAGGGTTTGAGTCAAATAGGCCTATCTGTGGAGAGATAGCGAGATGTGCTAGTTCAGAGGTTGTATCGGATAATTGTCGTTTTCCTTGCGAGAGCCTAGCTATTACAAAGATGTCAGAGAATCTAAGCTAAGTTATAGGGAGCAAAATCATGACAAAGTTGTAGACAGAAGAATTGGCAGTGAATGCGTGATGGCAGTTGCAGCTTAACGACGCTGTGTGCTAGCAAAGACCATTAGCGTCGCCCTCCTCCTTTATCCAGGCTTGGGACTAGCACTAGCAGAGTGCAACCAGTGGCGGAGTTTAATGAATGCGTGGGTGGGTGTAAAGTCATTTAATGCGTCAAATGAGTGTAAACTCTGTTTAAGCCAATAGTCACGGGCACTGTGGGCCTATCATGTGGTCCTAGTATAAAACTTATGTAGGCTATATATTCCTACTAAGCCAAATAAAATGTATGAGTTACGACTGAAAGGAATTCTGTTACGCTTGCTTTCCTATGCAAAGGACTCCGCTCTATTCATCTCATGGACTGGCATTCAATCTTTTCAGAACTTCGTCACATCGGCCTACGAAAACACATAAAAATCCACACAAGTCAGACGCAGATCTAACAATATTAAATAACCTTCTATATGGACAACTATAAGTCGTACGCATATGTAGTAATAGGCCTACACGTGTAGAATTTTACATACTGTAGGCGTACTATTAGGCTAAATTTTATACTGAGCACGGTAGCCGATTGGTTGGAACACTTTTCCTGCAACGCAGAACGTACGGGTTGGAATCTTCACTGCAAGAAACTGTTACTGTCTATACGGACCTTTCACTCACAACTACCCATTGCAGTCAGTATGTGCTTTGTCATCATACATTGGCGCTCAATAAATGTTTAACCCTATAATTAATGATAAAATAACCCTATAATTAATGATAAAACAATTATTAAAATTTAACTCTCTGCGAAGGCTGTTCAATCCAGAGCAGTGGTTCCTAATCTCTGTAATCCTAAAGTTTAAAAAAGTTATGTACTTGGGGAAAAATCAAATTTTTATGTAGGTCTATGCTCCATAGTATGGGCCCTCCCACACGTCAAACCTATCCATCGCAGTCCACGGGCTCTCCTCTTAAAACTGAAATGTATCTCTTCAAAGGCTCATCTGATCCTTGCATCCAAACTCTCGCCCCAAAAGTCACCCTCCTAAGCAACTAGCTTACTCTGCCCCTCTGAAAACTGAACCTTGGACTCCCATTTTGACAACCTCTCTGATTCGACGCAGCGAATCTGGCGTCCTGCGCTTGGCTCTCGAGTGGCGCTTTAGAAGTGTTTAGAATGTGACAACAGTTTACCGAATTAGCGCTCACATGGGGCCTATCATCCTATGTCTTCGCAGGATTGTCTGATACAATGCTGTTTATTCGATTTCAGATTGGAGTGCAACAGTTCGGTGCTAAAACAGACAAATAATGCAGACCGTCGATTATATTCAGACGCAGGCGTTTGACCATTTCCCGTTCTATCCGAGGGTGGCTGTTACGGCCCTCGGTCTCGTCCAGATCCTGATGGGTCTTCTATCAATGTCCCTTGGGGTTGGAGCCATCTGTACCCTCTCCTCGGGTTATTACATTGCCTACGGAATATGGTGCGGCTTTATGGTAAGTTACCAAGGCCCTTCTGTGTGTCTGTCTGTCTGTCTGTCTGAATACCTCAATCTGAGCTAAAGGTTTGTCTAAACCGTTTCCTCATGAAATTCACAAATCTCAAAACTTTAAAATTCATATAATACTTATTAAACAAGTGACATATGACATGTGATCCTTAGGTTATAGCTTTCAAAATATAAAACGAGTCCTAATTTCTGACAAAACAATATTTTTAAAATTCTGTTGTAGTTTACCCTGACGGGTGGCATCTCCATTGGGTCGGGCATCCGCAAATCCAGTTGTATGGTAAGTTGGAGCTAATGAGTCTTACCAACTCATACTAATGATTCGTTGATGATGCTTGTTATACATAAAGGCAATTGATAACGTAGACTGATGCCGATAACGTTGGTGATGATTGTCATACCTTGCTTAACGCTAGGGATGATGATTTTCACAGTATTGATGATGATGATGATGATGCTACATTTTATTGGATAGTGACGCTGATGTGTGTACGTATGTACAACATTGTTCAAGGTATTTAAGTAAATGTGTGCATAATTTAGCACTATTAATGTTTGCTAGCATGAAAGCATGTACGCATATAGACTTCTGCCCTTGTGTAGGCCTACTGATCAGCATATTGCCCTCAGCAGCCAATGATAAATTGCCAGCGTGTACAATAAAGTATAAGTTTATATGAAAATATACTACCTGCGACATTTCATTCTAATGGTTGTTTCCACGTTGCGCCACTGTTTCATAATTACTTTCCAGATAAACAAACCACTGTACACTTTTCGCTTTCACCAGAATACGAGTATTCGTGGTGACGGATCCGCTGTGGAATTTTCTGCTTGATGACCTAATTTGCTAATTTCTTCAGCCATACATCAGCTTAAGACTTGCGCTGAGTTTAACTTATTGTCCGTATTTGATTAATCTCTTGAACAATATATCTCACGCATCACTGCACTTCGGGAAACTGATGTCGATTGACACACCAAGCGTTAAACGTGATAATGAAATCCACTATTAGAAAAAAAATATTATGTTATTCCTTTTGATACTAGTTTCAACGATTTGATTGAATATAGTGTACTACCTATTGCTCTTAAATTAAACGGTTTCAAATCAATTGAATTAGTATCTTTCTAGACATAGACTCCAGCTGGTGACAGTGCTAAAAAACGTAGGCCTATATATAAGACCTATCTCAACACTACAGGTGCACCATACAGGAATATATAGTGTAGGCCTATTTTGCAGTGTGGACCCCGTATCATGCATACTGGTTAGTTAGTGCCATTTGGTCTTAATAGGCGCCGCGGTATAGATCTACCTTTACTTCTGCCTAATTATAGTGGATTTTAAGTTAATCTAATGAAATAATATAAAATAACTAGATCGTATACCATGGGGAGCTTCCGCACACACGCAGAGCCAAACCAACAATTTTTTCAATAACGCTCATTGCAAGTATTTGTATATCTCTCCTCATGCAGAGTTGCTATTCAAGAGCATACCCGATCCAACCTCGGCGGTTAAGACAAAATTATTGATGTTTGTTTCTGTTAGATCTTTTCTACGTTGACTCTGTCGATCATCTGCTGCTGCCTGGCTGTCATCCAGCTGTCGCTGGGAATCGTTGCAGCCGACAACGACTCCGAGTCGAAGAGAAGCGGCGTTCTCAATTATGAACAGAACATGGAGGAATACGACATCTACTACGAGAAGAACAATCCGTTCTACTACTACTGCACCGGACCAAACTACAGTTTCACTTGGGTTCGTCTCTTCTTATGGGCTGACTCACGGTTCTAACTGCAGCTGTATACTCACATGTTATTTGGTGTCCCTTAAATAGGAGCGCGCTCATTCTCTTAAGACTTTTCTTTTATCTAAGGGTTTTTCGCACTGGGAACGCCTATAGTAGCTCTGATTAGGTTGTACTGTGAGACGGTGAGAGGCACTTTATGAATCCGTAAATAAAATAGAATAGAATAGAATGTGCTATTACAATTGCAATTTCGATCTGCCCTGATTTCAACTGGAGATGCAGTTTCACGTAGACTTTCCTTAATTAGGCCTACGCGTCTCTTTAGGCCATTATACTTGCGCTGCAATGTTAGCCTAATCTCTGGATGGATATTAATTAGGTCTACACCAGGGTGGCCAAGAAACTGGAGATTAAATTCTGTTAAGTGCCGACACAGGTTGCCCAGAAATCAAGTTAGATGTGAAGGATCATTAGGCATATTAATAATATTATAATATCTTCGTTTAATTTGACAAAATTTCAAACTGACACACCAAAATGTGATCACAAGTACAGTATGAATGGACGATGACCAGTTATTACTAATCGGCTGCGGGCAGCCATGATTATTTTGCACTATTTTCATGGGATTATAGGCGAACGCCTGGGGACCAGTGGATGTGTTGCTGCTTCTGGCCGGATTCATTCAACTGGGGGCCGCCCTCGCCGTCTCTGTCATGGGATGCCATGCCGCTTGCTGTGGAAAGCGAGTTCCAGCTGTAAGTTCCTACATCTGTTCCTAGTCTTTTCTGCCATTGATTGATTGATTGATTGATTGATTGATTGATTGATTGATTGATTGTTCATTCATTAAATCAGTCATTCTACAAATATTTGTTAGTTTCAGAAGCACTCCGCTTCGACCCTCCCTTTTTATGATCTCCCTTCCTGCATTTATTCATACCTTCTTCAGTCCCTTTAGCCCTACATCCTTCCGTGGTTCCAAACGAATGCCAACGCAACGAAAGTTGGGAATGTGTATTAAATAAGTGGCTGTAGTGTGGTTATATTAATTCTGTTCTCCAGTCTGTCGATCGATCCTTCGCTTGTTCAAATAGTTTTTCTCTATATAGGCCTATGTAGTTCTTTAAAATATTTTTATAGATAGTTTTTTTACGTTAAAGAGGATTGGTGAATATAGTTCGTTGCCTCTTCGCCTGTTAAGGATGGTTTGGTCTAGATTTGAGTGGTCAGATGGCGCCCCAAGGATTCAAATTGTTATGGTTCGGCGGGTATTAGTTCCAGACCAGAGAAAATCGATTGGCTAAGGAATTCAAATAGTTCAACCTCTGTTATATATTTTTGAATTCTGTCTATTTCAGGTGTCATACTACCCCTCATACACAACGAATACTGTAGGTACGTATATCGCCCTGACATGTCTCACGGACTTCTGGTTAATATTATGCTAATTAAGGCGATAATTATGCCTATTTTTAATGCTTTAGTGACTACGTTTGTGTTGGTCCATTGTGTGCATGCACAATATACCCTCGAATGCATCTTGGTGTAGTCCTACAGGAAAATTTAACAGCCTAAATGCTGCCTACATAAAATTAGGCGTATTTATGATAAGCCTATAATATTATTAAATACTCAGTGTTGTAGGCTACCGGGGTACTTGTAATGCGCTACTGTAACTAGTTACATTTTGCGGCAGCATTCAGGTTACATTGTTAGGCCTACTCTTAGCCAAATTTACAGTGCATCGGTATGAAACGGTGTGCCATACCGGCACCTCTCCTGGTCGACTACAAGCATACCGGTACTTCTGCAGATCAAAAAGCCATAGGGGCCCGCACGGCTATAGAGGGGAAATGGTTGTTGTAACCATACCGGCACCTCTTTTTCTCCACTTCAAGTCCTGTCTAAAGGGTTAGCTTTTTCGCACTTGCCATAACACTATAGGCTGTGACAATTTTGCTGTCATTTGGTAGTGAATAATTGAAGCGAAATATGTGTTAAATAGGGGCTGGATTTACGAATGAAGCCTACATGACAGAGTCGAGACTTTCACCGGCTCCTCCGCTCTACAAGCTGTCCGCCTAGAACGAAGTTTCAAAAGACGACGCCCGAAGCAGATCGAACAGAGCGTAGAGTCTGACTGCTTTTCCAGAGTCTTATTGAACGCCAGCTTTCAGCTCTACGCTTTCTTCCGAAGACCGCTTCGTGTATGGACTAACTAGGGACCCTATGCGAACTACTGTCAGGGGCCTACAATTTTATGTTCCGTCGATATAAAGCATATAATATGCCTATATATGCCTATTATATTATTATATACAAGTAGGCTTATCCATATAGGCCTAGACTTCGCCCACAGAACTATCAATGCTTATATTATGTCGAAATATATGCTGTAATTATTATATATTAGAGTAGATTACACATGAAAATAGATTTACCAGGCTAGGCCTAAAAGAACCCCAATGACATTTGACGATAACCTATGAGGCTTCCATAGAGCTTTGCATCCGTGAATTTTGACGATGATATTATATCCGTGACTTAATAATGATTTTTATGTATACGTTTACTGATTGTGAATTTTCGATTTTATTATTTACCTTAATTGAGCTCTTAACAATAGCCGTTTGCTGCACAATCATTAGAATTGTAGACCTACGGGACCTATATATACGCTATTGCTAAATCCTGCCTAAAGTAAGACAATAAATTGTCTTTTTCTTAAACAATTTGCTGTTTGAATATAGACCGGCGTCACATCGCCCATTTAAGACTGCCTCTATACCACTCCTCTACTGTTCCTTCTCTACACCTCTCCACTCAGCATACTCATTTCTTCGTCCTCTGTCGATCATGAATCACCTATGTGCTGACTACAAGCAATTCCTAATATATTTCTCTATTCACTCCCTTCCAGATGCACTAAATCACCAACATAGCACCATCAACCAGATATCAGCCAGCATGAATTGATGATAGTCACTCATGTTAAACTTAAGACCCTTCGAAAACAGAATTCCTTAGTATTGTCCAGGCAGAACAATTTCAGCAAACTTGCTTGTCTTTCCTACTTTTATCCAACAGATCTCACTTCTCGATGCCGAGCTTGAGGCCTATTATGTAGGCCTAGTCATCTTCTGTCCGCATTGAATCATTTTGGATAAAGACCTTTGCCGACCGCATCAACCAACTGCATGTGTAGCGTGCACCTTTTTTATGCACACTTGTGACATTCATTGATTGTGCTCAACACCCAAAGGTTCAACTCGCCTGCATTATTTATGTCACTCAAATCACACGTTTTTTTGCTAGGCCTACTTGCCGGGCTGGAAGCAACTCTTGGTAGGTCTTTGAAGAGGCGGTATAAGTTCACGACAGGAAATAATAGTTTCAGCGAAATAAATCAATAATTTCTAAAAACCATAATATTTTATAACAATGCTTACGCTACCGACAAGCGATGACGTATTATGACGTAATATGTTGCCATGGTGATACCACTTCCTTGCTTGAGCAAATTTCTTAGTGGAGTCAGTGAACAGTTTTGACAATATTATGTATATAAATAATGTATAATGTATATAAATAAATCAATAATTTCTAAAAACCATAATATTTTATAACAATGCTTACGCTACCGACAAGCGATGACGTATTATGACGTAATATGTTGCCATGGTGATACCACTTCCTTGCTTGAGCAAATTTCTTAGTGGAGTCAGTGAACAGTTTTGACAATATTATGTATATTTCGACGAATTTAGTGACTAAATAGCTTATTATACATTTGCACATTTCTAGAAATAATGCAGTTTTATTGTTACGTAGTTTTTGCAGTTTTAGACTTTACTTGTGCGTTACTTTTTTCATTTTTGTCGTCGCAACTACTGATCTGGCACAAGAATCCTCATTGAAGCCGGATTCAACGAGGAAGCAGAAACTGAAAATGTGGGCGATGTGGATCGAATGTCATTAGAGACAATGACACAACACCATCAACAGGAACGGGAATATATCTTGGAATGTGGTCGATCACGTACGATATATCGAAGCCAGAGACCTGCCAACGGGACAGTGGACACTTCAATGAGCCTGATCAGCCAATTTTAACAGACCGCGACGCCAACCAGACTTCTCAGACAACCACTGCTGCTGTTGTTGCTGCTTTTCGTGTTTAGGCCTATCTCTGCTCAATCCATGCTTCAGAACGTAATATGCAACACGAGTCAACATACGAAGCGCATGCAGAACGTCAAAACCGTACGAACTGAACAAGTCGAAACTAGACTCTTCGAAACACCTCTCCAGAATTCAGGTGGTGCATTAATTAGCCTATTTTTAACCGACAGAAAGAGCTCTTGCCTAGCAATCATTACAGAAAACAGTCGTTGCCTGCAACTACAGCAGCCATTACAAAGAAAAAGTATACTACTTCGCCATCACTAAAGAGACAATAGTCATTGCCAACACAAAAGGTCATTGCCTACAATTACAGCCATCGCGTTCAAGAGACAATGAGTCGTCGTCTACTAGAGACCCACTACAGCCATAATTAAAGCGTCAAAGAATCATTGAATACCACTACATCAACAGCGAGAAAAAGTCCTTGTCTACATCAACAGCAAAAATGAAAGAGACAATGAATCGTCGCCTACTACTACAGCGATCACTAAAGAGACAACGAGTCATTTTCAATTACAAAGGCGATCACTAAAGAGACAATGAGTTATTGCAGCTAATACTACAGCGATCATTAAAGAGACAATGGGTCGCTCCAGCTAATACTACAGCGATCACTAAAGAGACAATGGGTCGCTGCAGCTAATACTACACTGCTGCGATCATTAGAGAGAGACAATGGGTCGCTGCAGCTAATACTACACTGCAGCGATCATTAAAGAGACAATAGGTCGGTGCAGCTGCTACTATAGCGATCATTAAAGAGACAATGGCTCGCTGCAGCTAATACTACAGCGATCCTTAAAGAGACAATGGGTCGCTGCAGCTACTACTACAGCGATCATTAAAGAGACAATTGGTCGCTGCAGCTAATACTACACAGCAGCGACCATTAAAGAGTCAATGGGTCGGTGCAGCTAATACTACACTGCAGCGATCATTAAAGAGACAATGGGTTGCTGCAGCTAAGACTACGGCGATCATCAAAGAGACAATGGGTCGCTGCAGCTAATACTATTGCGATCATTAAAGAGACAGTCGCTCGGTGCAGCTACTACTACAGCGATCATTAAAGAGACAATGGGTCGCTGCAGCTAATACTACACTGCAGCGATCATTAAAGAGACAATGGGTCGCTGCACCTAATACTTTACTGCAACCGATCATTAAGAAGACAATGGGTCGGTGCAGCTACTACTACAGCGATCATTAAAGAGACAATGGGTCGCTGCAGCTAATACTACACTGCAGCGATCATCAAAGAGACAATGGGTCGCTGCAGCTAATACTACATCGATAATTAATGAGACAATGGGTCGCGGCAGCTAATACTACACTGCAGCGATCATTAAAGAGACAATGAGTCGCTGCAGCTAATACTACGGCGATCATTACAGAGACAATGGGTCGCTGCAGCTAATGCTACATCGATCATTAAAGAGACAATTGGTCGGTGCAGCTAAAACTACAGTGATCATTAAGGAGACATTGGGTCGCTGCAGCTAATACTACGGCGATCATTACAGAGACAATGGGTCGCTGCAGCTAATACTACGGCGATCATTAAAGAGACAATGGGTCGCTGCAGCTGCTACTCCAGCGATCATTAAAGAGACAATGGGTCTCTTCAGCTAATACTACACTGCAGCGATCATTAAAGAGACAATGGGTCGCTGCAGCTAATACTACATCGATAATTAAAGAGACAATTGGTCGGTGCAGCTAAAACTACAGTGTTCATTAAGGAGACATTGGGTCGCTGCAGCTAATACTACACTGCAGCGATCATTAAAGAGACAATGGGTCGCTGCAGCTAATACTACACTGCTGCGATCATTAAAGAGATAATGGGTCGCTGCAGCTAATACTACACTGCAGAGATCATCAAAGAGACAATGGGTCGGTGCAGCTAGTACTACAGCGATCATTAAAGAGACAATGGGTCGCTGCAACTAATACTTCAGCGATCAATGGGTCGTTGCCTACAACCAATGCGATCATTAAAGAGACACTGAATAAAAAGTTGAAGCCTATAATTACCCTTTACCATAAAAGAGACGATCACAGCTTTAAACTTTTGCTGGCGACATTCGCTTGTGGTAAGGTCCATATTATGTTAACAAAGCTTAAATAGCCTATGATATATGCCTATGCAATTTATATAGGCCTATGTTTTACTGATCATAGTTTGGCACTCGTACGCCTTTGGTCGATGTGCAGTAGAAACTGGTTAGTGCAGTAGGTACTGGCTATACCGATACAAGCTGCCAATAATAATAGCCTACGATTTGATCCAAATTATGTCTTTAAATATGGGTAGAAATGTTCATTACATTGTTTCCGGAAAGAAAGGTGATATGAAAATATATATTCTTAAAAAGTTGAAAATTCTGTAGATGAATTTTAGGGCGACCATAAAACTAGAATTTTGATTCAATTGAGGTCATTATGACATCATTCCTGGATGACAGGATCCATTGTTTTTTCTGCATTATTAGAAAAATATGTCAGGATAATAACGGCTTTGGAACTTTAAAAATCGACGAATATTTACTATTTATTTTCATTTTTTAATTATATCTTTTCTTTATTTCCATACACAGTGTAATAATGCTGCATAATTTTTATATCGTCGGTAATTTCGTGATTTCTTGAAGTTCTGCTTTTGCGTTCTTTTTAGTCTCTCTATAGCTTCCATGGCAGATATAAAATAAAAACTATTATAATTATATATATCCTAAAGCACCCAGTTAAGTTTAACATTTGTTTGAACCAGCCGTTGGTCAGAAAAAAGTGAGCAAAGTGACAGCAAACATGATGCTTTCTTCATTTAGAAGTCAAAACATCACCATCAACGCTGTTGTGTTGTAACTCTATGACATTTAGTATAGCACCTGTTACGTCGACGGCCTCGAAAAGGCGCTGCGCGCAGAAATATCTAACTCATCGATAGACATTAAGGTGCATTTTGACGCAGTTTGAACATGTTCCCTAAATGAAGCTATAATTTTACGCAACAGCACGCTTGTAAAGCTGAAGACCGTTCCAATAAGATATTGATCATGATAAGATACATTTTGTACAATGCACGGCACCTAAGACCTACATCATTATGTACATCTCCACAAGCACTGTCAAGCAGTTGAGCGCATCGATAGCTGTCCTGGTGATGCTATTGATGTACGGTGTAGGGTTATAAATATTGTAGACCAACGTGGCCTGCCCAGATGGGTTAGACCATAATTATACTTTATTTAAGTCTTACCTTTTCTGACACCCTTTATCTGTCTCAACTTCTGTGTTTTACTCTGTTTCCATAGGTGCCTGGTGCCTGTGGGTTGGTCTTTCGGAGGAGAGTTTCTGCGTATATGGAGGTGGGATGGATTGGGTTGCATGTTACGGTTGAACTGTGGCTGTGTCGTTATGTATGTTTGGATGTTACTAGTTATTTTGTAAATAGGCGCCCCCCCCCCGTGGGTCTACGGCCTAAAACCGTACCTCATGGGGTTTGCTCGTTCGTTTCTGTATATGTTTGTTACCAGTAGATTTCCTCTTCACCTGCTGAGCCTCTGGAGTGGCGTAAAATCCCGTAAGCTCTTAGAAGGCAGGAGGGCCCCTGGAGCGGCTTAAACTCCCGTAAACCCTGTTTTTTTCTTGTGGAGTGAGCCGAGGGATCAGAAGGAGGAGGACAGAAGACCAGATCAGAAGGAAGGACTCGAAAGAGGCACGAGCGCAATCAACATGGAACTGAGGGAGCGAGGGTCTCGATTCGACTATATAAATAAACCATGTCTTACGAAGTTCCAAGTGTTTCTTCGTGTTTCTTAAGAGACTTTAAATCGCAGTTATTTTCACAGTGCAATATCCGTTGTCCGTTGATTTAGTGATACAAACACACACACACACGCAAACACCCCCCCCCCCCACACACATATATATATATATATATATATATATATATAATATCACAATTCTCCTAATTATGCTACCCGCTCCTCTTCCGTCCGCACACTTAATTCACCTCATCACTAAAATTTGCAAACTGCTTCACATCCATAGCTGCACCGTCTCTCTGGAACAATCTTCCGACATAATTACAACAAATGATTTGATCAATCCTACGAACTCATTAACCTACCACATCAGGCCATTGCTCATCAAGTCTTTCGCCTGCAAATACCGTAGTTAGTTAAAAGATTAAATCTTTATAATATAAAAAGAGGATAGCTGTCTATGCCTCTGTCTGTCCGGCTATGCATTTGCACATCTTTAGAGCTATGGACTCAAAACCTTCACCATTGGCTCGGGGAACACCTGGGACACGCAGTCGAGGGGTTGGTGAATCCCGTGGCAGCCCTCTTCCTGGTCTCCAGGGTCAAAAACCTGTCTCTGGACCCCTCCAAGGAAAGTTTCCTTTTCAGTCGCCAGGATCTTGTCGACGAATCGCCTCCTGTATATTTGCCGACATGTGCACGTGATATATGTCTGCAACACCTCTTCTTCTTTTACGGTTTGGGATATATCGTACAGGTAGCAGTAGTTGGCCATCGTTTGCACAGTGGGTATCGAACGCATGAGTGTCTATACATAATTCCGTTTATGCATTTCCACTTTTACAGCCATTCACTTGAAACCTTCGCCGCTCGCTCGGGGAACACCTGGGACACCCAGTAGAGGGGTTGGTGAACTCTCGGACGCCGTCTTCCTGCTCTCCACGGCCAAGAACCTGTATCAACCCGTGCAGCGTCTGGTTCCCAAGCTAGCAATAATATATTTTGAAGTCTCCCGGAAGTTCGGTCACATCCATACAAACCCCTACCATGCAATCAAACAATAAGTCAGGAGAAGACAATTCAGTCTCTTTACAGTACTTGCGCAGGTGCTCAGGCGCTGCCCCTTGAATTTATTTAAAAGCGAGCAAATAGAGTTTGTACTCGATACGGAACGGGACAGGCAGCCAATGCAGGACATCACGGAGGAGCGGCGTCACGTGATCGTATCTCCTCGGGTTGCAGATGAGTTAAGCACCGATGGAGACCGTCCGGGGGACAACCAGAGGCGCCGGTCAGAAAGCTCTTGCAATGGTCCTCTCGAGAGATGACGAATGAAGCGACGGCTGCTTGAAAGGCAAGAACTTTATGCAGCTCCTGATGAGACGGAGCTGACGGAAGCAATAACTGACTGTCCACGCGACATGGACGGATAAGTCAGACTCCAGCACAACGCCGAGGTCACGCACCGTGGTCGAAGGCGCGATCTAAGCCCCACAAGCACTCAGAGCGCCAGTGTCAAGGTTGAGACACCTTCTGCTGGTCGCGCACCAAAGGAAGTCAGTCTTCTCCGGATTTGACCGAATCCACTCAGCGATCTGGTCGATTCCGTGCTCCATTCGCTGCCGCTGCTGTACGACAGTTGATAGAGGTCCAGATTTACGTGTACAACTGCGTGTTGTCAGCGTAGAAGTGAGGTGACAGGCCGAGACTAGACGCAAGCTCACCCACGTCGACGGTGTAGAGTAGGAGTAGTAGCGGTCACCACTTCAGGATGGTCATATGACTTAGAGTCGCATACAGTGACGTCGATATGATTAGAGGTCAGAGACGGCAGATTGGACATGGTGAGCGTAGGTAGGAAAAAGGATACTGCATCCCCGAATACCTTACCCCAAGATTTGTTTGTAAGTACTAAATAATAGTGCAACAATAATCATTTGTTTGTGACGGTGCAGTCCTGACCATGCAGAAATGGTGCTCCTCACAGTGGGAAGTCACCGGCTAGATTATACAATTCATATAGGCCTATAGGCCTACGCCTGAAACAATATAGATCTACAATAGTAGATTTGATGTATCCCTGGCATCGGCAGCCGACAATTTGGCGGCGGCTGCGCGACAGGCGCAATGCTCTAATAAGCCTTTATATTCAATTCGTTCAGATAGGCTTAGGGTCTAATTTGAGCCAGTGGAGTGACTTCGGTAGAGGGATCGATGTACGCGGTGTTAGAGGACGAGAGCATTTTGAGTAGCTTGTATTCGATTAATTTGGGTGATGTTGACGGCCAACTTTATTTATAAAGCGCTGGTTATTAAGCTGGTGGACGCTGTTAAATGTTTCGAAGATTTACATTACAGTAATCACGTAACTCTAAATACATCTATCGTAATCAGGGCTGCAAACGTATTGGTTCTTTGGTTATTTTGTTTTTTAGTTTTTGCAAAAACCAAGAAAACCAAAAATAGCAATTTTTGGGTATTTTTTAAAAATATATTTTTTAAATTTACTAATATTACTATTTTATTACTAATTGTGTGTTGTTCAGTCGGAAATCAAGCTAAATTAATTATATAAACATGTTGGAGCTCCTTTTCATGCTGTGTTTGATGCTTTTTATAAAAAAGCTGTTGTTTCATGATCCAAAGGAAAACTAAAAACCAAAAAACCAACTTTTTATTTTAAAAAGCTTGGTTTTTTTGCACCTCTGAATTTGTAATAATTGTAGTTTCTATTTACTAGCCAGCGCAGAGATGTCGCTATACTTAGACTATTCAAACCGGATAAATAAGATAATGGATGACTTTCCATTCTTCTCTTCCATAGCTTCCAGGGATTTAACTCAGAAATGGCGAAAATAATTTATTTCTTTATCTTTATTAACTTAACCTTATTTTGCGAGTTGTTTGCGGCTGAAGATAACCTGTATAGAATTCTTGGCGTCAGTAAATCTGCGTCCACACAAGAAATAAAGCAAGCGTACAAGAATTTAGCTAAAGAATGGTACAGTATTCCGTCGTGTGGCTTTTATTAGCGCTAGTGCTATCTCGTGGTGGGTACAACATGTACCAACGTACCGATTGACCGAAAATGATGATTGATTTCCCGAAAGCAGCTTTTCACTTAAGCGCTTTATTTTCTGAAAATACTGCGTACTTGATCCCCAAAACGCGAATTCTGGAAAGTTATTAGAATGCAGGCTAGTTTAGACACCCGTTCGGAGTTTGGGTAATCGCTATGCACCCACTAACTCTTATTTAATTTAATTATCAGCTCAGTGAGTGAATTAATGGTCGCTGGATCAACGGTGGCAATTTCGGATTTGTTTAGAAATGGAGTGATGTAGCATGACGAATACTACATTGGAAATATTAGGTATGCAAGACAGTGGCAAGTACTTAAGAAGTTTTTTATAGTATGCACGAGTGAGTCAACAGATATTGTTAAATGATACATTCATGAGCATAAAAAACACGACATTATGCAGAAGGCACAATGGCTTAAATTTAATTTATCATGCAGCTCCTTCACCTACGCTGGTCAAGTGAGTGAACAAGTCCTGATGACAATGCTTAGGTAGTACAAGCTCCTGATTATTGATTATGAACTGTTGTCTTTTTATGCCTAATTTTCATGTATTATTACTGTTTATTTCAATGTAGTATATATATGCAAGTTGTTTTCTTGCCAAATAAAGTGTTTTGTACCAAACCTGTGTAGTAAGTTGTGTTTTATAAACTTCCTTTACATTTGCTTTTCCATCATCAGAAAGATCAAAGTCATTATTCAGCCCCATGCAAAATATGCAGCACTGAACAGCTTATGTGTGCTAGAGCAATGAACTTCTTCAAAGCTGTAGATATAAATAAATGGTTGCTGCAGTTGGTATTTTCTGTAGAGAGATGTCGAGAACATGATGTAGGCATCAAGTATCATTACTTGTCAGAAGTAATAGGAGAGAAGGTAAGGAATGGAAATGCAGCCTTGGAAAAGAACCTTCTGGCTTTAGAGCAGACAGATTATAGATGTTTTATACGTATGATATTCTGTTTTCAGGCATCCTGATAAGAATCAGGATCCAGATGCAAATGAGAAATTCATGAAAATCAATGAAGCGTATGAGGTTAGTCAATGCTTGCATCATCTGATTCAAGTTTCTGTCGATAATAAGTCAGACTGTTTGAGGTCTTAACTCACAATCAGTTTTTGAGATGATGAAAATTCAACGACAGCATTATGCTTAATGGTATGCGAGGATGTCTGAATGAGAAACATCTTTAAAGTTTCCTTTGATTGGTTGATTGATGACCCAATGAACAATGACTGGTTGATTGAGATTACATGCACATGCGCACAACACACACACACACATGCATATATATATATATATATATATATATATATATATATATATATATATATTGTAAGATGTTCGTGGTAGAAGATGGCCCGTGTTGTCCAGAGACGCAGGTTCAGGTACGAACGCTCTTACATTTAATAACTTTATTAGATTCTATCCGAGATTCAAGCTCTATCAGACGACAAGAGTTAGCCAAACGAGAGCTCTTCCCTACGAGAGATTCACCCAACGAGAGCTGTCCCGTCCGAGCGCTTCACCATACGAGAGTGCTCGTGTACATTAAACCAGCTCGCTCATATAGTACACAAACCAAAGGATGAGCCCTTCATCCTTGCACGTGTCGATCATGCGACACAGCATGATCGACCCAAGCAACAGCACCTAGATTATAGACAGCGCGTGTACCCCTCTAAGCACTATCTATTAGGACGCGCCAGCCAGGCAAAGTAAGGATGGGCAATGAACGCACTGTTGCATGTCAGGCCTCTTGTCTCTCTGTCTCCTGCTCCTTACCAACCTCCATACACTGAGACCTAGCATGCAACAATATATACATATATATATATATATATATATATATATATATATATATATATATATAATTGATACAAATCTGTTGTTTATTTTTTTGAGTAGATGTTATGTTGGCTGGCAATTGGTTAGCCTGGAGTGGTAGATTGATTGACTGATTGGTTCATTGAACTGATTCACTGAGGGATTTGATTAGTTTATTCACTGATTCACTGATTGATTACTTGATTGATTCACTTATGTGTTATTGACTGAAAGATATTTGTACATCGGTAGACATTGAGCAACGATGAAAAGCGTTCGCAGTATGATGCATATGGAACGAGTAGCTCCCACGTGGGGCAGAATCAGCAGTGGGGTGATGCAGACTTTGGTGGGACAGATGGATCGTTTACTTTTGGTGGATTCACGTTCTCCTTTGGCAGAGGTTCATTCGACTCTTCTTTCGACAGATATCAGTTGGTGCTACGGTCTGTATAATTAGATTTATATCACCGGCCTAATTAATTAATTAATGCAATTCTTTTTGTTTTCAAATGTTCAGTTAGGATAAGACTGCTTACTGAGTGAGCACTTAAGTTATATCCAACTGAACTATGTATTTAATCTCGATTGACCATCCTAATAGTAATGTTAAAAGTGGGATGTGCTTGGAGTCTTGTCACGTCTCATTCCTCTCTGTTGCTGTTTAATTCAGAACTGCAACGGTCATTTAGTAGAGAACCAGTTGATGGTTTGGTGGCTGGAACTGTGGAACTGATTTAGGGTATTTGGTTTCGCATTCGACATTAGTCGTGTCTAGTATTTGCGAGTTTCTGCAGTTCCATTGTGTTACTTAAGGCTGGTTGAAACAGTTAGCTTATTTTCTGCTCTCAGTTCCACGTTTTGTGTAAACTAACTGCTCGTGGTTAAGGCTGTAGGCATCAGGGCTCATGTGAATGTGAGACTCTTGTGCAGGTTGTATATGTTCCTTCTTTTGTGTGTTAAATATATTTTACGTTTTAAAAAACATCTTTGTTACTTGTAAATCTAAGTATTGTAACATGACCTAGACTAAGCATGCCACAAGCTATTTATTTGTGTGTAATGTGTAGCAACTCTGTAGCTTCAATGTTTCATCTACATAAAACAGATGCATCTGTGTTGAGAGTTTTGCTCCAAAAGACAGTGATGGCGTTTGGCTCCTGATGTGGGTGGTGTTGATCAATTTTGTATTATGATGATGACATATGATGATGGTTATGATCATTGTCTCATCTGTCTGCACAACTACTAAAAAAATCTCAACTGCTAAAAATAATCGTGCCTTCTCAGTGGTTGGTCCCTCGCTTTATAGCATGCTCCTGTTGTTGTTATGCTTGTCGCCCATAGTCCACTCAGACTCTTTTCATACTTGCCTTAAAACTGTTATTTTCACTCATGCCAGGGTTTGGAATGCTCCTAGGTAGTATCCTTGAAGGGGTGCTATATAAATCTTCTTAATGAATGAGTGTGGCGATGATAAGGAAGTTAAGCTTCATAGCAAAATGATGAGACTATGTAGTATGTCTTTCAACTGATTGGTTGTTTTTGTAGTAAATATGAAAGTACCGTTATTCCGGAAAGTCGACGAAAGCCTTGGGTCATATTTGTATATTCTGAGTACTGCGATGAGTGTAGCAGAGTTGAAAGTGTCTGGCAAATGCTTGTACAAGACCTTGTAAAAGCAGGTACAAATAAAGTTCCTAATTATTTCTTTCAGGTTACAAGTTTGATGTACCTTTCGGGATCAATTGTGAGCACTTTGAGGTCTCTTGGACTAACTGTCGCTGTTGAGATGTGTTATGTATATATATATATATATATATTTATATATATACATGTATATATATATATTTGCATATATATATATATTTATATATATCTTTGTTATGTATAAGGCCTCTCTTCAAAGCTCCTCCGAGCGGCTACTGACCAAAAACTACAAGATAATTCAATCATACTGAGTTTCTACTCTGACTGAAAAACTGGTGTGGCAGCAACATTCCAAAGCTCAGATTGACAATTTTTACTGGCAATCGGCTTCAGTCAGTTCTCCCTCCCTCTGACTTGATGCAGCATCTATACTTGGCTGTAGATTGAAAACTTTTGAAATTTACAGTGTATGACTGTTTATGATTTTCTGATTAACTATGAATGCAAATGGAAAGGTAATGAATGGAAGACATATGATTGGTCCCTGAAATGCAGAGAGGCTTTCTCAGGTTGGATGGGTGTGATTATTATACAGGTATCGGAATTGGAACAGTGAATTATGAAGCAGAGAAGCTGCTGGTGAGGAAACTGCGTGTCGGTGGAAGGTTTCCATCAGTTGTTGCAGTTGTGGATGGTCAACTTCATTGGTTCACAAATACTTTTGATTTACAGAACCTGCGTGACTTTGTTCGAAGTTTGTTCACCAACGACTTGGTTCATACAGTAGGTAATTTTTCATGATCTTCACCATTAATTGGATTGCCATGAAATGATTCATTTTGTTTGAGGCTAATTGATCAGTATCTGCATTGTAACAGAATGTTTATTTCATATAATTAAAAACATCCCAATTAGTTCAGTGTGTGGGAAAATTAAAAAGAATGAAGCCTTCTCTTTTCCTTGCTAACATATAAATCTGTAAGTGGTGGAGATATTTTCAAATTCTGTTTTCTCCACCTCATATCGGTTCTTACAAAACCTGATGGCCGTATGTTCTGAATTTGAATGGAATTCCATATGGTTAAGTTTGTTTAGAAAGAATACAATTTGTACTGGTTGCAAATATGATAATAATATTTATTTGTTTAATGTTGTGTTAAAAAAAAATTATTTTTGATTCATTTTGTGTTAGGTCAGTAATTCTACAATTGGTGGATTTCTGGAATCATGGGAATTGGACAATCGTGTCCGGGTTTTATTCTTTGACGTGAGGAGGCTTCCTCCTTTGCGCTTCATTGCCACGGCATTTGCCCATAGAAGACACGTTGCAGCTGGCTATGTCAATATGGCCAGGTAGGAAAAGCTGGTACATATGTGTGGTGTTAGTGTTGTTTTTTAAATTATAAGAAAAATCATGAAGTTCAAGTTAATATAATTAAGTACACAGCTAATGTGGTATGTCTAAATGGAACCATAGTCACCTAAATAGTCATGGGATCACAAATTCAGTGGCAAAGGCCATGAATATATGGTTAAGGTCATGCTAATGGAGGTTGAGGACAAATGCACTGAATTATGTGACAGAAGATGCAGCAGATTAAGATGCAACAGATGAAGATGCGACAGATGAAGATGCAACAGATGAAGATGAAAATTGACCATTATCAGCATTTGTTAGTTCAATTATAGGCAATTATACGCGTGGAACTGTTGATTCTTATCCAATCCTTTGACTTAGTTAATGCCATTAACCTGCTGCACAAGACCTAGCTTAATGGGTCAACATAACAGTTTTTCTTATGAGTTACACTGATGAACAGTAACATTACATTACATGAGGTTGGTTTACAATTACTTGTTTCAGATTGGAAAGTGATTGGATGATAGTGAACTACCATCTGATTCGAACACAGGAACACATGCTCATCTTCAAAGAGGATTCTCTAAATCCTGCAATTAGGATCATGGTTAGACATTAACACAGATTCGTCTACTTCGTAATCATAATCGTTATTTCCAAATTTCTAAAGCGCCCCTCAAAAGCCAAGCACAGGGCACCAGCTTATTCATGAGCGCTGCAAAGTCTGAATTGAATCTCTTCATTTCTTATTTTCTTTGTGTAGGAACATTTTTCAATACATATATGTTGCATTCAAAATGGCCTTTGAAATGGATATTTTAAAGTTACCCTTTCAAATTGACCTAAAATTGGCCTTCAACTGACATAAGGTAGTCTTTTCAAATTGGTGTAAACCAATGATTCCCAAACATTTTGAATAAAGGCCAAAGCAAATCTAGGCCATATTTTATTACTCTTAGCAGACCATTCTTATTCTTATTACCGAAATTTGATACCACCCTTCTTTCAACATCTCTTGCTCAGAAGTGCATACACACGCCTCGACGGTGCATTTGCAGTTGTACAGCAGAGCAATGGTGCGCGAAGGACTTGCTCAAGGTCCCTACACAGTGACGCTCGAACCCACTCGCTCAGCGCACACTGAACGTTACGGGCTGACCGCTCTAACCGATCGGCCACTGTGTCACATTCATCTCTATTCAAAAAGTTTGCTAAAGAATAGATAAACTTAAGTAAAAGCTGTATATGATATATCAAAACAAATATGCTGTTGTTCGTAAATCCTTTCAGTTCAACATTTGCATTGATGAGCTGCATTGGATTTCAGGTCACTTTTATTACACTCTTTTATTACACTCTTGTCATTAAAGTGTTAATGAGAATGTCTTGTGCATTAGAAAAAGTACACATTCATTATTCAATACACGTGGCACTCAAATTATTATTATTAATATTATTATTAAGAGAATTTATGTATAACACCTCTTCTTGGTGACTACTCAAAGGCACTCCCAACCTCAGCACGGCGAAATAAAGTAGTCTTAAGATGAGAGATGAATGCTTGAGAGGGGGTTCTTGGAAAAGAGCAGAGAGTCAAAGGGAGGCCATTCCAGATCGAGGGCCTACCACCGAGAAGGCACGGCTCTGCCTGGTGATGGTGTGTGCATGTGAAACATAGAGGAGGCTTTGCTCAACCGAGCGGAGGGAGCGCAAGCCTCAAACACTCATATGGCCAGAAATTATTGATGCTTAGAAACCAGGCCGTCAATAGTTTTCCTTCACAGTGAGAAGTAATGCTACCTTCTAATGCAGTCTCCATTAAATAAGAGATAGTAATTAGCAAAAGGCGCCTATTTTTCTGATCAACCGGTGGATATGGAGGCATCCCTCCCACTAAGCAACCCAGTTTACTATTCCATCCTATCACAGACTTTTATTTCTCTTCCCTCCTATGTTGAATTTTTGACTATAACTGCACTCACATTCTCAGTTTTTCACCTTATTTGATATGCTTATTATTGAGGATATCTAATAGCTATTTCAGTAAAATTTTATAAAATTGCCAATATGATTTTGCTCTTATAAATGGCTATCTATGGCTGGATATTATAATCCATAAAATGACAAATAAATTTGGGAAGTGATAATGGTTTAATTAATTATTTAAAAAGGGGCGGTGGGCCACTGATGGCTCGCGAGCCGAAGTTTGTCGAATTGGCCTCAAGGTGAATTTTCAAATTGGCCTGAAGGATCATGTTCAGATGAACCTAGGCTGACCTGATAAATATGCCATTTGGTATGCAGCTACCAATGACACAGAAACTCTAGAACAATAGTTTTAATTTGATATAATTATAATCTGGTGAATATTGTATTACTTTGATCATGTTCTATTCAGATGCCTGAAATTGGTCGGAGTGATATGGACGAAGCTATTGATGCTCACAAGTTTCTCGACTTGCCACGGATTTCTAGTCCAACAATGTTCTATGATTACTGTCTGCCACAGTCTCCATTAAACATCAGAAAGTAATTAGCTAACTACACATTTCTACTTATTTTGATTTAGAGGCATCCTACACAAGCTGTAGTAAGATCCTACTAAGTTTCCAAATGGCAAGCAACATTCATACTCAATGAATATCTCATTTAATACATGTCCCAACTCAACATATTCTATTGTATTGTAAATTTATATAACCATTCTTATGGACTAAACTAATTGGGCACGTTCCCAGCATATGACACATAAAGTAATGTGTTGTCATGTATTTTTCTAAGTTGGATTTGAAATTATAATTTCATATTTGTAATGGTTAATTCTCCATCAGCAGATGGGGAATATAAAAAACTCATTTGATTGTTTTTGTGGTTTTGGCCTCAGTGGTGAGAGACGTCTATGAACATTAGAATAGAGCCATCAACTTTTGAAGTGTATTAGATATAGCTGTACAGGGTACATTAATATACATGTACATTGATCTCAAGATAAGTTTTGACAAATCAATCTGGAATTTGATGTTATTGAATTGCAGCACATACAATCTATTAATGCAATTTCCCATGCAATCAGGAGGATTGGACACATCAGTCACATAGTTAGCGTAGTTGTTAACTGAATGGTGTTCACTTTTGTTCCAACTACAAGAGCTAACAGTTTTTCAAGAATCAGACAAGGGCAAGGAGATTGATCACTGGAATTTCTCTCGCCTTACACCATGGCTATCTTCTGATTCCAGGTTCTGCGTCATTCTGTTGTCAAGAAGAATACCAGAGCACAACATTTACCGAGACAGTTTTCGTGAGTTTGCAAAGCGTCATACCAAAGATCGCCTTAAGTTCGGCTATGTCTATGAGGAGACCCAGAGGCCTCTCGTTCGTCTAATGACGTGGGAGGCAGGTGCCGCTAACGACACACAAGGAACTCTTAAGGTTAGAATTATTCATCTCAAATGAACTGCATTTCTTGCTTTAAGGCATCTTACAAAATCTTCTCATTCTCTTGCTGTGTATTATCTTGAACTGTATGAATTAATCAATATGATACAATGGTTTGATTAGGAAAAATGTCTATGTCTCCAAGTATGTGATAATATGTCTTGGTTTGTCCGAAGCATGCAAACAGTGATGTTTTGTTCTGAAATACAAGTGTGCAAAAATTTATAGATTTCTCCCAAGTTGTGTCGGTGGGGATTTTCATTGGCAGGCTTAGTATAATAAGAATAATGAACCCACGGCCTAGGGTGACACATTCCAGTGAACAGCTTACAAATTATAAAATACAAATTAAAATTAAAGAGTAGAGAAATAAAAATTGATAAATGTATTGAACATTAAATTTCATTTCAAGCTGCAAATAAGATGATAATTAGTTAGTATAATTTCAGTAATATATTAATAATAATAGCGCCCTTTTAGCAGCATGGCTGTGTTATGGCGCTTTAGAAATCGTCTGTTTAATAGCGGTAATTTATAAACAGTAAACATTTTAAAGGTTTGTTGTTCTTTCTGATGTCTTGGAATTTGTTTGGTGTTATCCAAAAACAAAAATGGACGAGTTAATACTTTGAGGCAGAAGTATACATGTAGGTGACAAAAAAACAATTGGTTTTGGATGACATACTGTTCAATCTGCCATCCAAAAGGGGTTCATGTTCTGATATAAAAGCATTCAGGCAAATGTCTCGTGATGCATGCCTGGAGTTGGTTGCCAGGTACATGGATATTAGATAGGCTAAGGGGAGCAAGAGAGCAGGATGGGAAGACAAGGGAGGATGCATTCCGTGTTTCACTCTGGACTCAAGGGAGGCCTCCTAAGTTACCAAGAAATTATATTGTTTGGAAAGCTGTATGAAATCAACTGAGGCTTTCTATCATAATGTTGAAAAGTATTTAAGTTATCAATTACACCTTCTTGATTGCACACAGTATTTCCCTGAGGAGTCGACTTTCTGTAGCAGCTCCTCGTCACCGATAACATATGCATACGACTTCTCACAAAAAACACTCTTCGTATAGCAATTTGTAAGAATGATTTTCTTCAACATGTGCTATGAAATAATAGTCAATAACCAAATGCAACAAATATACAAAAAGGAAGAAATTTTCCATTGGTTTAGCTTTGCCTGCTGGACAGAGGACACAACATCAAAGAGGAGGACATGTCCTCCCTTTGTCGAATGGCTGCCAACCCTATGTATGCCTGTATGTTTTTGTATTGTTGCATTGTTCCTAAAACAGGTGGCAGTAATGTGGCGCAAAGACCAGAGAACGGTTCACTATGACTTGTTGGAACATGGGTGGCATGCGTCTGGTACTGAGTTGCAGAGAAGTCGACGCAAACTCATTCAGATTGTTGACTGGCTTCTCCAGACAACTGACGTCCTGCCGTACATAATGCATCTGTACAGCGAGATCATTGACGAACATGCGGAGGTGAATGTTAATGCTCCATAACATATGTAACTTATATATATTAAGAGCAGGAATTGGTAATTAAAAGTGCATACTGTCAGAATTAATGCCAAAATATTTATTGTGTGTGTAGAAGCTTTTAAAATTTATTTTATCTCGTGGCATACTGATTACTGTTAGAAGCCTTTTCAACTGGGCATTTGCCAGATGAATTCACCATCACATTAACATTAAGATCCTAGTAAGTGTATTTGCAATTGAAAATTTTTAAAGCACCACTCAAAATCAGCAGCACTCTCGACCAAACCGGTGGCTAGGTAGAAAATAGGAAGGTTTTCAAGCGCCTCCGGAACTGACCAGAGGAGAGACCTATGAGCTCTACCTGAAGCAGAGGGAAGACTAATGTGCGATTGTTGGCAGTTGTCCTACAGACCATCTAGCAGCTAGACTCGAATGCATCTTGCAATTTGTATATATCAGAAGATGTCCTGATACTTGTGTGCTTTGATGTCTGATTAAATATCATGTAAGTCCATTTTGTTTTTTAACTTCCAGAGCATACGCGTTCGAATTTTCCAAAGAATCCTCACCTGGATTGACAGAATTTGGGACAAAATTCTTAGGTAATCAAATCTAATCTCTCCTGATCTCGTCTAATGAGTTGACACGGCCGTCAGCAGACCTAAGGCCTTGCCATTTCTTCTTTTTTAAAAGAATCTCTAAACAGATGGTCACAGAGAAAAAGAACAAGTCAAAGACAGGTCAGTATAATGGTTGGGTGCTTAAGGTTGTCGGTTTGATTCAACATGCTGTATCCCTGTATGTGAATGTGGTGAGCATGGTAAGAGCTTTACCTCTCTGTGCGATGACCTTTTGACAAATGTTTTGTTAGTTCAAGATTCAGTTTGTGATGGTAATATCTGAGATTATTTTTCTCGATAAATCTTCAATCTGGTGTTTTGGTTTCTTTTGCTCTAGCATTGACGAGATTCTGTTGTTAACTGTTGTTACTACGGCAATCCTTGTGGTCATCGTTGGCATGGCGGTTAGGGTTCTAGTGCTTACGGAAGGTGCTGATGTCCAGAAAAAGATGGGTCCACGGTCAAAACAGCAGAATGCTCTTACCCAGAGGAAGACAAGTTCAGATGTTCAGGCGGCAAGTAGCAACAATAAGTAGGTAACAACCTTATGATGCAGTTATGATATCTGGGCCCTGAATATAGTTGTAGATATCTAGCCATTGTTAAGTGTTCAAGTGAATGAGTCATTGATGGTGCATGATGTAAGAACTGTGGAACTAACTGCATTATAAAATAATAAAAGAAACATAATACTTACAAATGCAACTTGCATAAGTTATTGCTAATACAATGTATTAGCAGGAACTTACACAGCATCTTTAAGTGATTACATAAGTAATTAGATACTTTACACCAGCGTTTCCCAAACTGTGTTCCCTGAACCGTAGGGCTCCGTGAGGCGAAATCAAGAGTTCCGTGGAAAATGTTCAACGTGAACAAATGGAGGCTTTTTGCAAGGTGCTGCATTAACATCTGTGTATAAATTTACACAAAGAGAATTCATATATCATCATCATATTTGTGTTATTATTAATCTAACCTTAGCCTAACCTATAATTGTTTGCATTCTTAAGCATTTGTACCTTCAATAGAATATGTTTGGTTTTGGAGAGGAGTTCCATCGAAAAGGTTGAGATCAAAAGGGTTCCACGGCCAAAAAAGATTGGGAAGTGCTGCTTTACAAAGTTCTAGCCAGTAAATGACTGTGGAAAGCATCTAATTACTTAGATGTTGTGAGAGTTCATGCTTATACAGTAATATACACTGTATGTATGTAATTATGCATGCATATGTTATTTTATTATGTTGGCATTTGGCAAGAAAACAGCAAATGTGTTTCAATTATGGCTTCTTGAATGACAATTATGTACAAGTATGTAACGTATTGATTAGAGCTATGAAATATTTATTTAAATGCTGCCTAGGCACTTGTCAAAAATTCTCTATTGGTATCTGCAGTGACTTGAGTCATAAGGGTCAGTTTAAGCCTTGTGAGGGTCAGTCAGTGCTAGAGTCATGACTAGTCAATAGATTAAAATACGAAATTTCTCCATGCATTGGGTGGCTGAATATTAGGCCACATAAGCACCATTGGGATACCCCGATATACTACCCACTCATCAGACGGTGGGTGACATTTTTAGCATGCTTTTAAGTATTAGAGCTGTGTTAAATGACTAGGGCTGCAGAGTGCTTTCTCGTGTTGCATAATTGAACTTGCCATGTAATCCCGATTGCAGTGACATTTATGGCATTTTTGCAGGTGCCCATTCAAGACTTTGTTGCCTGGATACTCCGCTGTAAGCAGATATCCGGATACCCATTTACAGCTCTAGTACTGATGACTTGTAATTGTAACCTAACATTTCTAAAATAATTATTGCCTCAACTTAATATCATAATATTTATTTTATTATATTTGATAATGTGTTCTATATTTAACTGCATTTATGGTTGATATAAATGCCTATGATATAGTTGCAGACCCACTGTTCACTTTCATCCGCTGTGTCCGGAAAACTACGAAGAGTTAGTCTTGCAAGGAGAATCCGGAGTACGTCTTATGGTCATTCTGGTTGATGAAGTTTCGCGTGCAAAACTACTTCAGTATTTTGCGTGGATACTCCTTCCTTATTTGAAGTAAGACTTTCTTATCGTAAAATTAGATTTTAATTTCTGGAATTTGCTGTCTACCAGTGACTACTTAATGGTCATAATATTGAAATGGACAATGAAAACCCTTAGACCCGCAGGTCACTTTTCCTAATTTTTAGTTGCAGTATCAAAACATGATTCTAAGATAATTGCCATCTTTTGAGTTTCTTTAGTATTGTTAAAGTGTGTTATTTATTAGTTATGTTCTGTCTTGCTATGAACCTGAATTTGACCTCTATTAGTATTCACATTTGGGTTCTGCTTGTGGGATTTTGGAATGCCGTCTTCCCTTAACACTTTCATGATGATCAGCACAAGTTTCCAGTCACTTCTAGTTCGTTGTTAAAGGGTTACTGTGTGGTGCATTTTACAAATTGAAAAGGTATTCCCTTTTTAATTGATATGCTATTTTGTTGCAAATGCATATTAAAATGCTGTCAATGCTTATGGGCTGATTGTACACATGTGGGGTTTGCTTGTTTAGGTCACAGGAATTCAAGGTGGCTTTTGTGCAGCTGGAAGATTACCTACCCTGGTACCGGTCCCTTCTCGAAGCAACCATAGGCCTGTTGGAAACCTCAGCCGAGGTAAAGCGTGATCTCACACACATCAACATGAGGAACTGCCTTGGAACTGTACTGGCAATCAATGCACAAAGGAAGTTCTATCACATGTACCACTACAGTACAATGAAGACGAACGCCAACCCATGGATGGACGACGACGATCTGTCGGCTGAGGAAAGCGACCGGGAACTCAAATCGGATGCCAAGAAACTCTTTGAGTCGGATCTTGTTTGCGGCCTCAGCCGATGGATGAACCGGCTGCGTAATGGGAAACTGAAGAAATATCGCGTCACATTTTGGCCTGAAATGAAGACATGAGCAACAGACAGGTCTTATGGGACTGAATGGAGTTGTCATAGGTGAATTGTGACCTGGTGGCTTCTTATTGCCTCCATGTCAGCATTGTAATGCCACACAAATTAACCTCTATTCGTTGTGAAAATCATAAAATACTAAAGGACTAATTCATAGAATGGTTATCCTAAGAAATGATTGTGTTGGAAGGACTAATTCATTGAAGTGATTATCATAAGGATATTTACTCAAAGGTGTGATTATTGTAAAGGATTATTTATCCTAAGATAATGATAATCTTAAAGCCATGATTATTCAACAGATGATTATCCTATGAATATAATTATTCAAAAGAATTGATTTTTATCCTACAGGAATGGCTTGATGTTTAAGTACCTGTGTCAAAAGTTTACACTCCTGCTGAATATTCATAAGGTGCCTCTAAGGCTTATAGATGAGCAGTGTTCACATCTGGTATGCCCTGAACGTAAAATGAATCTCGGGGTAGCTTCCCTAAGTTTTGAAATAAAGTATGAAACTGACTTCGTTGAAAGTAGTCTCTGACATTTAAGAGAACTTTTGGCAGCTGAGTTTAGGCTTCTCTTCTTTAATAATGGTTTCATGTCCTTCTGCAGCACTTAGAACAGCTTACAACACTCAAGGTTTAGGTCTTTAAACAAGTAACATGAGGTTGACATTTCGATCATAATATCCATCAGTGTTTTTTTCCTTTGATCAATATTAAAATTGAATTCAGTTTGCAACTTAAATGCTTTATAATGCACAAATTCTCTTAAGATACGACATGTTAGTAGACAATAGCTATTAGAGACTCGTCGTTTGCTGTGACCAAAAGTTTAGGCCTCTTTTGTATCCCGGTTCAGGGCATAACCTTGGGTCAGAGGTCAGTAATATACCAGATGAACACTTTGACAATGTGATTCTAAGAAAAGCAATTGTGAAACCGTTGCAGCTCGATTTTTGGAATGTCCATAAGTATGGGCATTATCAACCAGTAAGCACGAGATCTTCCTTTGCGTGAATCTGGTTTTTGTGAAAATGTTAAGGCAGTAGAGATTGGCATTCTCTACTAAGTGCAGTGGCTTCTACCAATGGGAAGGGGTTGGAAGGATGATCTCCCACAGTTGCCAGAAGTGGGGTATAACGTTTTGAAGTAAACTGGTGTTGATTTACGATACTGTTACGGCCTGTAATATGAAGATTAATATGTCAGCCTGATTGGGGGTTTGTTCTCCCAATACATGAGGGGGTTAGACACTAGCAGCTTAGTGATAAGATTCGAGCTGTTGAATTTTTCATGTTCTATGGGTTATGATGTAAGAATTTGGAATGTCACAAATGTTTTTTTAATTTTGTTTATATATGTATTTATATGATCATAATTTATATACAATCATGCCATTTACTGATTGTCATTTGGTGTGTAAGGTTGAGAGAAATCATTTGTATCTTTGTTTGTTGAACATGTCAGGCTGGCAAACCGCAGCAAGGTACATTCATATAACCGAAAGTATATGAGCAACAACAAGAATTATGTGGGGTGCTTTTATTTCAATAACGTTCATTTTTAGAAGTGTCTTGACAGCAATATGTAATGTAATTTAATGCAACATTGTTTATAATGCCTCAGATGTACTCACTGCTCAGCAGACTGTCTTATTGCAAGGTTGAACGTGTCAGTAGCTCTTTATGCAGGAAACGGTCGTCGATCGCTTTAAGGCCGTGGTGGTTTTTGCTGACTGCTTCCTGTAATTGTTTTAAATTTCTGTTAAGAGATGTAGTTGTAACGCTATCTTAATATTGTATCTGTCATAATTTCCAGTGTTCAGACAGTTGTGCGACTTCTTTGGTAGGAAAATGACTTGGCATCTAGTCAGCTTCAAGTGTACAAATCGCTGGTCAAGCCTATCTTAATGCATACTTTTGTTATCAGAGGTTTTTGTTAAATTGTGAATTGTCTCTGTATAGTCAGTTGTTTCTTAATGAGTTCAAGCAGAGTACATGCTTGTATGGGTAATCTGGACCTGTTAAAACATGGTTATATGGATATGACATCCTGTAAAAATACCACTTTTTCCTTTGTTCACGCGTCTAGTAGTATACTTATGTTGTATAGTGTTTAATTGTTTGTATATTTATTTAAATCTTTTAATTTATTCTGAACATATTTATTGGTATGACATCCCATACAAATACCACTCTTTCCTTTGTGCATGCTTCGAGTAGTATACTTATGTGATATAGTGTTTAATTGTATGTATGTATATTTATTTAAATCCTTTAATTTAATCTGAACATTTTTATATAAATCTAGTCATGCAACACACATACTTCTGTTTTGTCATTTTTAATTAAGGTTACTGTGTTCACTAACTTTGCCTGGGAAGAATGTATGGTTCATAATTTGAAAGAGTTGATAGAACAAATATTATAGTTCTAGGTGAGAAGGAATTGAGACCACCATTTTGGCCAGACAGTTGACCAATGTGTATCGACTGATCCGGTCGTGTGTAGTGATGACCAAAGTAACCTATTGTGCAGTGGCAAGAAATTTCATATAAATTTACATTACATACCATTTTGTGCCTCTTTATAGTCACTAGTTTTTGTTCATGTATCAGTTCTGTAGCGGTAAGCTTTCACCTTAGAAACTGGTGAAAAGGTCATTGATTAAGACAGTATATTTCATGGCATTTTGGTTGTGGCTTCCGTGCTCTATGTCCTATACCCCGGAATGTTCAAAGTGACCCTTCACAATTTAAGAGACCGGTTATTGTAATGAATTTGTAGTGCTTCATAAAATGAAACACGAGGAAAGAAGCAGAGTTGTTTTCAAGTGCTCTGAGAAAACAAAGATAGAGAAAGACTCGAGTAGCAAGCATTCCAAAAGATGGGTGAAAAACAGCAAAACTTTAAAGTTGCACTGTTGAGCAGAAGAGCAATGGTGATGTACATGAGGTGCTATTTAAAAGTTGACCTGATAGCATTGTTGTTATAAGTGTTAAGTACAATAAACCGGTTCAGGTTACAGCTATAAATCGAGACCGATTAGTTACAATCATTAAAATTTTACAGCAAAACATGATGGCATGATGACTAAAACAGAGTGCAAATGAAATCATCACTGCCGCCCTGAAATTTAATTCAATATTATTCAGCTGTTAGAGGCAAATAAATTAACTTGTATGCACCTTCTGATCATCATGTGCCATTTTCATTAATTAGTATTATAACTAGAATCTTGATGTCTATTGCACAATGACACGTCTCCTCCATTAGAAGGTATCCATCTATTGCTGATCATCTGTCTCGAGTTACCAGTTGGCCCAATAGTCTCTAGCGCGAAATTGGTTTTGTAGCTTGTCCGTCCAGTTTCACATAAATAGTCGGAAACGCAAAACCAGATCGAATGAATGACAGATGAAAGAATGACTGAACACATCAATCAACCAACACAAACATATAGATAAACAACAGACTTGATTACTCATGCACATTTCCCCATCAGTTTATTCTCAATTACAGTCTCAACTCCACGTTGTAACCCATGTTAAACTGACATTCCTCTCAATGCTAACCTCAACACATCTTGCAATTTGTTTAGGCCCCAGAAAGAATAACCCATGAATGTTTACATCTAGGGGATGGACACCATCACATCATAAATACAACAAGCAGAAACAAAATTCGACAAATTTTAACACAGCTCAAAATGTGAGCTGAATTATTTTTCCAATGGGTTTTACATCAGACGTTTGTATGTGCATCTTTTGCCTCTTTTAAGGCCAGTCAGCAAGAGACCATGAACTTGTTTGTTACATTACAGTATCAACCAACACATGAACACACAATCATTTTGTATTGCCTGCTCATGATATCCAATGGATGTTACACAATTTTAAAGATTCTGTGAGATCTGATGCACACACAATGTGTCTATCATCAAGCAAACTGATCACATTATTTTTGGTAATAGTTTATGTGACATTCACTGAATAGTCCTTGATACAAGCAAACCAAATGTTGTCAAAGATCACATTCAGTGGCGGCGCTGCATAGAAGCAAAATACGCAATTGCGTACCAAAAGAAAGCTAAAAAATCACCAAAAATATTAAAACAACAATTTTTAACGAAATACAAGAAATCAAAATATTTAACCAAATAATTTGTACATAGAATGAAATTTTCAACTTCGTCCGAACATACTTACTTAGTTCTTATGGTAGACTATGTCGGTAGTACTGATGATTTCGAGACTCAGAATAGCTAATATATTAACAGCTTTCCATAGCAGACGATAATTGAACATGTATCCTGCTTAAAAATGTTCTGTTTTAATTTTAATTTAGTTTAAAATTGCGTACCACATTTTCAAGGCCAGCGCCGCCACTAATCACATTCACAGATGCATCGCACAACACATATATTTCAACACATTCTCATTCATTCCATATACAAAAGCATAATTTACAATCGTCTGCTAACAATAACCGAGCAAATGACGTTCTCCAGAGAGGCAAAGAATCAGAATTCCTTTGCAGGAAGAAGACTTGTGGAAATTACATGCCACTGATGGTCACAAGCATGTAAGCATTTATATATAGCATCTTCTAAGAACCTCTGAAAATCAGAGGTTCAGTTAAAAGTAATTGGCTACGGTTATAGTAGTTTCATAAACAAATATATTAAGGGCCATGTTTACATAAGACTACAAATACATATGCTAATTGATGCAAATTTATGCTTCTATCCATCAACAAATCACACGGTCTCTTCTGGGTGTCACTGGTACCAAAGCACAAATCTCAAGTCTAAGACCGATGATGTACTACTGGCTCTATGGTTCCTCAAAATTTGCCTCATGGTACTTTACAAATGTGGTGCTAATCTACAGCATCATAATTATGGTAACCACCTTTTCAAGTTTGTGAAAAAATACACACTAGTACTGCACAAGAAAAGGTTTCAGTTAGGTTTTATGGCCAAAGTATATCCACGACAACAACAATCCCAAATAAACAACCTGACCTAAGTGACATTAGATGATGCATAACTCAGCTGAACATAGGTCAACATGTGTTGCACAATGTCAACATGTTACCCATTTTGTGTTTCTGCTTTAAAACCAGCAAAAAGTAGATTTTGGTGTATGCAGCTCAGTTCCAACTTGCATTTATAGTCAGTTTTAGTAATCAAGTCAGCAAACAAAAACAATGTCAAGAATTGCCCAAAGGAATAAAGAAAACAATGACAGAGTCATGCATCAACATAACAACAATCACATACTAAAGCTACTGGAAAAATAATCCCTCTCGTCGTTAAAGGATTGACTCAATTCTTGAGTAAATGCTTCAATAATAGTAATTAGCATCCTAAACAAAAGCCAAGTCATTTTTCTGTGTGCATACAATTATGTGTCCAGTGCTACCAATGCACAACAAAGTACTTGGGACAATTTACAGCTTAAAAACCTGTCTAAATTTCAATGGTATATCTGCAATTTAGTATAAAGCAATTCCATTCACACCAGAGCTAACCTCATTCAAGATGCAAAGAAAAGTGAAGAACATTCTAGAATAGCTACATACATATCTATGCTTCTGACATCACACATTTGCTCTGCCAGTGTCACATAATAGAATCTGAACATTACCTAAATTCTGAAATGTGATCAACTTGCAAAAGAAATACTAAACACAATGGAAACTGAAAATGTTGCTTTATATTTGAAAATGTCAAGAAGGGCATGAAAATGATAAAATGTAAGAAGCCAGACTAACAGAAAAAATATATTTTCCTTGGTTTTCTTAAAGAAATTAACTTCCCCTTAGCTACTACAGCTTGTGTGGATGCTTTCCATAATTCATGCCACAGTTGATAGGACTAAAATTCCTGACCAAATAGTCTAGGAAAGCAACTGTAGCGAGATCTCAATCTTAGAAATTCTGCCAACTGCATAACGGATAAAAAATAACCTAGACCGATCTGCTGCTGATCTCCGCAAATTTCCATTTAACAGTTGGGCATTTTAGAGCAGCTTGGTTAAAAGCCTAGCTGTATAATTAACCATGGCAGCCTTAATACCAGTAAGGTACAGACATCCTTTGAATACAAAACATCGTCTCCAAGTTTCAGCTGATCCGAGACCCAAACCAGTTGTATCATCAAACACGCGTTGACCAGTGTAAACAGATTTGTACAAGATCTGGTCATCACTACCAGGGTCAGTAACAAGTAAAATTGCAGAAATGAGCAAGTTAATCAAAAAGAGTTTGACAAGTAATCCAGTTGTCACCCAAGGTAAAAGCTAATTGGGCCCTTGCTTTGTTTGCTGTGCAAGTGCAGACAGTTCTACTAGCACTCATGATCCAATGGTCAAATAAGTGCTGCAAATTAGGCTCCAGTGTAGCTGCCTATTACAGTAATATGATCGATATTACTGGGACATGCCAATTGTTGGAGTTCGATTACAGAATATGGTACATTCAAACCACTTGCAATTTTTGAAGAACTCACCAACAAATATTTTTCCACAATTCAGTAATCATCAAACATTACACGTCACGAACTGAAATGCAAATGATAGTCTGTAGCATGCACAAGCACAATTATTAGCCATAAATTTTACACAGCCTACCTTTTATCAAAAGAAAACTTATACATGTAAGACTGAATCTTTCAAAAAGCGTTTGACTCCAAGAGACAAGAAGTAAAATGGGTGACGCCACAATAATTTGGAGTAGGAAGAAGTTCAATGCAAATGATACAAATGTTTGCAAAAATGTAAAGTTCATGCTCAGAGTAGGCGAAAAGACAATTAGTGGTTAGACATCTCAGAACACATAATATAGAAAAACTAAGGTAAGAGAATCAACAACCTTAAGTTCGCTGATGACATAGTATGACCAAAGAAAAACTATAAAAAAAAACACTGAAGAAAATGTTGAAATCATCCACAGAGAAGGAAAAGCCAGAAAAAGTAAATAACTAAGATTTCTGATGAAAGACAATATGACCTCAGAGGAGGTGAACGACCAGGAGATCGAGAATATGAGTGAATTTGTCTATCAGGAATAAATCCTGCTGACTTGGGACAATGACAGTGGCTTGGAAATGCGAAGAATTATACAGTAAAACAGCTGGAGCAAAAGCAGGTTTTTGGAAGATCTGGCAGAGCCCAGAGATTAGTGTGCACACCAAGGTGAAGCTCATCAAGATGTGTATTCAATGTTTTACTATAGGGCCTTATGTGCATGAATCATGCACAAACAGAACAAAAGAAGATTGCTGGCATTTTAGATGAAATCCTATAGAAGGATCATACACACAAGATGGCAACAGAGACTAAATATAAAATAAAGATGAGCATAGTACAACTGAAACATCATGCAACGAAAAATATGGAAAGGAAGCTCAACTTCTTAGGACATATCAGTAGGAAAGACAGGACCAAGCTGATTACACAGGTAGTGTGTGTCCTAAATGAAAGCCAGCACAGGAATTAAAGAGAGACCAAACAGAAAGAGAACTTACTTGATGAAGCGCAAACTGGACAAGCAAAGGCGGAGACAAGCAATCAACACCAACAGGTGATGAGCCCATGAATACAACAGAAGAAAGCATTTTATAAAACAAAAGTGCATAGACCTATCTATGCAACACCGGATTTATGAAGAGTTGCTGCAATTTTGAAAATAAAGTTGCTGCTGAAACTGTTAAATTAAAATCCCATTCTGACAGCTAGTAGGCATACAGAAATACAACTTGAAGTATTTAGCATTTCAATCAATTCATACAATTTCTTGCAACATTAAAATATAATGAAGATTTTTCAAAAGTAAAAAATCATTTCACATTACTATTTCAAATGGCATCTAAAACATCAATTTAATAAGCAGAATTTTGGTAAACACTGGAGAACAAAACATTTCTAACCCATACCTGTGAATGCAAGGGACATCTTCAGTAGCATATTGGCATAATACTTGGCACAGTGTTATTGTGGAAACTCTCTCCATGTTTGCTAATGCCAATCACCACAGTTTACTAATACTAAGCACATTCGTTATTTGGCCATATGGGTTTCGTGTCTTGTTTACCCAATGAAAATCATATGCCATGACGAAGTAACTTTTGCTCAATTTCTTACACAACCATTCACATTAGACGGAAAATTGCATCAAACAGCTCAACTTTCATGCTAACATTTTTACAAATGTAGGTTCAAATAAAACTGCAAGTACAATTCAAAAACAGCATTTTTTCCAAGGAACCAACTACGTTAGACATGTTCACATAAAGTGGAGCATCTCTTGTAAGTCAAGTCCATCATTCTATAGTTAAGTTCTGAGATGCTCACGGTGACATCGATGTCACTTCTTCAGGACATACACAATGATACTAATGACAATGAGGAGGATGTTGAATTCTGGATTACTGTAACGGAGGATGATGACGAAAGAATGATGAATCCTAAAGCCGCTGAAGATGAAGGTTACGACTAAGAACTGATCGCACGTCGCTGACAAACCGCAGAGCATCGAGCATCGGCAGCAGATTTAGAAGTGCAGTATCTGTTGGGTCTGAAAACCATGACTGAATCGGCACTGCGTTATCTAGCAATTTAGAAACACATTCGGTCACATGCAATTGAATAATTATATCTCACCTTCATCATTATTTGCATATTCAAATTAGGTCTCTTTGGACACATATGTTGGATAAAGAGCAACAGGAAGATCAAAAGTGTAATGTTTGGAACAGTGGAACACACTGGGAATGTTGGAGGGCAGAGCGAGAAGTGGAAGACTGCTTTGTATAAAATGTATCGACAAACGAAGTTTGCATGTTATCCAGCTATAACAGCTCTCATTTTTTAGTCATTAAACATTATTGGGGGAAATGCCTGGGAGGAAATGCAGAGGAGGGAGATGTCCAAACACTCATAAGAAACAATAAACAATCTAACATCTTTCTAAGTCTCTGTTGCTACTCCCTTCCTGTTCTCCATCCGTGCCTTCTCTTTATCCCTCCATTCTCTTATATCTCCATCTTGTCCCTCCTCCCTCACCATTTCATCACAATTTAAACCAAAAACCAGAAATTAAATATGTAAACGCATGCCAGAAACCACTGCTGAACCGAGTGAGCCATACTGCATCTTCTTCATGCTATAACAAAACTACAGTATAAAAGCAGATGAACAAATGTGTTCTGTAGACAGGCACATGACAGCTTCGAAGCCATTCTCTGTGCATAGATTGCACCAGAGGGAAAAGTAAAAAAACGTACAAATAAATATACGTATGATAAGAATACTTGGTGCTAATATCTACTGCAGACTTCATGTACTACACACAACTCAAGTAATTAGTAGAATATCAAATAACATGGAGACTTGATGAAAGAAACAGTAATTAGCATGCAACAAGACACAAAACTGAAATAATCACAGATATTAATAGAAATGAAACAACATCACGATGAATGAAGAAGACTGGATTCGAGCAATGCAGACAAAGTTACTTACGGAGATAGGACCTGTAGGCGCCCGGGGAATTGTCTATGATGAAGATGCTTGACAAATCATTGCTTATGGCTGACAAGTCTTTGGTGTAGCTGAATAATTCGAACTGACAATGCTGACAAACCAAATAAACAATAAGCCCAGTCCACACCAATCAATCAAATGACAATAGTTCATAACAGAAAACCATTGCATCATAATTCTCCGATTGGTTATTGTATTTGCCATCACGCCAACTGCCAGTGCCTGATGAAAAAATATATTTAATTAATTGCTATGGTAGATTTCATTGTATCTCCATTCAAAATATAACTCTGACTCACCTGATGTATCTCCAGTTCAAAAAAGTATCTGTGAAATTTAATCAGTTATCTGTATTCAAAACAGACAGTCTGGTAATCTGACAGCACCTCATTACAAAATACCTCAACGTCATTCAACAGTCCCTAGCTTCCAAACTTCCACAAGGCAGTGAAGAGGCCATGGTAGGTCTGCAATATGGAATATATAAACCAATTTACAACAAATAAGAAAAAAGAATTCATTAGTCAAAATGGCAAAATGTTCAATGACACCAGACTGTTTTGACCTGCATTCTAATTCTATTCTAACACAAAATAAAAATAATTGTCTAGTTGTGAGTGAGAAGTACTAAACAGTTACAAGTCTTTGTATCCTCAGATACCAGAACTCGTGCATGACTGATATCCTTAGCTGTTTGGTTTAGTGAGACTAATTCCTTGTAAGCCACTGGCTCTATTTGACTTAATAAGCCTACTTGGACTAACCTGTCTGTAGTACCTGCGCTTGAGTATGCCTCGGTTTTTGTCAAGTTTCTCAGCAACAGCTGCGCCATAGATTTCCATGCTGGCAGTAAAGACGACCAGGTCATACCACTGACTGACCTTAAGAGACAAAACAAGTGAAACACTGCTGAGAACTCCTAACAGTCTGCTCTAAATATTGACTGGATTTACAATAGGGTCATGCACACAGAACATCTTTAATAGATGCTCTGAACACAAGTACTCCAGAACTGACCTGATTAGTAACAAGAAAGTACATACAACTAATTATTGAACTACATGCCTGTATTGGAATTCAACTGCTCTGATTAGAACAGGTGGCAGCATTAATTAACAGCAACTGTAATTAAGCCAAATTCGAAGAACACTCAAACACACTCTGACAAAGACAAACTGGGAAAACTGAACACTTTTAGGCAAAACCCTTTAACGACCAGCCAGATTGATACAGTTCTCCCATACATAATTATTTGTAAGTGCTGTTTGTTTAACTATTAATTAAATAACACTATAACAACAGAATCTGCAAATCATTCACTTCAATTACAATGTCCAACGACAAACATTCATATAAATATCTTGAGAACAATAATTATCATTGTATGTATCTAATAACTGCACAAGGTCGCTAAACAGGGCAATTTAACAACTTGCATAAGATGTATCTTAAGATGTCTTGAAAATGTCACATACAAAATAGTTCATAACATTAGAAATTGTCATTACAATCACTCAAGATTTTAAGAATGGAGGATGTTATTTTGAATCGTACAAACAACAAATTAGCAATATTTCAATACAAGCATTGTTACAGCAGTCATTTGTCTCATATATATCCTTTACATTGAAAAAATACATCTTAAAATGGTTCAACACCCCAGTAAATTAACCAACCTGAGGCAATCGGTCAAGTAAGGGAGATTGTAGGTTCACAAGTACTTTTCTAGTATATAGTCAAATTTAATGGAATAGAATTCCAAAAATCCTATTTAAATAGGATCGCAAAACTCACAACATCAAGAAAGAAATCGACATGAGGTCGTTTGTGAACAAAGAATCTGACTGGATGACGATCGATGACAACCTAAAAGACAAAATGAACTGTGTCATAGAACTGAAATGTAATACATTCTAAGAAAAAAATTTTAAACAATAGATCACTAATAAAGGTAACCAGAAATAAAGGAGCCGATTATCAACTAATTTTCAATCTGTCTAGCAAAATTAAACACATTTCTCATATGCCTCACACAGCATTAGTTAGCAGAAGTAGTTGATATATCTGCAAAGTAAAAACTTTAACATATTCATTAGTTGCTTGGGTAGAAGTTCACAGTAGCCAAAGTTGGAAGATTGTTCACTCAGCAAAAGCACCATATATCAGTTTATGATTCGGTGTTGAAAGATTGTTCAGCCAAAGCATCATGTCCTTAGCTAATAATTCGGCGCTGGACTGTCTGGCCTCTTGGAACTCAATTTCTTTGCATATTCACATAGATCCATTTGACTCTGCGCATATTTCAGCCTATATCTTTCACACTTGGTTCAATGAGTGTTTAGATAACCCAGTACAAAGCAGTTCTGAAACACACTTCAAACGTGCTACATTTGTTGTCCTTGTGTGTACGTATGAACGAAGCAAGGACCTGCTAAATCTTGATCAACAATTGATTGCCTCACAATTCCCAGACTTTTACTTAGGGCATAAGCGGAAATCGCCTCGGACATTCGCCTCGGCCGAATATTGGACTACTCGGAAGTATTCGCCTCGGCAAATGTTACACCCATAAATAGCTAAAAATCACTTTTTTTCATACAATAATATTTTTTTCATTAAATAAATGTAGGACTAACGAACTTCCTTATAAGTTATTGACTAATTAAACGAGAACATAACATTCCGTTGAATTTTCTTTAAAATAACGAAGTTAATTTATATATTTTAATTTCTTTTGGTTGCATTCCCCAGGTGCAACCAAATCAGTAATTTTCCCACTTGAATTGGCTCCACCCACTCTCGGGTAAACATTAGAGAGTAAAGACGTCGTTGATAACTTCATATTTCAAATTTTATGACAAGGTTTCACACTTTTTCACAAATAAAGTTATATATTGTTATAGCCTAGGGCACGACGATACGCTATATGAAGGATATTGCTATAGACTCTGCATTGAGTATAGATAGTTCTCCGTAGCTGTGCACGTGGCAGGTTGTCTACGCTTTGCTTACAGATGGTACTCGCCGAGTCGCTGGCCAGATTTGCCACTACTAATCGGTTCGTACCCGGATCCGGCAAATAGTTCATCCAAATACTCGGATTCGGTACTCGGTGGAAATTGTCTACTCGGTTATGCCCTACTTTTACTTAGAACTACTTCCAGTGTTCATGATCTGGACATCATGCTTGATAGTGCCTTGACATTTAGGGAACACCTATTTCTGCAGACCCATTCCTGTTACTACCAACTGATGCGCTTTGAGCCATTAGGAGATTGTTGTCTTCCACAGTGTTTGCAAACATGGTGCATGCCTTTGTTTGCAATTTGCTAATAATCTGGATTCCTAATGCACGACTATCCCCTTTGCAATCTGTCTTAATGTTGCTCATCTTCCTTGCTACTCCCATATCTCCATTCACATAATGTCTACACTGGCTCCCAGTTTTGTCTCGAATCAAATATAAAGTTCTGTTCTTAGATGTCAAGCCACCACAGGGCTTAGTGCCTAAGTACCTCTGTGACTAGATGTGTAAACCATTCTCTGCTTATTACTTGCCCTTTTCGCTCGACTAGCCGACTAGATTCCTGGCATCTTGGTCGCACTGGGCTAGTGCTGTAGTGTGTCCCTCACTATGAAATGAATGTGCCCTGGCAGTCCAGAGTAGGATTCTTGCCTTGTATCTTACCTTCATCTCTTTGTTGCATAAAGACCTTCCTTTTCATGGACCTTAAAAGCAGAGAGTGCCTCTGAATGGTCAGCCGCTAGAGTCAATTTATAAATGTTCGTCTAATACTGACACTATTAATTTATATGTCTTCAGCATTTTTAACTATACAAGACAGTGCATAATTTGACCATCCATTTAAAATATTAAGTTCAAGCATGCAACTAACCAATGTCTGACGAATGATTGCAACAACCCCCATAAGAGATTACGAGATAAGAAACCAAGATTGCACTGGAGCTAAATGATCATTTTTACAATGTAGCTTAAGCACCAAGTCTCTCAAAGAATAATCTTCCGAATCATTTGCTGCTGTAGTGAAAACCAAACCATGAACCAAAGCATTTTCAACATCAATCAGTAACAATCAAGCAAAATCAATATCAGCTGGTTGCAGTCCTGCATTACAACTTAGAAAAACATTCTCTGGTGACAGAAGTTCAATAATTTGAGAAAGAACTTGAAAAGCAAAAATAAACATAAGCTTCTTTTCAACACCTGCAAACAACTTGGCAACACAATTCTAGCACATATGTGATTCAGTTATATAAACTTGTGCCTTTTAAATCCTTTAATAATAAAAATAATAATAATAACACCATGATAAAAAAAATCTGATTAATTCAATCTGTCTAATTGGTTCTCTGGCAACATAAGGCTGTAATTGTGCTAATTTTCAGGATATATTTGTACATCATGTAAAAATTTCGAGAAGCCTATCACCACATGTATCTGCACTGCATTTAGAGCTGTACCGATATCACTTAAAATTTGCAGATTATGCTGATACCGATTATTGCCGATTATTCATTTATGGATACCCATTTAGCCGATTATTTCATTGTGTTTCCCAAGAAGTCCGGTTCCAAAAGATAGACCAGAGCTACTGTTACTGCCTATTGTTGTGATACAAGTAAACACTTGCTCCATAGGAGAGCATGCATGTAGTTGGACAGGCAATACAGATTAGACACACCACCCCCTGTCCAACTGTGCCCAGGGTAATTAAAGGCCAAGGAACAGCTGGCCTATTCACAGCCACCCATTTAGCCTCAGCCTCTCAGGCCATTGGCAGCTAGCACGTATTCATTAAACATGCCTCCACCATGTACATTCATCGGTTTCTCTGTTGGCCGTCTCTTGGCTTGAATTGGACAGCCATTCCTTGGCCCATAAGCAGGCACTATGACTCACTCTGCACAAGACCTATGTTGACACATTCCCATGGTCTATACTAGCACAGTGGGTGGTCTCACCACTGGTCTGAAGAAGCCATTAGCTCAACGACATGATATGGGAATGGAATGAAAAGCCGCCCTTCACAGACCCAGTGATGTTGCTGTCATAATTTTGCTTTTATAGACTGAAAATAATACTATAAAATAAAATAAATAATTTTTAATATCGGCACCGATTATCTGGCCGATATATCAATAATCGGCCCGATTAATCGGCCGGCTGATTAATCGGTATAGCACTAACTGTATTGGTGACAGATATAGAGAGAGGTGAAGCATTCGGGACATGTTTGAATCTAGTGACAGGTTCAGAGGCCAGTATCTAAGGAATGGGAACACAACACTACACATAGCTATATGCAAGATTTATGTTGTACAACTTTTGTGTATTTTCTGATTCCTTAAATCATTCTGTTTTAAAACAAATAGTTCCTCACTACTATGTGCGTAACACAGGTAAAAAACTAAGTTGCTAGCTTAAATCTGCTATATTCATGGCATTGTAGCAGTGAGAACAATTGAAAAACTATTGCAAATATGTTACATTTCTCTTACCTGCAAATAGATAACCCTGTAAGACTATATATTAGCCTATTTACTCTAGATGTCTTTATGGTAATATGAGTCTTAAAAGTTGAGCAAGTAACTTGAAGGGTGTTTTATAAATTCTCAGAATAAATTAATTATCATTTCTTGTCTAAGCTGATGATAAATACTAAAAAATTGCATTAATTGTTGAAAATTACATGAAGTCAGTGCTGAGCACTGTATAGGCTCTAGGATTAAAGAGGAATGGATGACATTCATTAGACAAGGGTACATCCCTTCCTATCTGCCCTCTCTGCGTAATGATGCTCAATTAAGAATGTCACAAGACCACACACACTGTCATTTAGCTCATTCACAGTCTTGAGAGCACTAACTACACATGAAAGCCATCCACTTCAGAAAAGAACTCACAGTATATTTACCGAATCATTTTCTATTTGAGCTTATCTAAATGGAATGTGAAAACCATAAAATAACACAAACCTTTTAGGCCTTTGAAAATGTCAATATGATGTACAAAATACTAAACTATAAAATAGCAAAACTACAGCCAAATCTGAGACAGATCACTTACAAGGTACTTTCCATATTTAATGATTTCTCATGGTTTGACTTCAAACAGCCAACTATAATGGATGGTCCCACTAGATACCATTACTGGTTATATTTCACGAGGGCGCTTAATGGCCCTGACTGTTAACCTGTTACTCGTAATCATTTCAAAGTTGCATGGACAGTACACAAGAAATGATACAGGTCTATAAATATCTAAATTATTTACTCACCTTATTTAAATACAGGAATTATTTGACAACTCAGAGCAGTTCTGTAACCTATGCACGACAACTACTGCAATTTTTATTAGTCATCAATACAGTCGCATAAAACCGATATTTATACCATTGTCTAATGTCTACCTTAAGAACAAAATCTGGTGGTGTTCCTGGCTTAACAGTTTGTCTGAGAACGCCATCGTGATGCGAATGAATTAGTGTCTCGTCAAGATCCAGCACAAGTGTCTTCCTTTTCACAGACCCTGTAAAAGACAATATTTATTTAAGACATACCACAGAACAAAGAACAGCCGATTATCTCCAAATATTTCGGTTCTACTTCCAGCTAATGAAACAGGATCAGAAAAATTCAAGAGGTGCTAAAATATTTTGAAACACAACAAGAGTTTAATATAAAACTACATTCACATGACAACAATAATAAATGTGATAATTATTAAATCACAGTATTCACCATTGACTAAATTCATTAACTGTCCAGATAATTTCTAAATACTGAGAGATTCAATTTCTTTCTTACAAGTGTCAAAAATGCATAAACAATAATAGTAATCAAAATATTTTAATAATTCATGTATGTTGTAAGATCTTCATTTGATTCCATACATTACTTCTAAAATGTCTCAGTAGAGCAATATTATGTATGGTTGCTTCTTGATTTATTCCATGTCAAATCAACCACATGTGTACACCATGCCCCCTTGGAATATTCTTAAACTTGGGTGTACATAAACTACATGCACACAGTTAGGAATAACAGTGAAACTTTTTCCAGAAAGTCTAAACTGTGAAGTAGATATTTATATTTATTATATAAAACAAAACAGGCTGCGAGAAAACAGCATGATTCACCGAGTTTGGACTGGTCATCATAGCTTACTACGATAAATGAGATAGTAGGTTGAAAATTTGTTCAGCTGTCAATCTGTTGTGTGCTCTCCAATTATGCAAGAATTTTGTAGGAGTTTCTTGTTGCCTTTAATATAAACATTTGTAAATATCACAAAGAGGTCAACTCTTATTAAAGTTTCAGACATCATATCACCAGGAAGAAATTAGATATAATAATACTTACACTAGTTTTATATTGAGATTCATTGGTGCTCACTGGACAAATAATCAGTAGCTGATTTGTTTCATTATTACTTTGCTTTCCAAGGACATTTCCTTACCATAATCGTCAAAGTTGGGCTTATGGCTTACCCATAAAGTCAGTTAGTTTCTAGTGAAGTTCATGAAGATTTTCACATCTAGAATTGTCATTGGTGAAAAATTCAGAATGGTGCTTTTTTCCCTTCCTCGAAAAACATTTTTTTAAATCGACTAATACTAGAAAAAAAGATAAATATTAATATTATATGTGAATGTGTGCAATATATATATATATATATTTCACAACTTACGAAGACGGTTGCGTTGTATATATGACATTGGCATTATAGGATAGCGAACAGTTTGATACCGAATAACCTGCAAAACACAAAATAAATACTATTAGCCGGTGTATAACACAGGTAAATGTTCTGGATTTGGATTTATAAAATCTGATTATAAGGAAAAGGAAACCTCTGAAAAGCAGGCAGGTTGCATCTTCAGTGAACTCAGGATCGTTTCCTTTAGTACAATATTTAAACAGATAGGCCTATATGTACAACACAACACTAAATGATGCCTCAGCAGTTCGCATCATCTGTAGTCTGAGTCCACATAAATAAGGTTGAAAGCCATTGGATTTAGGCTAAAGCTGTATTTAAATAGATGAATGGGACCGAGCTATCTCGGCAAATTCAAGTGATTGGAACGGCTTAGAAGCACATCTGGCAGCATTCTCTTGCAAGGAAAATGCAGCGTAGTATGTGTCATAGCCGGTGTCCTTTTCAGGTCAACGAATGACAGATCTTATGATCAACACTTAAAACAGTCAGTCATTGGGTAAAAGTGCAGTATTGTGGTGGTAGGTCTCAGGGCTTCGTACGGTATCTTTAGGCATGCTGTGGTGGCTGTGCAGAAGGCAAGCATCATGACGCCGGTACACTTACCCTAACCGATCCTCACAACGCCTAACCTGTCCTGGTATATATACACCCTTGTCGTACGGAATCTTTTGGCGTGCTATGGTGGCTGTGCAGAAGATACCATAATTTCTAATGACGACAGAAACACTAATCCTGTCCCTAACCGACTCTCACGACGTCTAACCTGACCCTAAACGACCGGTTGCTGCAGTTTAACTACACTGTGTGATAACAAAGATCATTAGCGTCCCCTCCTCCTTTATCTAGGCTTGGGACTAGCACTGGCGTAGCACAACCAGTGGATGAGTTCCTAAATAACCCTCACGGGACCCGGTATATATACAGCTCCCGATGCTGCACTTTCGCCGGATCTCGATACTAAATATACGCCCCGACCAACTCCTATATTCGGTCAAATGCTGCGCCTACTCATTACGTCCCGCAACGCTGGAGAAAAGTGAAATCGTCTCAAACTCATTAACGCCATAGATAAGCAATACAGGAGTACTTACCGCCCTAATCTGTCGTTTGAAACAATAGCAGATGAAACTCCACACTTTAGCGGCAAACAAGATGAAGCCACGCAGACCCATCGTCACTCGAGCCCCGATGCATAAACGCAGCATATGCAAAAACACAGCTCGAACACCGCGTAAATGGCAATGTCATATATAATACGCGATATATTTTAAATCGATCTTTGTGTTTTAAGTCAAATTGGATCCTGCAAGGCGAGAAATTTACGTTATTCGTATAACTTGATGGTAACTTTGAACCCTATCAAGCTGCTCTCATCTGGCCGCCATATATGTCCCACAATCCCTTGCGCTCGGCTGTTTTCACAGATTACGTATAGCGCAGAGAGTCCGCTCTCTAACGGATTAGCATCAATAAAGCTCAAAATTCTTCGGAGAATCGCCATGCACGGTTCACCCTGACCGAGGTCGTTGACCCCGACCTAGGTAGGCGTGATTTATATTAGATATGCCTGCTTGTGATTTGTATATAATATGGGATATAGTAAAGGACAACTTATGAGCACATTATGAGCACGGTATTCTCAAATTATTTTTCCATGTGCTGACATCCATACATATTGCACCAGAAATTCCAGTGCAAACAGCCTGTTAGAACCCGGACAAACCTATGAAAATTTAGTCTTAGGTTTTCGGGCCCATTAATTTGGAATGCTCTTCCACTGGAAATACGTTCTTCTATTACCCCTCATTCACTGAAAAACAAGTTGCGATCCTTGTTAATAAATTGTATACAGAGAGCTAGATGACCATGTTAGATTCCCACAGTGATCGGTCGTTTTTATAGCAGATGATGGGTAGGCTATCACTTTGGCTTTTGGTCCCACAATTGTCGCCCATGCACACACCCCGACCTCCGCAATACTTAAGTTAGTGAACTAGTTAAGAATTCTTTGTTTCTTGGAACTGATTCATTTCTTCCAGTGCGCCAAGAATACAAACATTGGTAATTACGGCGGCTTTCTTTTCTTTTCCATCGGTAATTCTGCTACTCGGGTAGGCCCTGTATGTGTCCCTTCTAGCGGGATTTCAATCCCTTTCGGGGCTCCCTTTGTAGCCTTTTGTTTTATAACTGTTAATTGTTCTTTAAGTTTTTTGCCTTTAGCAAGCTGTTTGTTGTGTGGCTACAAATAAACAAAATTGAATTGAATGGAATTGAATTGAAAATATGGGGGCGCAGAGCCGAGGAATCGAGTTCGATGCCAATATTCCTCGTAAGTGAAACTATAGCTTCGTTCGCCAGGCCGCGGCGTTGGTCAAATTAGATGTAGACACGTATTATAGAGCTTTGCAACGCTGCCGACAGTTAAATTCGATTTCTGCAATAACTATTCATCACTCGTTCATACTCGGCTGTGTAGACTATGTAGTTTGCAATTATACTGCGACTGCGTTGTTGTCAGTTTGGCAACTCAAATTCTCCAACCGCGCCATATCCAGCGCCGCACCACGTCTCTGGAACGATCGACCTTCCTCCTGAATTTCGTGCCTTCTCGGTTCCTCCATCATCACTGCCCGTCATGCAACATCATCATGCAGTCCCTAGCGCCCCTATCCATCACATCCCGGGCTTTCCATTCTGAAATTAAGTCTAACCTTTTCAAGAACTCTTACCCAGACTATTATTATTATTATTATTATTATTATTATTATTATCGCTATTTCTACCCCGCCTTCGAGGCAGGTGTGTCAATCCCCCGCGGGGCAAACCCCCGGTCCTAATATTATTATTATTATTATTATTATTATTATTATTATTATGTTTATTATTATTATTATTATTATTATTATTATTATTATTATTATTATTATTATTATTATTATTATTATTATTATTATTATTATTATTATTATTATTATTATTATTATTATTATTATTATTATTATACAGCCATAGCCACTGAGATTTATAACAATGATCGGACATGCATATCTTTTATAGTTCCAGCTGTCTAATCGGACTCTGGCTTACATAAATCCTAATCACAAATAGAATCGCGTAATGTATGATCAGTGTTATATTCGCCATTCTATGAAGCTCTCCCTTGAGACTGACTGTATACGTTTTCCCTACGCTTGCAACAGCACAGATGCAGTTAAACCAGATGAATTCCGCTCAATCTCCGTTACACAGATATTATTCAGAATAGTAGAACGCGAGTTAGTTTATCGCTATTTCTACCCCGCCTTCGAGGCAGGTGTGTCAATCCCCCGCGGGGCAAACCCCCGGTCCTAATTGTGCCAGGATGGCAAGATATCCTCCCCCGAAGACGGAAAAATATTCCCCCACATGAAATTGGAGGCATTTGCCTTCAAACCCCCCTTATCTGGACGCCTCTGCTTCGAGGAATAATTAACCCATTACAGACTTCCTGCAGGATCAACTTGCTTTCACACTGACGGGGTCAACAACATCAGTTCTCGCATGCATGCAGTTTACATACATAGGCCTACAGCATTACGCTTCTCAGTTAGGCCTACTGCTGATCACGACCCTTAGGCTACCTGGTCTTAGTGTTCACTCGAACTGTCAAAGGCCTTTGATTCAGTGAAACATGCTCCACTCGCGGCCGAACTGGCAACCCTCAACCTACCTCACCATGTCTACAATTGGGTTGTCAGTTTCCTCAAGGGCCGTTCGCCTGTCATCAGATTCAGAGGTTACCCATCGAACGTCAGAGTAATCGAAACGAGCGTATGCGGTCCAGGGCCATGTATTTTGTTCATCGCCAGCGAACCCGGCCATCAGCCTGTACATCAGAATGAGCCGATGATAATTAAGATTGGCATTTACGGCGTAATTTACCCATCGTATAATTGGCGTCTTTAAATGTAGAGCACAATTGACGAGGAGATCGTAAACGTCGCAGCCTGGGCATCGTCCAATGACCTCAGGTTACATCACAACAAGTCAAGGTCAATGACGATCGTCCGTCGCGGAGGTCACCCGGTCCTCAACCCTCAAGAGAGGCTGTGCAATGTGTGACATCCTAGGTGTCACCTCAACAGTCGACTCGAAGGCCATCGTCCATGTCGACAACATACTCGTAACCTGCTCGCGTTCGCTTTTATGGTATGGCAGTGATGTCACTCCGTCAGATGGGACTATGCGCCAGCAAGCGATCGTGCACGAATAGAGAAATTCTTCTGCCGAATGAGTAGAGCAGAGTACTTGCCAGAAGAATAAGAGGAGTGTGAGACATTATTATTGCACGCATATTTTTATACAGACTCCCGTTAAACATATGTCGGACGATGAGGGTAGGTCTCTCTCTCTCACTATATATATATATATATATATATATATGTGTGTGTGTGTGTGTGTGTGTGTGTGTGTGTGTATGTGTGTGTGTGTGTGTGTGTGTGTGTGTGTGTGTGTGTGTGTGTGTGTATGCATGTTAATGCTGCATCTGACAGCAACATCAACTAGAGCAGGTAAAGCCGCAAACCGGGCAACCGCCGCAAAAGAAGATCGACATACCCACCACAGTCTTCTGAGCGCATGTTTTTGTTGCGTTATCCAGCAGGGCTTAGGGCCTGGAGGGATTGGATTTTGTGTTGGAGATGGGACGAAGGGGTATTAGACGACACCCTCAAGACAAACTACTGGCTCAAAAGACTCTCGTCATAATTGTAATGTAATGTAATCAAGCATTCATAAAGCATTATGAATTATTATGAAGTCTACGCTCTCGGCGGCTGACGGGGGTCCAATGGGATGATGCTGTCTGCCTTTCTTCGGCATTAGACCTACCGGGATATGATGACAGTAACGATGAAAATGAAAATAATGTTGCTTTTATATTTATAATTTCTAAATTATTAGTTGACTTGCCAAATGTTACTGTTAATAGAAAATGTATAAAGTACTAGGGAGAACCTAGAGGAAGAAGAGGAACCCTCGCTATTAAGGCACACCTGTAATCGTAATACGGATTTAAATTATGATAGCAGAAGCAATTATTAATTATTGCATTATAGGCTATATAGGTATAAGATAGATAAAAATGAGAACTTAGCCTAGGTCTAACTAGTTGCCCAAAATAAGTCATTTATCGAGTAGCTGTATGCTCTTGGACTGCAATTAGGCTAGGTCTAATATATAGCTAGCAGGCTATACAGAATAATGCATTAGCTGCTGCTTAAATTAATCGTTTTAAGACAAATTAATTAAGTGACGTGATCGCATCTTAACGACATGTAAGACATTATTAAGAACCGTTCAAATGGCGTAGGTGTATCATGGCAGAGGCTGCCGTAGGCCTAATAATGAATCATTTTAATACGAATATTTAAATGCCATCCTCCCCTCTTACGATATTTAAACACATTATTAACGACTCACAAAAATCTATTAAATATTATGCGGTGATATTTCAAATGAATATTACGTACAGGTTATCGGAGAATGTAGATGAGCTTTCATTAAGACACCGTTTTAACAATAGGCTTATATTTCATAGTCGGCCTATAATTTCATAGTAGAATGCATGGGCCAGGTTTACTAAATTGGCTCTGGTTATTCGGAGGCGCCGGGATTAACAGGGAGGACGATGGAACACGTATACATATACAGAAGAATCGCATCTTTACGAAGCGACGATGCAGTTGAAGTCTCGATAACAGTGCTAATGAACAGGGTGTCTTTTACCATTGTAGATGAGTATATGTATATAATAGATCTCAATGGTATGGTTCATACTGGAACACAGTCTTTAGTGTACGACTGGACTGAAAATGGAATTTATCAGTCACTTATGCGAGTAGCAGGAATACAAAGCAGACTCGGGTTGAGTAACTTTAGAGCAGAGGCAGCAATCTCGCTTGAGAGATGGGGTGACGCCCAATGAGAGGAATAAGAAATGTGGGGAAAACGTATAACGTGTCCCATCTCTGTAGAAGGTGATTCCCCCTCAGCCACTCCCCCAAATCGCCGCCCTTGCTTCAGTGCAACGCATTTTTCAGTCTATAGTCACATTTCATTATTTGTATTGTTAGATTATTATATCAGTGGTTCGGTTGTTAAGTTGTTCGGTTCGGTTCCATTCGTCAGCTGTTCTCTGCTTTCTTGTCCACTAATAGGATATGCCATATTTCTATGCTTTGTGTTTCGTCCTTTTGCGTTTTCTGTTGCCAAGTCTATATAACTACTCTAGCTGTCCTTTGATGTCCTGCAGCGTATTATATGGAAGGCCTTGCTCCTCAACCTCTGCTCCTCAAATCTTTTCAGCATTACGAGGAATTTTTATTGAAGAAAAAGAATATTAATAATGGATCCCTTCACAGCGTGTGTCCCATCTATTTAGTTTATCTCTTTCTTATTATGTTTATCAAATGCCTCTTTCTTCTCCAATGCTTCATATAGCTCCTTTCTTTGTTTTATGCTACGTCCAGCTAATTTGCTTCATTCCTTTGGTCTGGGCCTTCATGATGACCAAGTTTGCTATTTAAAAACTTCTCTGAAGTAACTCTTACTGTTAATTTTGTGCAACGTCTTTATGCCACGTTGATGTTGCAATATGCGGTAGGGTTAATGTAGCTATGCCACCCGTATACAGACTATGCGTTAAGTTTAATTGCAACGAATTTATTATTTCCATTCATTCCCTAGCAAAAATGTCTATCTAGTTTTTCTTTGAATCCTAGAAACAGGACATACGCAGGCGACGAAATGGCAACGATTTTTAAGCACCCTCTATATCTATATAGCTCAATTAATATAAGTTATATCTGCCATAAAATGCATTCTCAATCGATAGTTGCTTCAATTGAAATCGCAGCCGAGAATCACGAATTAATTAGGAATAATTAAGACGATTGACATCCAACTGGTCTTGACCATGCAGAACCCTCTATTACCCGGTAGAATCAGACTACAGTGGGTAAGTAACTAGAGAGAGGCGAGTCTCAACTTTTGACCTAAAAGACATCAAAAACTACAAAGCATACATACACTAAGCCGAGCCGAGAATTTAAGGCATGGAACTATCTAACGAGAATGCCC
>OY365812.1:16607662-16822348 GCA_959347315.1 Bimastos eiseni
CGGGCTACCGTAATTTAGCACTTACTTAAGAACATAGTCAATATGATAATATCACGAGTTGTGATATTACTAGCCAAGCTAATCGAACAATCGATTAATCGATTAATCGCCTACTAATCGAGCTTAGTGGTGTCGAATTAAAAATATTTGCTCGTATAGGCATATATAAAGCGTACGCATGGAAGATGAAAAGTTCGGTTGGTTTAATATGGAGCACATTGTTGACAATTTCAGATCAACTCACGTTTCCAATAATAATTATAAATAAGATGCTCCTGCTGCAGGATGACCTCAGCTATATCCCAACTAAGCCTTGACCCCAGATATCTCAATGATTTCTCTCGGTACATGTGTCTCTGTCTCCGTCTCCGTCTCCGTCTCCGTCTCCGTCTTTGTCTCTGTGACTGTCTCTATCTTAACAACTCTGTCTGTCCGACTGTCTACATGTCTGTCTGTCTGTCTGCTCGTCCGTTTGTCCGTCCGTCTGTCTGTCTGTCTGTCAGTCTGTCTCTCTCGCTAGGTCGTCTGTGTTGGCTCAATGACTGGCAATTGCTGTGACAGGTACAATGCACTTACCACCTTTGATACGAATTCAGCTCAAGTTGTCCCATATTACCCCCGCATCACTCGCTCTGTCAAAGTGTCTTTACTGCGAGAAATGCCATAGGCGTTCTCACAGTATAGTCGTCGTCGTCATCGTCGTCTTCGTCATCATTATCATCATCATCATCATCACCACCGCCACCATCACCATCATCATTATCGTCTTGTCATCATCAACATCGTCGTCGTCGTCATCATTATCATCATCACCATCACCATCATCACTCACCATCATCACCATCATCATCGTCTTCGTCGGAACCCGATAGGAGAACACAATATTCGTAAGACCTTGTCTGACTTAAGGTGCAGAGCGTATATATTTATGAGCAGCTATTGTTTTCTCCAATCTGTCAATCAACCTTGAGCACTTGTCGATGCGTGTGCTGTGAACACGTGATCCGGTTCTACGCAAATGATCGCACTGGATCGAATATGAGGTCATTACAACTAATGACCGTTGTACGATTTTCAGCATCTATATTGCTATAGCATTTATTACATGTTATGTGGGTCTACGCCATACAAAGAGTTTTGACGAATGTTTGGAATTAGCTAATGGATCCTCATTTTACACTCGTTTCATAATTCTTCATCATCCAGTATAGTTGAAGGTTAAGTGTCGATAAAGCCTTTCAATTCCGGCCGCGTGTGACGTAAACGCTCACCTGCAGGTCTTCATATATATATATATATATATATATATATATATCCAACTATATTATATATATGCTATATAGGCCTATATCCATGTGTCATCAGGCATCATATATATGGCAGAAATCGCTTAAGACACGAAATCAGTTGTTTAGCTTGTCCGGATATAATTGCCTTTGATTGAAAAAGGAACTTCACCATTCGATTCTTTTATGTCAACATTGTCCAATCTTATATAAACGTGAGCTCATAGGCGTGACACTCGACTTTACGCCGAAATGGTCATCATCGGCGTGTATAAGTCAATATATATACATGTATAATTATATGATCCTGTGTATATGTATATATGTATATTGTATATATATATATATATATTGTGTAACCGAGCAGAACTCATTTGAGAAATTTGACACCCAGGGAATTCTTTTATTTCGTGACGACTGAGTTAATTACAGAAAGTGGGCAATAAAACTAAGTTGTTCCAAGTTCTGTCGTTTATATATATCCTAACTGGATTAGATGGAGTCAGCGTCAGAGGATCGTTTAAAGGGAGTGGCTTGCTGATGACCTGGACATGGGGATGACTAGAAGACGAAGCACTGGATGCTGTGGAGAGATTTAGAATCGCCTTCCACCGAACAGAATGTGTCGCTTCTTTCGCAGATCGAAATTCAACGAATTCCTAAACGCGAAATCCTCCGACGGCGACGAATCGACGTCCTTCTGGAATAAACAATGGATAAAACTCTATAGGACTTGAGTTTCCATGTATGTGCATAATACATATAATGATCCTGTTTTTGAAAGTGCTCCTGTTTGTCAAGACCTACCCCGTCCGCTGACTTTCTGTTTAGGTTAATTTTGTACGGCGCCCTTGTAGTGGATAGGGCTGCGTTTACGGCGCCTTATAAAATGATAATAATAATAATAATAATAATAATAATTATTATTATTATTATTATTATAGCACATTTATTCATTGGTTAACCATCAAAAATAAATACTAACTCATTAGTTTTTAGTTGACAGTTTTGAATATTTTTTTATGCGTAAGAGTCAATCATTCACCAGTATCCCGACTGTTACAATCTAAGCCTGAGGTGGCCAGAACTGCCACAGAGTTACCAACGTGGAGGGCGACGGACAAACGTTGAAGCAGATGGCTGGTTTCACGCTGGTAACTTGTTGCTGCTGAGATCTTGCTACCTAGTTCCGTATCGAACCCCCGGTAAGCTGTGTGCCAATTTCCTGCGGTTTCGACTGCGACAGAGATAAAGTGATATGACTGGGAGATTACTGCATATTTGCAATGCTTATAATAAGCCGCTTCCAGCGTTTTGTGATGTCAGGTGTTCATGGGAAGCTGCAAACGTATCAGGCACAGTCACATCTCAGGTTAGACAACGGTCGACCTCGTTACCAGGGTATGACGGCGACTCCATCAGGTCTATTACCTTCAGATCTGGAGAGTCCGTTGGGTTCTTTGATGGCCGGGATTAATATCTGGCAAAAGCCCGCCAGATTTCGTCATAATTATTATTATTAATTTTATAATAATAATAATTATTATCATTGTTATATAATATACATATATATATGCATGTGTGTAATAATAGTTCTTTTTCTGACTGACAAACTGCAGTACGGAGGCTTGTACGTTGCGGAATCCTCCCTCCAGATCAGTCATCCATTGAGAATTTATGTGAGCGTTCTGAAGCATCCCTCTTTGCATCCATCCTCGCTCACCCTCAACATGTTCTGCATACTCTGCTAACGCCGGTAAAGTCTTTTACTATGACTTGCGCAAGCGGTCGGTCCATAACCGTACTATCCCAAGAGAGGCTAACATTACTCGATGTGGGTTTGTAGTTAGGATACTATACATGAGTTAATGCTATGTCTTGTCTTCATTTTTAAATCTGAACATTGCGTTATCGTTTGTATGTCCGTTCTATGTACGTGTTGTGCTCCTACAGGCAATTTTAATAATGAAAAGACTTACTTACTTACTTATAGTATGACCATAACCTGACAAGTTGACAACCACGACCATCTTTTTATTAATCCAATAAAACAAACAGTGGAATCGCATACAACAGTGATCAATGCATATTTAGAGAATGATCTTTAAATAGATAAGAAATAATATCCTAACGTGACTTTGGCCCTTACTTGTTTTACAAGTATATCAGTTGATTGCAGTTGATTTTGGTACTGTATCATATACAAGTCAACGTTGTTTATGTAAGTGAAATTCTTAAGTAATTTAACTATTTCTAATTAAAGTGCGGTAAATACAAAACAATCACATACAATGCGTCCATTACGTCATACATCTGCTTTAGCCGCCTAGCGAATGAAGACCTAGTCAACTGGAATCGAACTCAACTCCTCAGCTCTGCACACGAGTATGTTATCCACTACTCTGCGGCCTGGCTCTCCGTGTGCATAGTGTGTATGTAGTTTTGTATGTACATGTATGTGTATGAATATATGCGTGTAAGTGTGTGCATATGTATCTATGCATGTGTGCATGTATGTGCGCATGCGCATGATAGGGAAGACCGACTGATGGAGTACTAGAGATAGGTAAGAAGACAGGAAGGAAGGCTTGTGGAAACAGGGTTGGGCACTGTTCAAGAAGGCTGCTGTACAGTGTTAGGCACAAGACCTAAACCTCGAGACCAAAACCGAGAGGTCCAAGGCCAAAATCAAGACCGGGTGGTCCGAGACCAAGACCAAGACCGGGTGGTCCGAGACCAAGACCGAGGGTCCGAGACCAAGACCAAGACCGATACCAAATTTTTATAAACAATTCAATTTATCAAGACGCTAAAACGGAATAACACGCTTCAAACATTAATTTTCTTGCTAAAGAATGCTAATCTTAATAATGGTCCAGAAGACGGTTTTACCGGCCAGTCTGAACTTTTGTGGGTTCAGCCAAAGGCTTCGGCCTGAGAATATCGCACTATAAATTATTTACAGTAGCTTATATGATAGGTTACAATAGGACATTTGAACAAGTAGATTAGCGTTCCGTTTGAATGGTGTAAGCCTGTAGGCCTACTTGTACTCGGAATTGTAGGTTAACAGTGACTGCCCGTGGCCGACCACGTAATAAATAGATTGTTCCAAAACCTTGAAATTTATGAAAGCAAATTTTGAAATGGCTGGTTACGTTGCAAATGCACATTTTTCTCATATTAACTTGTATATATATATATAAATGATCAGCACGTCGGAAATCAATAACAAGCGCGTAGGGCCTAACATCCGGTGTATCTAATAATCGAAAATAACCGACAATTATCAAAGAAATTGCTCTGATACGGCAAATGACCAAGAACGCTGACCTAAGACAGCGATCAATCCCAAGACCGTTCCTTTAAGACCAAGACCGACGCAGTCGAGACCAAGACCGATGGTCCGAGATCAAGACCATGACCAAGACCGATGGTCCGAGACCGAGACCAAGACCAAGACAGATGCATTCGAGACCAAGACCAAGACCGCAGTTTCCGGTCTCGAGACCATCTCGAGACCAAGACCGCGGTCTCGAGATCACATCCCTGCTGCTGTACGCATTAGGTAATCGTACCTGTTCTTGGTCTACCTGGCACCAGACCAATAGTCCGAGATGCGTCACTTCCGCCATCTGTTCGTGATGTCCGATGCAGCATGGAGCGTCGCACATGATTACGTTCTGCATCGCCTTCAGACCCTTCATGCAACACGCCGGCTACATAAGAAACGAACAAGCATAAAGACATTTCCGTCAGTCTAATTAAAGCCAATTAACGACCAACACAAGAAAAATAACTGCAAGAGACATTAAACACCTAGACCAATAAGAAAAGAAACAATGGAAATAAAAGTCATTATATGAACAATGCACAAGGGAACTACAACTAAGAGAACAATGATTATTATATTGTTGGGAACGCGTGCATAACCTGCACTATAGTTTACCTTGGTGGCCTATACCTGTGTTTGTATGAATGTGGGATGGTCTCATTGGACATCCTTTTCTTTGTATCTCTCTTTCTTCTGCTCTGTACAATGTCTTTAACTAGGAGTGTCTTTAACAAGGAGTGTCCTTCTCTACAAATAGAAGGAACACATTATTCTAAGGGAATTCTGACAGTCATTGTTGTTTTGGAAGGTCGTAAGCGTTCAGCCCGTTGCTGATTTTCTGCGTGTGACTGTCTGAATCTCAGTTGTGAGTCATTAAGCTAGAAAGAGACATTCCCTGTTTAATGTACGCCGTTCTCTCGGTTCCGTTTCCTTCGAGGACAACCGTGTTGATGTTGTGCCAGTTTCTTGACTAACGTATCGTTTTGCTGTCTTCTTGGCTTACGAAGGTTATGTATGACTTGTGCATAAATGATTAAATTGATATTTTTATTGTATACCTAGAGCCTTAAATCATTTTCTCAGTTATAGCATTCAACAATATCTAATGTTTACAATTACAACCTACCAAAGAGAAACCAGGCAGCGGTGGGATCATTGAGGGTGACGGCATCTGTATTATCGATAGAAATGACGCCAAAATTAGCTTCCTGATAATATAAATGGTCGCAATCTATACACTTACTATAAATTTTAGAATGCAAAAAGAAGTAAAATTGTAAAGCTTTCATATCAAATACCACAGCTTTTAAACAACTGCAATTTTTCATTTTGTAGTAATTGAAAAAAATAACTGCTCTAAAACACCGATACAATTTGGGTCAGAGACGATGAACAGACTATGAACCTATCACAGGCGAGCAAGTGGCAAAAGTGTCGAATAAGTTGCAAGAGTGTCGATTAGGTGGGGAAGGTGTCTATATGCCCCATATTAGCGTTAAAATTGGAGCTGCTAACTCCTTCCTCGTGAACTTATTTCCTTCTTCCTTCCAGTTTCACAGGTTAAAATTCAGAACACTCCTCCAATGCCACATTACCCATGTCACGAGCATAGGCTCCAGGTAGTACGAAGATATGAGTTTAATGTTCTTCAATCTCTCCAGTCTTCCCGGCAACTGCCGACTTTTAGTGTCTCCTGTTTACTAGAAACCTCATTGTATCTTTAGTTGTTTCGCTTATTGACATCTTGCATGTAACGAACGCATTGACTGGAGTGTAGTCACCTGGCTAAGCTAGTTAGGAAACATTTAATCTTAACACCTCTACATATCTATAGCGTGCTCCTGAATCTTTAACATTTTTAGAGGATAATGTGCTAAAAGCGACTGAGTCAATGTAGCAGGTCACTAAAGTGTTAAATATAATTCATCCGTAGGAACACGTCGATTTTTCACACATGTGACAGATTGCCACTTCTATCAAAGTCAACAACTGCAGATTCAATAGGTATCACGAATATCGTCAGCTTAAATCAGTGCTTCCAAAACTATGGGTCGCGACCCAAAAGTGAGTGGCGGCGTCTTGTCAAGTGGGTCGTCATATTTCAGGTCTGTTTAAAAGTTGTTCCATTAAATTCAGAAAAGAAAACGAAACTGTTCTCCTGGCCTTCTTTATTGCATTGTCGCTACAGTAGATCAATGCTCCAATGAGTAGAGTCTCGTCTAGTCTCTTCATTATATCTAGTGAATTCAATGCATGCATTGCAAATTGACGTTGAAATACTAATTAAATTTTGACACAACATCGTTTGCCTTTATGAGGTGGGTCGCGGGCATTCAAAGACTTTCCGAATGGGTCCAAGGAAAAAAAGTTTGCAAAACACTGGCTTAAATGATGAACACTGCGATACGTTGTTTGGCTATTTTTCCTACGTCTGTCTGTCAATCCTTACGTCTTACGTATTAGGCATATATGTAGCTGCATATTTTTAACATAATGCTCACGCTGTGTATTTTCCAGCATTATATATATATATATATATCAAGTAATCTGCTTGTAATAGCTAAGTTTTAGCATTAACCGAAATAACCTATACCTGTCAGGACTATCATGGCCGATGCTTATTCTAATCTGTAGTCGTTTATTTGTCTTTGTATGTCATGGGAACGGCTTCCTAAGCCGATGTCGTTGCCTTGACGCGTATTCCAAAGCCTTTTATGCGGACGCTGAAACCGCCACACGCGTGCCAAATACCCGTTGTCTTAGCGCTCACGACGATAACGATATATGACGCGAAGTGAAGAGAGGAAGAGGAAGAGGGAGGAAGAGGGAGGAAGAGGGAGGAAGAGGGAGGAAGAGGGAGGAAGAGGGAGGAAGAGGGAGGAAGAGGGAGGAAGAGGGAGGAAGAGGGAGGAAGAGGGAGGAAGAGGGAGGAAGAGGGAGGAAGAGGGAGGAAGAGGGAGGAAGAGGGAGGAAGAGGGAGGAAGAGGGAGGAAGAGGGAGGAAGAGGGAGGAAGAGGGAGGAAGAGGGAGGAAGAGGGAGGAAGAGGGAGGAAGAGGGAGGAAGAGGGAGGAAGAGGGAGGAAGAGGGAGGAAGAGGGAGGAAGAGGGAGGAAGAGGGAGGAAGAGGGAGGAAGAGGGAGGAAGAGGGAGGAAGAGGGAGGAAGAGGGAGGAAGAGGGAGGAAGAGGGAGGAAGAGGGAGGAAGAGGGAGGAAGAGGGAGGAAGAGGGAGGAAGAGGGAGGAAGAGGGAGGAAGAGGGAGGAAGAGGGAGGAAGAGGGAGGAAGAGGGAGGAAGAGGGAGGAAGAGGGAGGAAGAGGGAGGAAGAGGGAGGAAGAGGGAGGAAGAGGGAGGAAGAGGGAGGAAGAGGGAGGAAGAGGGAGGAAGAGGGAGGAAGAGGGAGGAAGAGGGAGGAAGAGGGAGGAAGAGGGAGGAAGAGGGAGGAAGAGGGAGGAAGAGGGAGGAAGAGGGAGGAAGAGGGAGGAAGAGGGAGGAAGAGGGAGGAAGAGGGAGGAAGAGGGAGGAAGAGGGAGGAAGAGGGAGGAAGAGGGAGGAAGAGGGAGGAAGAGGGAGGAAGAGGGAGGAAGAGGGAGGAAGAGGGAGGAAGAGGGAGGAAGAGGGAGGAAGAGGGAGGAAGAGGGAGGAAGAGGGAGGAAGAGGGAGGAAGAGGGAGGAAGAGGGAGGAAGAGGGAGGAAGAGGGAGGAAGAGGGAGGAAGAGGGAGGAAGAGGGAGGAAGAGGGAGGAAGAGGGAGGAAGAGGGAGGAAGAGGGAGGAAGAGGGAGGAAGAGGGAGGAAGAGGGAGGAAGAGGGAGGAAGAGGGAGGAAGAGGGAGGAAGAGGGAGGAAGAGGGAGGAAGAGGGAGGAAGAGGGAGGAAGAGGGAGGAAGAGGGAGGAAGAGGGAGGAAGAGGGAGGAAGAGGGAGGAAGAGGGAGGAAGAGGGAGGAAGAGGGAGGAAGAGGGAGGAAGAGGGAGGAAGAGGGAGGAAGAGGGAGGAAGAGGGAGGAAGAGGGAGGAAGAGGGAGGAAGAGGGAGGAAGAGGGAGGAAGAGGGAGGAAGAGGGAGGAAGAGGGAGGAAGAGGGAGGAAGAGGGAGGAAGAGGGAGGAAGAGGGAGGAAGAGGGAGGAAGAGGGAGGAAGAGGGAGGAAGAGGGAGGAAGAGGGAGGAAGAGGGAGGAAGAGGGAGGAAGAGGGAGGAAGAGGGAGGAAGAGGGAGGAAGAGGGAGGAAGAGGGAGGAAGAGGGAGGAAGAGGGAGGAAGAGGGAGGAAGAGGGAGGAAGAGGGAGGAAGAGGGAGGAAGAGGGAGGAAGAGGGAGGAAGAGGGAGGAAGAGGGAGGAAGAGGGAGGAAGAGGGAGGAAGAGGGAGGAAGAGGGAGGAAGAGGGAGGAAGAGGGAGGAAGAGGGAGGAAGAGGGAGGAAGAGGGAGGAAGAGGGAGGAAGAGGGAGGAAGAGGGAGGAAGAGGGAGGAAGAGGGAGGAAGAGGGAGGAAGAGGGAGGAAGAGGGAGGAAGAGGGAGGAAGAGGGAGGAAGAGGGAGGAAGAGGGAGGAAGAGGGAGGAAGAGGGAGACAAACCTTAGATCAGCTTTCAATGGAACCAACACCCACAGTAGCACTCTGCGATTTAGCCCGTAAACTGGTTTCAGGTTCATAAAAATTTTAGTCGGGATATCTCGGCATGTAAAAATTTCAACCACCCAGTTCAAATTTGACAATTCACACCCTGTAATTGAAAGAACCTTTCCCACTGCTGATCTTCCTTCTAGTGATAAGCTACTATGCTTTAATTAGGCCTACTCTGCTCTTCCTTCGCCGGTGTTGTTAATCATCTTTTTCATCTTTTATTCATGTATCAGCTACTTGTGCTCACAAATCAGTTCTTCAGCTCCTCATTGAACCTTCTCCAGCTTTTCATTGAAGCTGGCATTGTTGCATTTTATACATGTTCATTTTTCGTAGCGTTCATAAATTTCTTCTCAGAACTGCTTTTCTTTGCGAACAATTCGTTTCAGTCATGAACTTTAATTCGGGAATCGACTGCCTGATAAGCATTTGCAAGCGACGCCTTGACAGTTTGACTGTCTGAGTGTGTGTGTTTGCGTGTGTGTGTGCGTGTATGCGTGTGTGTGTCTGTGCGTGTGTGTTTGTGTCTATGCGTGCGTGTGTGTGTGAGTGCGTGGCGTGTGTGTATGTGTAGGTTTGCTTGTGTGTGTGTGAATGTGTCTTATGTGTGAATGTGTGTCTATCTAATCCATGAGCGACGTATTGTATTCTTGTGAAGGCAAGGCTAAAGTTAGTCTGCACGTGTTTATAAGAGGACTCGATAGATATTCCTTTGATGCTTCGTAGTGGAGCTGATCGAGAGATCCTTTGAAGCATCGGCCCAAATAGAAACACAGCAGACATTGAAGTTAACACGAAGAAATAAGGGCACATTTAATCTAATGCACTTATTTAATGCACTTGTGTTTGGCAAGCTAAGCTTAGCTCAACGCACACCTGCACATCTATAGCCCTATATCCCAAACATTTCTATTTTTTAAGCAATCATCGGGGGTTTCTGTAAGACACGCTGCTAGGCCCTACTGTGCTCAACAAAATCGCTCTCCACTGATTAAACATCCGCAACAAATAACCAATTTTTACATAGTGGTCGTATTCTAGATCATCATTGCATTATTGTAATTGTTATTAAGTAAGTAAAAAAGTAAGTATATTCTTTAATGAGCCAATTTTTTATCTTCACTTTGGCGTACAATACATTTTACGCAGTTTCTATAGCATCGCTATAGTTTCATTAGTAGCAAATCACCATTTAGATGATGCATTATACACACTGTCGGCGCAGATGTTCACAACTCCGTAGTTAGTACAATTAAAATCGTTTTTTAAAGACGCAAACGCTCTAGACTTTCTTAATATGAATATCATGGCAATAGTAATCCATACGCAATTAATACTTAGGCTCATATACAGGACCAAATATGCATACGCTAACATATACATAGACAGCCAACACTAATATTAATATGGATATTGGACTCGTATGTATAGGCCTAAGATGTCCAGACATATCAACATACGTTACATTTCCTTTAAATTTCAGACATATAGACCTAAATAAACCACACATGTATATATATATACAGATCTATATCTAAACAGTGAACGGATAAAAAGCGAACCTCTAGAAATACTATAATAATTTGTCCAGTAATGTAAGCATCGATGACAACTTGATGAAATTCGTCCCAAGTATATGATCCGTTGACGCAGTTCTCCAACGTCACGTACGTTTGTCTTGTAAACGCTTTCTTGCAACACTACCCAGATTTCATGGATGAGCGTGTTATAGAAAAGTTTTGCACATGGGACGCATTTGATCAAGTTGTAATCCATACCGCAATTACCGGTACTGAACGGCGAGCGCGACATAATGCGTGCGTTGAGGCCTAATGCGGGCATTTGTTACGCACATTATAACTAATAAATGATAAACATGCGCTTAATAATTATTAAACAGAAGTTTTCTCATATTTGATTAAAATGCATGCATAATTGGACAAATTATTACAGTATTTCTATAGGATCGCTTTTTATCCGTTCACTGTGTATACACATTGGCATGCAGCGTACTACTCTCTACTTTTCTTATTGTACTGTAAGTTACGTCTCAGGGAAGGACGACATCGGCCGATTTGACATTACTAACAATTAAAGCTTTAACTCGTATAATATAAGAACCTAGGTAGCGTAGACGTGTATTCACAACACCATAATTATCGTAATTAGGCGGCAGGCCTATAGTCTCTAGCCGACAATTCCTAAGACAGCACAATAGAGAGTATACCATACATCTCGAGTAATTGTTTGTTATTACCAAAATCTGGAAGAGCAGCAGAAACAACAGAAAAATAAAGACAAAAGACAGGCTTAAATGCGAAGCAAACGTCGTTATTACATTTGCAGAATTCATATTGATTAGCAGTCTTATTGGCAATGCGTTGCAACAGAAGCTATGGATGTACGTATGCGCCCATTTAGCGTCTACAGACGACGGCAAAGACTGCATATACCACAGAGAGACTTACACAGCGATACGTAGCAAAGACCAACTACCCAAAAAAATAGAATTTTGCCGATTGTCATTATTTTTCCGATTCCGGATGCCTAGTAACCTGTTTTTGCTAATTCAGGATTTAATCCGATCAATCGGAATTATTTGCATTTTGTTTTTGGCATGCTTGTTAGCGCACGATTGCAACGATACAAATTTTTTATGTTCTTTCGAGATGCAATACAAAAGAAAGTTTATGCGCTGAACTATTAAAAATAAATGCTTGAAAGATCAATAAAATTCAAAATATAAACCAGCGGACTTATTTGTTGATGCGTCTAGTCATAATTATATTACTTTACACGGATTTCAACAATGGTAGGCCTATAAAGGTTGCCGCAGAAAGTAGCCGAGACAGGATGAAAAATTATTAATGAAAAAGTCGTGCTTGGTAAAAAATTCTTCTTTTTTATTTTCTCCAGAAATGTTCCGAATCGAATAAATCAGCCTAGGGCAAAACCTTATTTCCGGATAAAGACCCGACGAAATCCTCATAACCTTAGTAAAAAGAACAATCGCCAACATTTCCTTGACCGTTAACTTCAGGCATGACAGGCAATGGCTCATAAATTATGACCCAAAAAAAGATGCAGTTCTCTATTCAATCATGTAATTCCTGCTCAGGGAGATCCGCTCGTTCTCCTAAAATCCTCCATTTGCACGCGGTGTTCAAGAGCACATTATGCTCAAGAGCACATTATGCTCAAGAGCACATTATGCTCAAGAGCACATTATGCTCAAGAGCACCTTATGCTCAAGAGCACATTATGCTTATCGTGTCTTACTATCTGTCTGATGTGACATAATGATATCAAATCAAATCAAAATGTTTTGCGCGCGTGAAACATTCACGCACATTTACACTACACGCACTCTCTCTCTCTCTGTATACATGCCAAGAGCCGACTGCCACGTATACGTTCTCCCCACAAGGCATATGTGGCACTTCCCCTCCCAAAACACACTCATCAATCGCCCACTTGAATTGCATGCAAACTCTCGTTCAACGCCCTTAAGGCAACCTTCGTGGTGCGTTATTTTATGAGATTTTTGTGACAAGTAGGTCTATAGAATAAACTCAATCATAAAAATGTCTTGCTTAGGTATAACTCTTCAACGAAACGCTGTGCACTGCACTTACACCTTTCAGAGAACGAAGCGCAACATAAATTTTGAGTGTTGGTGGAGTTGGATGGAGATCATCTAAGTATAAGAATGAGAAAGTCGGGAGATGAAGAAACAGGGTAGGCCTATACTTGTAACTCATTCGCGTGCAGTCGACTTCTTCTGACGTTGGTGGAGACATTTCCAGATGATGGCGTTCAATGAATCGAATGCAATACATTATAGGAAATAGGAAGAAATCAGACGTTGTTAAGTCCGCCTCTCAATTCCGCTCATAACAATCCTCGTGATTGGGTTTTGTCGAATTCGTCTTATGTCAGCCCCGCAGAAACAGGCCGTGAGGCGTTGTTGGTCCATTTGATGCGTGATTCGCCATTCTCGGAAGCCAGAATGCCTCTGGCGGTTTCTGTGGTCCGTTATTAAATATGTCACTGTTTCGCAAACTACGCGTTTCACAGAGGACGTGGAATAGAAGCGGACGGAAACATGAATAAAAGTCCTTCGTCGCAGTGATCCACACATCTATGGCACAACTACAAACACTCTACCACTGGGTCGTTTCTTTCGTGACATCCCTGATTTTTGGTCGTTAAAAAATTGCATTCGGACGGACATTCACAGATATATATACAGACCCATGCCGACACGCACGTAAGAGGATGCACGGAGGTTAGAACTAGCGCGTTAAAGTGAATGGCAGTCAAAGGAAAATGATAATGACAGTTATCAAACTGCTTTCGCCTTTTGTTTTAAGTACACTCAGTTATATTTCTTCGTAAATCTAGTGTCCTCGGAAGGCTGTTTTCAAAGAATAAGAAAGGCGGATGCTAAAGAAGAGTCAAAGAGACAGAGAGTGAAAGAGACAGAGAGAGACAGAGAGACAGAGAGAGAGACAGAGAAAGACAGAGAGACATAGAGAGAGAGAGAGAAACAGTAAGAGCTAGTGAGTGACCCAGAGACAGAGACGCAGACGTAGGCAGAGAGCGAGAAGCAAAGAGTGAGTGAGACAGAGATGGAGGCGGAGACAGAGAACGAGACAGAGATGAAGAGAGAAATAGAGAAACAGAGAGTGAGTGAGAGAGTGAGACAAAGACAGACACAAAACAGAGACGGAAGCAGAGAGACAGAGAGATAACTAGATGGTGAGTGAGACAGATATGGAGGCGAAGGTGGATGCAGAGAACGAGAGAGGGATAGGGTGAGAGAGAGAGAGAGAGACAGAGAGAGAGAGAGAAAGAGAAAAGAGGAAGGAAGGAGAAACCGATAGAGTCCCTGTTGACCATAAACAGCTAGTATGTTTAATTTTTTTATAGTCTGCATAAATTTCCGAGTGCCAGCAGCAGCGTTGCTACCGTTGACTTCTGAAACAATTGTATGAAGTCTCGCAACTGCCGCATTCATAATACATAATACAACCACACGGCAAAGAGATATGTTATTATCATTTATTTAGCTTATGCAGAAGAGATATACATGTATGTTATCATCAGCTTAGTCAGAGAATCGGCTTCAAACGGATTTCGATCTCAGTCGTCGCAGTCAATTTGCCTCCTGAGATCTCGGGGCTTCGCTACTAAGCAGATGAGGCGCAGTACTTGTCCCTACATTCTGAGAACCTGAGTTCTGACTCCTGAGCCAGGCTACGTCTTTGGAAAGGATTGAACCGAGCAGTTTATAACAGTGGCAGAGACGATAAAAAAAGTTGGTAGTTGAAGAGAGAGTTGCGACTGGCCGAACCGGTTCGAAATTCCGATCAGACATATTCATGGTGAATAAAATGACTCGGTGGGTCAAATAATGCGATTCGACGGTGGACGTAAAATATTCGCAGAATGACGCGGTCGGCTACTATGCAGGGCCCCTAATGAAGTGTTGACCGACCCTCTTTGTATGCCTACACATGCGACACCAGTCTAACCGTCTAAGCCAACTATACGTACATTTTGAATACAATCTGACCGAATGACTTTCTTATTGTCCACCGGTTTTTATGAGGCCTAGTGTAGTCGCATACGTTGACTGATCTTAACTCTGAAAGTAAATCTGCATAAAATGCAGTTTAATGTTCAGAAGACAGAAATACACTCACTCGATCACCCACCCTCATATCCTCGACTAAAGCGACACCCACTTTAAAAACTACTCTGCCTCTTCTGACACTCTGGAAACCCTTCCTCGGACTTCCTTTTTGACAATCCATTTGACGCGGCGCTCACGAATAAGCTGGTGCCCTACTCTTGGCTTTCGAGTGACGCTTTAGAGGTTAAGAGATTACGATTAGGATTACGATTACAAATAGTTCTCGTTAATGAATGTGATGTGTCAAGAAGAGATCAGTTAATGATCCTCAGTTTATGAGATTTCTATGTCGACTGCAGGTTGAACTGTCTTGGAACTGTCTCTAAACGAATCTGACAGTTGGACTGTATATTATACTAACGACTGCAACTCATCTGAATCAATCGCCAAACAATTCATTTCAACGGAGGTGAATTAATTCGATGACTACGCATTCAGTTATTTGCTTTGCAGAAATTCATTCTGACTTGCATCCAATTAATTTTGAACGTCCTTTTCTTCACCTTCTGCCTGTAATCGTAGTCGTATCCATGCATTCTCAAAATTCTAAGGCGCTTAAAGGCTAAGAGCAGAGGCACTACATGCAGCTTCTCTGATCGCCAAAGAAGCAACAGAGAAATTAATTATTGAGCAAGAAAAAGTCTAATCCAAGTTTAGGACTTTAATTTTACATTCAGTGGAATGCCATGTCTGAGTTGAATGATTTTGATCCAGGACTAACTACCAATGAACGGAAGTTGTTGACAACGGGTATTATACAGCGCTTTTTGAGATGCTTTGGAAGACGCTATCTATAAGTGTCTCGATATAGACTTCAACAATCGAAATAATGGTCGTACTATAGCTTTACTCTATTCAATGCCATCACTTGCACGTCTCGCTTGTACTGTGATGGAGTGCTCTGACACAAAGTACGCTTTCGTGGCTTAATTAAATTACCATTATCAACATTGGCTGCTTACGTTGCTTCAGAGGCTAATTTAGACAACTCGATGGAGGACGACGATATCCCTATCGTCGTCCTCCATCGAGTTGTCTAAATTAGCCTTTGGTTAGTTCTTTGTCAACGCATTTTCCTTTGAACCGCTGCCGTGTTTTCGCAGGATCGGTTTACTCTTCTATATTTTTACGTCATCGTATTGACACCACCTATCTATCAATAGAAGTACTCAGACAAAATTGATTAAATTGGATTTTTATTTCTGCTAGTCAAAACATCCTTTGATATTTTGACTAGCTTGAAACTTTGAAACTGATTTCTTATGTCTAAAATCACAACTGACATGGCAAGTTACTACATGTTCTCTCGTGTGATGACTGTTGGCTGGCTGGGATAATAGTTCATCTTGGGATAACTGTTCATCTAGACATAATTGTTCATCTTCGGATATTTCTTCATCTTGGGATAATTGTTCATCTTGAGATAATTGTTCATCTTGGGATAATTGTTCATCTTGAGATAAGTGTTCCTCTTGAGATAATTGGTCGTCTGGAGATAATTATTCTTCTTGAGATAATTGCTCATCTTGAGATAAAGGGTGACATAAAAAAGCAAAATGAGAGGCTGATGAAGATGTCCTGCTGATTTTCCATTAATCCGATCGGCATAGAAGCTCCCAGAAGATGAATAAATGAATGCGTTACATTTAAAATGTTAAATAAACGGACTAAATTTTTTCAGCCTATGGCTTCACCTGCACTATGAGTGTATGTTATAGAGTCTTTCTAAACAACTTCATAAATGCTCAGTCATGAGTTCAACCTATTGCTGTTTCCATCGTTGCAGATGCAAAGACTTTGCAGTTTTCCATGAACAAGCAGTCAGACTAACCCATCAAAAGAAACGAGTAATGCTGTGTAATAAAATATAATTATTCAGTGTTCGGTCAGGCAAAGAAATCTGATCCGCGCACCATTGAATCGAGTGAATGGAGAAAGATCCGGTGAGACGCGACATGAAAAAATATGACCCACGGTAACTATTGGTCATTGAAGCAGACGTATTTCATTTCCTATCGATTGAAATGACTGAGTTGTAAGAGTCTTACCGACATCCTGTAATTACTCTCTCACGACAGATATTCATTCATTCAACAATTTATATGGCGCCGTCGTTCAATATGGCTACTCGGAAGCTTTTCCGACTACAGTTCTGATAATATGGCAGGTTTTCAAATGGCCATAAAACGAATCAGTACATGATCCAGGAAACAGAGGTAGCTCCAGAGGGAAGCCATTTCAAACCTCAAACTCTATCCACATAAAATGCGCGGTTTTGCAGAGCAGCTGTGTGGCAAGCGGGGTCACCGGAACCCCCTCTCAGCAGATATAACGAAGAGACAACGCGGGCCTGCGATACCTTCTGACAGAGATTTATTAGATAGGTTGATGCAAGGCCAAGTTGGTTTCGACAGATCAGAGAGACAATGCTGTACTCAATGCGCTGTCAGACAGGAAGGCAACGCGGAACCTTCAACATATATATCTTGTGACATGATCCATTTTGGTATTGGCCGATTAGGAGCGATGCAATTCGCAGAACGCAATCAAGACAAGACGACCTGCTAAACGGGAGACCAGATCAGAGGTTTAAACAGTGTCGCAATGAAGGGATGGACAAGAGCGATTGCAGCGCTGGCCGCTAGCGAACGTGTGAAACTACGGAGCAGACTCTGCTGGTAAAGACAATCACTAATAAGTCGATGTAGATGGGGTACATAGATAGGCAGTTCGACAGGATGTCAAGGTCATGGACTGTAGCTGGAAAATGTTAAGTAGGGAATTTAATAGTCAAGTCATTCAAGTTGCGATAAACCAGCAAAATATCTGAAATACACCAGTAGAGAGTAAAACTTAGTTCAAGTAATAAACCAATTTATTAAATTCATCCCTTAGTCATGCTTACAAATGTTCTGAAGTATTGAAATGTTATTGTGAGTGAAGGGATGTATAAATAGTTGAAAATTGTAATTAATAAAGGTAAGTTAATTCTGCCTATGTCATCGGCCACTGTTGGTCGTTTGACCAATCGCTTCGTCATTTGGACTAATATCTTCATCTCAATGAGGAATTCGCTTAGTAATAAACTTCGAATATGTTGGAGTCTGCTGGTAATATAATTATGTTTACATTCCGCACGTATTCGTTGGCTTTTGCCAAGTATTTTGTGCGTTTAAGAGGCATTTTCGCTAGTTGCCTAGGCCACGTGCCTGCATAATCGAGTCAGCCGAGTGTTTACCTGGAGGAAAGCTGACGAGGCCGTTGGAATGACCTAGTGGAGTGATAGTCACAGGTGACTGTTCATCTACCGAGGAGCACACGACGAATGCCTTTTCGACGAATATCCGGGCGTGTGTCATCTTCCACCAGCGAGGGGCTACTCGTCGGCATCATACCGTATCAGCGACTGCCGTTGACGGTCGTCGCTCTACCCTATCGATGCAACCAATCCAGGTCCGTAGCCAGTGGCAAAATTAATGAAGTCAAGGCAGAACCCAACCTCCCATTACCGACTTCTGCCCTGCCTTCCCGTATTCTTCACTTCCATATTCTAGTCTCCCATCCCTTTTTGCCATTGCCTTCCTCATTCCGCCCCCACCTTATTTTCTTCATGGATAATGGATTTATAAAACACATTGGGGCTCAGAGTTGAGGGACCGAGTTCGAGACACGATCCCTCGTAAGGTTGACCAGACTTTCTTTTCTAAGTTAGTCAAATGGGTTGATAAAGCGTTATGGGCGCCCTGTGTGTCTGCTGAAAGTTAAATTCGATTCCTGTAATAACTTGTCATCATTCGTTCATACTGTGTTTGTGATCATACTGCGATTTGTCAGTTTGTAATTTAACCAAAATATATTATTATTATTATTATTATTATTATTATTATTATTATTATGACAAAACAAAGTATGATGATGTTGAATCATAAAAATATTTGGGTAGAATATTGAATGCATTGCAACCACGACGTCCTTTAGTATTATCTATGCTCAGGTCTATTCAATTGACACCGACTGCATGGAAATACACTTTTTAACGGTATTTTTAGTGAATTTCTCACAGTCCCTCTGCTCATAAAATCCGTACGCTGATTTTTAGTGTCAGGCTGAAACGAAAGCGACACAGATGCCAATGATGAAATATGTGAATTTTCAAAGCAGCTACAGGGCTCCTAACTACGCTAAATGTACTTGCGAGGGATTCAAATATTATTTCAAAATTTATCTGTGGGTTATACCCAGTCCCCCGCCCCCAAGGTACCATTTTCAAAATCCCACTCCATAGGTGCCGGATTAGACTACTGGCCGAATTTAAACACTGAGTATTATTGCTACGGTTAAAGGTGATGCTTACGATTTTACGTAGGTAAATGGCGGAGCATGGTAACAATTGATTACATAGGCTCAGACGGGAAACAGGCTTATTACGTATACATCATGTTATAATGATACCTATGTAGCCTAATTATAAATTGCATTATATTAAATACTTTCTCATTTTGAAGTGACTTTTCTTAGAATGACCGAAATTTAAAAGTTATCATTGTTATTAAGATTTTCCAGTGAAGGCCTTTTTAAGAAGCTAAGCGACGCTATGTGAGACCTCGGAATTTTAATTTGTTATCGCTTCTCGGCCTTTTCGCTAAGATCAAAGTGTCTTTTTCTATCGGCTTAATACCTCATACATGACCCATCTACATGTAAATATATGAGACGTTGACATGTTTTATCCTCATCTCGTTACCAGGTGTGGTTTGTAGCCTATGTGGTATCATGTGATGTAGTCGAGTCCGAGTCCAGAATTGCTCGAGTCCAAGTCCGAGTACCAAATGTTTGAGTCCAAGTTCACCAAAACACACAATAAAGCGTCTTGTAAAAATTGACAGCTCAATATTATGCACAAAGAATTAATGTAAAGTGTCAAAAACATAAGAGTAGGCATACAATTTATTAAGAATAATCTAGTTTCTCTAAGTTACACTTCAAAAAGACTAGGTTAGATAATGTCTTGTTTGATATTCAGGCGCAATGCGGTCGCATGAAAATTCATCCGCTGCTGAAAATATGCTCAAAGAGTGCGCTGGTGGCAGGTAATGCTAGAACTCAAAGTGCCACCAAGTGTAGTCGTGGCAGTACAGTTGCCTGTTCTGCCCAGAAATCCAAACAGGATAGCTCTGCTGCATTTTCGCACAACTTTAAATTTTTTGACTTATGTGAGGTCAAAGACGCCGCTTACACTTGTGTGTCTGTTGATTTTTTTAACGACACCGTTCCATATCGAAGATGATTTGGTGTCGCCCTCCTACCTTTCCAAGATTTGGGACTGGCACTGTCAAAGTCCAAACAGTAGCGGGGTTCCCGCTAACACTTACCGAACCATCATTACATATACCCGTCTCGAAAAGCCCTGGTCACGTGCCGTGACGTGCGTGCGTTGTCTATGACTGCGACCGTTGACCGCTACAATTCAGTAACCTTCTCCATGCAGTCTAAGGGAAGGCAGCGATCTGCAAATGTCTCATTTATCTCGGCCACAACTTACTACCAGATGTGTCACGAGTGCGACTATTTCCGGTGAAGGGAACGTTCTGGAAATGATGTGTTTATTGACCGGATATGCTCTGGCTTCTGGTCAATGAGGAGTGGCCATTCGAGGTCGTCGTTGCGTGACTACATCCATGAATACGGAAATCTATAAAGGCCTGCTCATGCCCACAAGCTATGTCCTCCCTGCAATGGGGTCTTCAATCGCAAGCATTCATCAAATGCGCTGATATATTATATAAGGAATCGTATATAATTTCGTCGTCTCCTCTACGTATGTCTGTGAATGCAAGTGTGTAAACAAATGCACGTGTGCATGAATGTTTGTATGCATGTATTTACGTATATATCAATTTATGTATGTATGTATTTGTGTATGTATGTATAACATTGTATGTTTGTATGCATGTATGTATGTATCATATGTATCTATTAACTCACGTAGGCCAATGTCATTTTGTATGCATATATTTATGTATGTATGTATGTATTTGTGTATGTATTTATTCATGTATATATTATCATATGCATGTATTTACACGTGTATGTCTTTTTTATGAATGTATTTCTGTCGCATAACAGAATCTTCATATCTGTATAAAAAAGTGACCTGGACTCGAACGTGGATCATTTGCACATCTGTGACGCAGTGATTGCGCTATCTCGCGAGTTATATGAAGGCAACGCACGATTACTTAGTATTTAATGAGATGGGAACAGTTTAAAATAACTGACTAGGATGAGAATGTGTGATTAATAGAGAGGATTCTCTGTAGAAGGAATATTTCATTCAAGTAGCTATGGATATACTCACGTAGGCCTACGTGAGTATATAATATGTGTTGCGTTCTACCAAATGAAATGATATGCAACTGTCGTGATGTTTAAAAGTCTGCGCTGCGCTGCGTGCGTCTAAGCCAAATTGCACCGTCTGATTCATTTATGTCAGATGCAAGCATTTGTAATGACTTGCGAATTGAGGCTTTTGGCGGTTGTTCGTGCGAACGAACAGATTCTACCAGGCTACTACTTCAGTCGATGTTAGCAAAAACTTGAACGACATTCCATATTTATTTTCGCTTATTGTATTACGCCTAATTACGCGGGAAATGCGAATGGTCGAGTGGCTTTATATAGAATCTACGTCCGACGTACACCATCCTTTGCCTCTCCCTAATAACGTGGCTAGAACCGACCTTTCCATGATTAGCTCCATTATTGAGGGACGAAATTCTTGCATATAGGACCCGTGTATTAGAGGGAGTGTCGGCGTCTTTCATCTGACTGTAATTACAGCAGAGTCTTTCTGATTATTATCAGTTTGCAAAGTCTGTAATTTGCGCCCTAACAGGAAATAAACAGGTTCTGTCGTAGCTGCGCAATAAAATTCAATTAGTCATATTACTATTGGAATATCGAGTCTCGAAACGCATCGATTTTTAAGTTATTTATTTGTTCTTTCATTTTATTTTTTACTTTATGAAACGATTCAACACTGTGAGAACTCATTTGCCCGGGTGGCCTCAGCTCTGACTCGACGTGGCGCTCGCGATTAAGCTGGGTCCCTGCGTGCGTCTTTCTAGTGGCGCTTTAGCAGTTTTGAGTCTACGATAACGATTAGATACATTGGCCTCTACTGTAGAATTTTTACCAATATATAATATCCATGCTCTCGAGTTTACTCTTTTCATGATGTAAAGTTTTGTCAGTTTCGTTAATTTGTTGCGATGCTGCCTTAATAGTTATGTTGTTGTTTTTAACTGTGTTGCTGTTGTTGTTGCTTTGATGTTGTTAGTGTTGTTTTATTTAATATATATATTGGAAAATTAAACTAGAAAATTCTACGTGTTTAATAATAGAAAAGAAATTATTCTTTGACGTTTCATTGTCCCTGAAAGGACATGTCCAGGACGTGTGACATTTTTATCGATGGGACCGTCTCGGACAATCCTGAACACATGGTCACCCTACTATGTCTATAGGCCGAGGCCTTCCTATGTGTTAACCAAGTACAGCTGCAGTTGTACTTAACATGTAACATAATTTACAGCTGGGTGAAACCGTTGCAGACCAGTTAAAAGCGTTTTGCCTCAATCCGCCTGTGCACAGGATAGCCTTCAGCTCACTCTGCAATTCCTTTCGGATTCGATATAAATAAATGATTTCACACGTTCGAGATTCCATCGCCAACGACTTATTCTCACGAAATCATTAGAGCTGCAACTTAACGCCTCACGATCGCCTCGATATTGATTGTGCCCAAAGAGTTAATTACTTTTAGCCCACCAGAGTAAGATATTCTTACGTCGTATATCACTTGCTCATTTAGTCCAATTACAACATTATGGCCTCCCGTTAAAACAGAATATATTAATAGATACCATATAGGGCTATATAAAAGTATAAATATATGCTCCCATCATTTTATATATACGTATATTTTATATTCGTGCTTTTGTATACTCAAATATAGCCAGTTGAAAGCGTTCAATGCATGCATATAATTTATTCAGTGTATTAAGTAGGCATGTAATGCTGGTGGTCAGGTATTGCCATGATTAGTTTTACTACGGAGGTATTCGAACCACGATCCGGTGAAACTGGAATTCTATTCACCATGCAAGAGAAGGCATGATAGAATCCACAGTCATGCATGATTTCTCAACCTATTCAGTTGAAACATTTGATAACTTGATTGGTTTTATTCCTCTTTCCCAGTAATTAATTTCACTTTTCACTACATGCATCATGCGTGATAGCATAATCAATCATTAGTCAAGGATCAATCAACAAATGAATGTGCAATTTTTTTTCTTAGGCAATAATTTAGAAAAATGTATGAAGTAGGCGTTACATATCGTAAGCAAAAATAATGTTCACCTGAAGTAATGAATTTATTTTTTATTTATTACACTACGTGTAGGTCCTTTATGTGCAATTGAGAATTAAAAATTTTTTTTACAGCAGAGGAATGTTTTGCCCTCATGTTACAAGCACTGTCAAGCAGTACGGCAACCATTTCAGTCTCCCGTCTTCAGTTGCCCTACCGATCCCTACTGCAGCCCAATCGGCCACCACGCCACGCGTTCCCAATTCTCTGGCGACTGTCAAAGTACTATAGTATATGGTGCCCCAAACATGACCGAATTTATGATCTAGCGTAAGGAGGGGAGAGATTAAGCTTTGATCAACTGCATCGGTCAACGTGACCATGCGACACAATTGACAGCCCTGGGATCATCCCAGTTGGGTCATCCACAGAGGATGCACTGGCTTCGCTCTGACGTACAGCCGTCAATTTAATTGGCGAAATCAAAATATCATCGTCGATCTCCGCTCGTTGAGTTCTTTGAGCATTAATTTTACTACGCATAGACAACTCAAGAGACAACATGCAGAGACAGACGCTGGTTCCCTTCCCTTACACATGGAATTTCTAACGAGACACGCTTCTTACTACCGACCGACGACGAGTTAGGACGCAAACGCTCGATTTTTTTGCATCATGCAACACTTGACAAACACGAACAGGATCCATGTCTTTTATTGCCAAATAAATCTTTCCGAGTATATATATATATATATATATATATATATATACAGAGAGAGAGAGAGAGACAGAGACAGACAGAAACAGACAGAGAGAGACAGAGAGAGACGGAGAGAGAGACAGAGACAGACAGAAACAGACAGAGAGAGACAGACAGAGAGAGACAGACAGAGAGAGAAGTAGAGAGACACATAAAGAGAGACAGAGAGACAGAGACAGAGATAGAGTAGGAGAGCGATGGAAACTGTATTTGCTCGTATATTATATGAGATTATTAGACCTACCACACAGATATTGCTAGACAGATATTATCTGGAAGATATTTTTGGGTATATGGCGTCGGATAGATAGGAATATTGTCCAATGGTTATTGCCAGAAAGATATTGCTAGACAAACAGAAAATGTCGTCTCATTGTGACCGAGGTTTTAAGAACGCGCTACTGAGCGCCTGGTCTGCAGCATGAAGCCGAGGAGAGGAAAAAATCAAGACATAAATGTTATATGTTTGTCTTGGATTTCTCTCAAAGGTCTTTGCCTCATTCCTCCTTCCCGTCTTCTCCTCCCCTTTACGTTTGTTTACGTTTACCATCCAATCGAACTTAGTTACCACCTTAGATCTTGACTCAGAAACCCAATCCATTCATGGCATAGCGACTTGAAGATTTCAGACACACTGAAAGAACATAAAAAATGATACTTGTCACCCTTATTGATATTGCCAAATTCTTATTCCCAGGTGGATTCGCCAGATACGTGTACATAGGCCGACTGTTAGAACCTGAATTGGTTCACCCGCTGACTGTTCCGTGCGCAGCGTATGTCTTCGCGTAAGGCCCCCAATAAATTTTGCGGGGCCCTACGCGAAGACGTATACGAACGGCCCTAAGTGCTGCTGCTAAACAGCTGCGCTGCCTCCTCTGACCCTCTGGAAACTGGACTCTGATCTCCTTCCGACTTCCCTTAGGACAACCCCTCTGATTAGACGCAGCGCTCGTGAATAAGCTGGGGCCCTGCGCTTGGTCATCGAGTGGCGCTTTCGATGTATGGAGATTACGATTACGATTACTATTGTTGCTGGTGCTTTAGACTGGCTGCAATTCGACTCGAATGTCTTATGAGCAGAAGAAAATTTAGAATCGGAAGATTGCGATTATATGTAATATATATATTATTATATATATTACCAATGCTGATCAGGATGCGTGTATGGAATCGAGACCTACATACCATACCCTCAACATCCTCCACTCTTCCCTCCGGTCGGTGATAACTGCTCCTTGCTGCGCTGAGGAGGAGGTGAAAGAAAAAGAGGAGGAGGAGGAAGAGGTGGAAGGGTGGAGGTGGTGGAGGAGGTGGAGGAGGAGAAGGAGGAGAAAGAGGGGAAAGAGGAGAAGAAGAAGGAGGCGATGGAAGAGGAGGAAAAAGAGCAAGAAGAGGAGAAGGCGGAAGAAGAGGTGGAAGAGTGGAAGAGGAGGAGGAGGAGGAGAAAGAGGATAAGAAGGGGGAAAAAGGAGGAGGTAGGGGTGGAGGTGGTGGAGGAGGAGGAGGGCAGACCAGAATGGGCAATTGGCGGAATCGCTCCCGGCTAAAGCGCCAGGTGACGACTCGTGATACGGCCGTCAATCTATTGGCGTGGACACCGGCGTCGTTACACACCACTTGACGCATAGACAGATTGACAGACAAACAGACATACGTACAGAGAGACAAACAGACATACGTACAGAGAGACAGACACATCGGCGTGATGAGAGGTAGGAGATTGAAAATTTAATAAGGTGGACACAAAATCAACTGAAAAGACTGACATGTGAGCGGAAGACTAGTAGAGTGAGAAGGACAATCAGAGAGATAGACAGAAACTCCGGGTTCATAGGCAGAGCAGTCAGTCACCTGCCTCTTAGAGGGATGTGGGTATGCTCTATATATCAAAAATGATAATTAATGTTATAGGTGCCTAAAGTTTAAACTGTTGTAGTTAAGTGTTAGTAATATTATATTTCACAATGTATCTACATCGTACACTTTATTTAACCCGTTAATGTATATACATTATATATATACATATATATATATCAAAAGTTTATTGCAGGCTCGACCAAGACTCCTGGGTATTTGCCCCTCTCCGGACAGAGTGGAGGAAAACTGGGACAGACAGTGACATAGATGCAAAAAGAAATTGATTTGAACATCAACAAAGTGGAAGACGTGCGGAACCAGACAGAAGGACGAATATACTGAGAGCTAGAAACAGGAACAATGGATGAGACATCGGAAAGGCATACAGAGTAAAGTGAAATGGGAATTCAGGCATACACGCTGGAAAAAGACGAGTGACAAGCACAAAGGATGAATGCAAAAACAAGCGGAGTGGAGAAGTTTAGCCGACAATGGAAGTGAAACAGAAGAATACAGAACGGAGGAAAACAGAGATAGATTGTGGAAGTAATGTAGACGAACGTTCTTCCGGCCTCATCTGACTCTACGATGTTTGTGTGACGGAATGAGATTTGGTGCAATGGAATCTGGACTAATTCAAATGAGAGAAGAGCGGCGCTTCAGTCCCAGACGAGCCATAAATATTTAACTTCTATCAGTGGTGCATCGTCTCCCTTGGATCCCTGGACGTCAGTTGTAGCTTTTTGTGCATTTCCAAGAGCCTCGCATGGCTAGCATTTCCCGTCACAACGACGAAACCAAAGAAACGGATTTGATTTTTTAAACAGGTATGAAGCAAATAAACAACGATTCGAGGCAGTCCAGTGATAAGCAATATGCCTGTCGGGCTCAAATTCCCAACACGGATAGACAATAATGTTCTTCCAGATTCTTATCCACTAGCCGCTTGTGAATATGCCGGTGCCCTGCGCTTGGCTTTCAAGTGGCGCTTTAGAAGTTTGGAGATTACGATTACGATTACTATAACGAGCTCGGCTATAAATGAGTGCAGTGAAATTGACTAGCGCAGAGAGCGACTCTGAGTAGGTATTTATAAAAGGTTTGATTCCAATATATTACACTAGGGAGGTCCTATTGCTAGGGCTCATACGTGAAGGCGTAGTAACGCGGTCGATGCAACCTCATACCGATGCTTCGTTTCTTTTCATGTTCTTTCCACGAAACAAACTAATTATTTGAACGTGTTTTTGTGAACGTGTGTTTATAATCATTCATAATGTGGGTGTGCGTGTCCTTGTGTGTGTGTGTGTGTGTGTGTGTGTGTACGCGTGTTTGCATATGATGCGTCAGTGTGTTCGCTGAGCTGAACAGGTACTCGTCTGCCTTGTCTTGCCTTGCCTTGCCTCGTCTTGTCTTGTCTTGTCTTGTCTTGCCTTGTCTTGCCTTGCCTTGTCTTGTCTTGCCTTGCCTTGTCTTGCATTGCCTTGTCTTGCATTGTCTTGCCTTGCCATGTCTTACCATGCCTTGCCTTGTCTTGCATTTTCTTGCATTTTCTTACCTTGTCTTGCCTTGTTTTGGCTTGCCTTTCCTATCCTTGTCTTGTCTTGCTGTGTCTTGCTGTGTCTTGCTGTGTCTTGCATTGTCTTGTCTTGCCTTGCTGTGCCTTGCCTTGTCCGGAACAATAGAACGACAGTCCGGTTGATAAACTACAGCCTGCTACATTTCTGCAGATCTAAATGGATGGTATACATAATAGATCTCTGCATGTGCATCAATTATAGGCTCCGCACGCGGACTCTATGGCAGCCACGTACTATACCAGAAGTTGGCTATTTATAGTTAGCAGTGAAGAAAGAAAGTTGAGTGCATTTATAGTGAGTAATATTATAGAGGTGGGAATCATTGATGAACGGCTTCTTCCAGTATGCGTTCGATAATTAATCTCATCAACAAAACAGATCGACCAATGTAGGTTGCCAGGTTCGGCGGAATCAGACTTTCATTGTAAAAAAAACTCTACTACCTTATCGCAATTCCTATCATTAGATGTTAGATTTAGTAAAATTTATACACGACGTTCTGCTCTTGGTTCATTGGGCGTTATTAAAATAGCACTTATAGAATTTACATCAACTAAGTATTTGTACATACGTTGGCGTATGTGATATTTATATTTTTATTTCGATTACTTCAACAACCGATATTTTTATGAATAAAAGATACATTATACGGATATACACTGAGCATGTTTATGTAGACCCACAGTGATGGTGATGAGTTTTCTGACCGTAGGCTGGTCCATTGGCTTTACGCCACCCAGTGATCAGCGAGTGAGGTGGTTTCCCGTTGCCTTCCTCACAGACAATTATGGGTAAGAAACTTGTCCAAGGTCGCTACGCTACTTGAGGTGGGTTCGAACCTGAGATCCTTCAGTCACAAGGCACAGAACGTACCGCTACGCCACCGCGTAGTCCAGTCTCAGTAATGTGCCATTAACAAATTATGCGCTTCGGATAATCTTAAAAGTAAATGGTCATATGTCCATATATATATATGTAAATATATAATATTCAGAAATTCCGTAAATTTTCGCGATTATGGAAGAATCTCAAATTTATTTGGGAAGAGGCTCAATATGCTACAGAAAGAACTTCAAAATTATATCGAGAAATTGAGAAAGTAAGTCTATCATGAATTTCATGTGTGCTTGTACAAAAAGGTACACAATACATTAGTATTAAATCTGAATCTATATTCGACTTCGCTTTCATTTAAGACCAACTAAGTTTTCACTTGAAAAATTGATTTTGGTTAAAAAAATTCCTCAATTTGAACTTACGGTTTCGTTAATGATCATCCCTGCTACCTAATGCTCCTTGTCGTATGGACTGTAGGTGCTCTGTTAACTTGTTGCAGCAAAGTGCGAAGATGTAGGAAGCAGTCGATGGAATCGAACTCGGGTCGCAGAGTTGTGAGGTCAATTAGTTAACCCCACCTTGCCCGACTCACGACCCTCATCATGTGGTCATCTGAATATTTATGAAGCGCAATTTCAAACCTATGACACTGCATACGTGATTAGCGGACAGCTCTAAAAGGATGTGACAAACGGGCGGCTGCAGCAGCTGTTTACTTAACTGTTTCTTTTGAAGTAGGATTCGAGGAGCAGCTGAGTGGAGAGACGCAATTACCTTAAGCCTACATTGCCATAGGTTATATTCTTTATTGATGCGATCGTTAGCTCCGCACTAATTACACCACCGTCATTAACCATAGCAGTGTGGTCCCTCTGGCAAGTTGGTTAACTTTCTGAAGCCTGTTTTTGAGTTGATGTTGAGCGACGTACGTATACGTTCTATTTAGTAAATAATTGCGGCCTTAGGCTGGCGTCACGATATTATAAAGTCAATCCCCAAACAGAGTATCCCTCCAGACTGAACTAGTTGATGTCTCCCTGTATATCGGAGCAAAGTCTCCCAAAATAGAATCACTGTGAAACATTTACGATACCAAATCTCCCCTAGTAAAATCGATCATTCTATCTTCGGTAGCCTTTCCATACAATTTAAAAAATATGATTTAATATGCATTTCTTCTATATATAATTATATTTATGCATATTAATTTTATATTTATATGTTATATTGGAAATTAATTAAATGTGTATGAAATTAGTGTTTCATACTAGACCTATGTAAACGCCTATAATTAGTATGTATGTTGGGTGTGATAACAGAAATAATAATTATTAGATCTGACACGCTTATGTCATTAAAACGCTGAGGTTTCACAAATTGCTATGTAATTAATAAAGTGGCTCTGACTATAAGTAGACATTTTACAGGTGCTGTAGTTAGCACCAGTTGATGATACTATTCTGTGATCAGAAATCTCCATCACTCTCACCTATTGATATTGTATTGCAACATGCCAGCATCTCCCAAGGTGTATTCCATGGAACGCTAGGTTTCCATATTTGGAAAACTAGGTCTACGTGAGGAATTTGGATAAATGTCACATTTTCGATATATAACGATTGCATTGCTAGGAAACTGGTTTAGAAATAAACTATATTGTTTTCACAGTAGCCAGTTTATTTAAAAAAATGATGATATAAAAGAAATTTCAGCCATTCATAACTCTGCTATTCAGTGCTTTTCTGGCGGATCGCGCCTGATCGGCGTTCCGGCACCTTTTTTCAATTACTAAAAAATAAAATATAGTGGGCCATAGTTGCGCCGCACAATTTGCGTTCAATGCTGCCGTTAACTAATTTTTAGACTAGATTGTGGTCATTGTGTTCTACAAAAATTAATTTATTTTATTTAGATGCTTATCTTAGAGTAATTTTTTCGGCTATAGGGGCCTACAGATGCGTTTCGGTAAATGTTTTTAAATAAAAGAGCACTTCTGCTATCGAATAAGCCAATAATGATCTGCTTCGCAGTTGCAATTTATTTAGGCCTAAGAATTGCTTTGTTTAAGTCAGGCTCCCCTCAGATCAGGCGAAAGCCTGTCCAAATGACTGCAGCCAGAAGGAATGGGCAGATCTGTCGATTTGAGACCATGGAGTTCCACAGGCAATGCAGCGGCGTAGGCAATCGACCGCAGCAGGCAGAATGAGAATCAGAAAATAAAAAATATACAAAGCAAAGGACATTTATAGCCTAAACTTTTCAACAAATCAACAGCAGAGGCGAGAACAAGACAAAACTACCACCAGATCAAAAACTAGAAAAGCAGAAATTACAGGAAATACAGAAAATCACGGAAGAGAGCAATGGCCATGTTAATTGCCACAGGTCGTCGTTCAGCGATCTCCACGTGATTTTTTCATGGTCTTAACTCATCCTGGTTTGTAAAAAATTTCAAAGGATGTAAAAATCCAATGATGATCAATGATGACAGTGTTTTTTGCTAAAATGAAACGTCCTGCTGCCTCCTGGCTTGGCTTCCTGTCCTTTCCCCTTCCTTTCCATTAGTAAGTCCTTTGATACATCTTTAAATTCAGCTTTCTGTCGCCATAGATTTCCATCATTCTGATTTAATCCGTTCCGCCTTCGTCGTGTTGAATGAAACCAACAGACCAAATCACATGTTAGTAAATCTATCGTTCTACTCATTTAAGCCTTTCTACAAGTCCTTGGACAGTTTCGATCGCAGGTAGAGTGGATGAAGACAATTCTGTGAGTCTGCTAGCCAACCATTCGCGACACGTGCATAGATATATCGTTGACAACCGAATGCGTCGTATTTTTTTTTATCACAGAAGATTATCTTACTCAATAACAGTTTGCTATTTTACAATCGTTCAAACTTCGCCTCTGCCCATGCTCTGGTAGTGCCAGTCCCAAATCCAGTCCTGGATAAAATAGGAGGGTGACGCCTAAACACACTGTATCAGTAAACGTTGACCACTCTTAGTGATTTTATGCTGCAATTGAATAGCCTGACTACATGAAACTGCACACAATGAATTTAATTGGAATCCGATGGTTTTGAATTCGATGGAGTTTCGTCAATTCTGCGTTACTATTGTCCGTAACTGAGTTCGATTGCCTCCCCGCATTAATTGTGCCAGACGCTTTGGATCCTACAGGAGTCGCGAAGTCTATAACATGGCGGTTGAGTCTCTAAACGCGTAGGCCGATATAGCCCTCTTACCTCTACGACCTGATGTTGCGTGCGAACATCGATGTCTAGTCTCTAACTCGGATGAAAATTTATGCAGGCAGGCATTAATCCAACCGTTACTTAGAAGGCAGCGAAGGAATTTGGATAGAGTCCGAAATACATGTAGCTAGATCACTAGAACACTGCAGTGAATTGCTAAACAACGGCATATTTTGTGAGGTTTTAAGAGAAGCTATCAAACAGTGTTGCTGAAGTACACGTAACTATCAAAGTGGTCTGATGGTATCGATTAAGAGAGATCAGCGTCTTAGTAAACGATGATCAGTATGTTATTGAATGTCTATTTCGTCAAGCTCCAGTTGGTTATTGTTATAATTGTGCTAAATGTGTTTAATTGTATTAATTCTTCACTGTTTCTCTGAGTTCGATGACAAATCAATGTATGATTATCTCCTTGACCATGGAGTGCAATCTAGCATGATCTTTAGTTCCCAACATGGCTTCCGACCGGTACAGTGCGGCACACTCTCCTTGTATGTCCTTTTATGTTCTGTTGAATATGAAGGATGTGATCTTACGTGCACTCGAGAACAACAAATACGCAGCGGGAACATTTTTTCAATCTTGCAAAAGCATTCGACACAGTACATGTAGATTAAGATCATTGGACACTGTCATTTTCGAATTGTCAAGGCTTCCTATATTTCATTAAATGCCGGTGACCATTAGCATAATATATGCGTCATATGAGGTGCGGCTGATTTAATGTGCTAATCAGGCGCCTTAGTTATAAAACCACGGCGTTACTCGGAGTCAAATGGAACACTTGCGATAAGGACATCATCCGGTCGAGCCACACGGAAACAAATTCAGGGGAGAAGGAGCTCACACGCTTAGTTCGAAATTCAATCGCAGGCTAAGCTGGGTTGTAAAGCGAGTATCTATATAAAATCGCAAATTTTTTGGAGATCGCTCGTGCCTCATAGCAGCTGCCTCCCAAAATTTGCATTAAATCATATCACTCGCTTGATTGTCCATGTCTAGTTTATTATGATGTTGGTAGGCCTAATCCTTCAGAACCGAGCTATTCACCTGATTGCTTGAGTCCCTTCTTGCGTGCACACCTAACAAATCTTCTCTGGGCTTAAGCTGCTTAAGTTAGAACCGATTAAGACTCTCCAAATAGGAGAGTTTATAATCATGGCCTACCTTGTTAATCATGGCCTACTATATCCAGTTTTAGAGGTTTCTTAAACCATGGTACTTAGACATTTACCCTTTTTACAAGAAGTGTCGCAGCCTACCATTCTCTCCATATGCTCACTCGAACAAACGCTTATTCTCAATAAGCAAGTAGGCACTTAAAATTGAAATAAATTATCTATATCATGCTTTATGTATTTAACTCCTAATTTACTAATATTTGAAAAGAAACTACACGTCTACATAGTTAATAGTAGGAATTAGCTTACTTTGTCTGCTTTTATTACTCTAAGCCTACAGTAATTGTTTAGTTAAGATTTCGTTAAGAACATTGAACAGCCTATTATTCCTTTTGCTCTGTGGCTATGTGGCTTTTGTGAACTCATCTTGACTGTCCGTGCCTCTCAGTGGCTGTACATCTGTTTTGTGACCCTAGTTAGCGAGATCTCGATCCCTTCAGGCCTTGTTGATGATAGATTGAATGATAGAAAGATTGAATGGTTGGTCGATTGATCAATTAGTCAGATGATCGATCGACCGACTGACTGATTGATTGATCGATTGATTGATTGATTGATCGACCGACCGACATGTCGATCCATCGATTGATTTATTGATTGAGATTGTATAGGGGTATTAATAAGCAAAGAACACGCTTGCAACAGTTCTTTCATAAGAAAAATATCTGCTGGCTCCAACACGAAGTTATTACGTTTGACGCAGCACACACATACAGAGAGAGACACTTAGATGGGCATACGAGCTGACATAGCCCCACAGGCATACAGACACAGATGTGACTACCATGCTTGCTGGATGAAGTAGGCTATATACGTACACTGCAATTGCTAAGCTCTCCTTCTCTTTCTATTTCTGTCTCTGTCTCTCTGTCGCTGTCTCTGTACCTGTATCTCTATCTATCTATCTATCTATCTATCTATCTATCTATCTATCTATCTATCTATCTATCTATCTATCTATCTATCTATCTATCTATCTATCTATCTATCTATCTATCTATCTATCTATCTATCCATATATATATATATATATCCATCCATCCATCCATCCGTCCGTCAGTCCGTCCGTGCGTCTGTCTGTCTATCTGTCGCTCTGTCTCTCTGTCTTTCTGTCTTTCTGTATCTCTGTCTCTGTCTCTCTGTCTCCCTGTCTCTCTGTCTCTCTGTTTCTCTGTCTGCCTGCCTGTCTGTTTGTCTGTCTGTCTATCTGTCTGTCCCTCTCTCTCTCTGATGTTTGCTCCTTGTCAGGTTGTCAGATATAACGCGTATCGATTATGGCCGTGGTCGGTCGGCGCATGGAGGCCTGCCATGGCTGCCAAACATGTGGTTTACCTAAACATGTTGCTGGATTTCTCGGTTCAAGTCTCAAGCGTCTTCTGATAAAAATGCAGCGAATGTTCTTTCTACCGTCCGATTTATATAGAGCCCCTAGAGAGTTTGGTCGACGTTACCAAGGTGCGTCTACTGCAGGCAGAGAGCAGACTCGAGGCACACGTACTGCGGAAACTCTTTCCACACATTATCCAACGACACTGCAACCTGCGTCCACGATTTTACGATTCCGAGCTTCCGATAAAAACACTTTTTCAGCTATATATATATCCCACGAGTACCGTACTCTACAGGGTGCAGACGATTGTGTTGTCAGCAGACCATCGAGTATTAATTAATGCGTTAACTTTGTAGCTGACTGCAATCTGTCAGTCTGATTCATCAATAACGATTACCCATTAAATGTACATGTACATGAAGCCTACACCAATACAAAATTTGCCGATTTGATCTTAATTATAGTATCGCTCACATTTGGTCGAATCTTTTCAACGATCGGATTTAGTTCTGCCTCTGTCATTCTCAACATTGAAAGAGACATCGTCTTAAATCGAATTGTAGTGCATTTTTAAGCCTCGAAATGAAGTGGCTATGTCCCCATTGTAACATCAGTGACTGCCAGTGAGTAATGGTGCATATAGCCTACAAATAAGTTGACATCACGTATTATTGGTACATTCAAACAAAATACTTACTTATGCACGTACGTACATAGGCCTACAAGTGTATGCCTAATGACGCACGTATGCATGCATTTGCCTGATATGTTACTAAAGACTACTTGCTTAACCATCACCCTGCATATACGCAAGCATTCATTTACTTACACACATATTAGTCTATACATGTACCCTGTGAACGGATAAAACACGAACCTATACAATAACTAGATAGATGAATACAAAATTTTAAAGATGTAATTAAAACTAGAAGCATTTTGCTCCCAAACTATTGTGGTAATCATATTTATAATTGAGCGCTTTATCAATTACAAATTGACGTAACAGTGACGTCATTTCAATGCTCAGGAAGGACAACGTAGTAATAAAATATTTACGCCAAAATCAGAATTACAGCGCATTTATTGCACACACTATTACTAAGAATAAATAGTAGATATGTCTTACAATCATTAAGCTGAAGCTTATCCATATTTGATTAAAAAGAGAAAACATTATTGCTCAAATTATTTTAGTAACTCCAGAGGTTCGTTTTTTTCGTTCACCGTGTACATGCATGTATAGTATGTTTTGGATGAACCATTGTGTGGATAAATCAATGCCCGTATTTGTGTATAATCCCCTACTGAGTATAATAAATGGACGAACATAGATTGACTATGTATAGGCATCTGGTTGTGGGCTCTATTCATTGTATAATCATAGGCAGATGTGTATAATTTTATTTGACGCATGTTATGCAAGTGTAACAAGGACAGTTGCAGTGAATTGAATAATTGCAAGAGTGCCTGTGCTTTGCTGAGTTTTTCAAGGTGTTAGTTCATCTCAGTGGTTCTCATGCATCTGTACTTAGACGACCTCATTCGTCATGTAGCGCCAGCGAAGGGAGCTTTTGGTATTAAAAACTGATCACCGACTGTCAGCAGCTGTAGTCTCTCGTAAATAAACTCAAAGGTCTTCACCTGCAATCGATCGTACATATAAAATTGCCCAAGTCGTCCCTCTGCTCCAAACCTTCTTCATATCAGCCCATCAAGCATCCTATGGATACCACGTGCAGGACCCAACGATGAACCCTTGTGCTATGCAGAAAAGTGCAGCTGCCAATTACCTGCAATATCTTCTCTTACCTTCCATCTCTGTTGGCGGTGACCTTTCATAAGCTTAATAATCACGATTTTTAGTACACGTTGCGTAAATAAATCTTTTTCACCTTTACGTAGGCTATATATTACGCCATTATTGCCCTACACTACCTGTACCTGAAGGAAATGTATCATGTATCACTATGTATCACTATGATGTACAAAGCCTCATTTAACCCCCGCTTTTGACAAACCGATGTGTGCATGAACGCATGCATATATATATATATGCATGCCTGTATGCATGCAAGTATGTATGTGTGTAGGCATGCATACATACATATTCGCATGTATGAACTTGTGTATGTATGTATTTATTTTTGTATGTATGTGTGCATGTGTGCAACTGTGTATGTATGTGTGTATGTATATCTACATGTATCTATGTATGCATTCATGTATGTATGACGTGTGTTTATGTATGTATGCATGTATAGGTATTTATGTGTGTAAGTATATAGTTATTAACGTGAGTACATGTGGGCCTACGTGCACATGTGTATGTATAAATGCACAAATACTTAGACTTATACTTAGTTCCTCCCTTCTTCTCCTCCTCCTCCTCTTATACATCGGTCAATAAAAGTTCTCCATCCTGTACGACCTTAGCAGTCTCTTCCCGCGTCCTCCCAGTCAATTACCATCTTTTTCAAGTCTTTTCTAAAGATGCTCCTCCAGGTTTTCACCGGCCTTTTCCTGCTCCTCCTTCCATTTTCCGGTATCCATCCCATTGCCACGTCTTTGTCGGGCGCTGTGGCGGCAACCGCAGAATGTGTCCGGTTACTTTTCTTCTCCTCCGTCTGACGATCTCGTCCATCTTCCCCACCTTCGCCAACCTCAGAACCTCCTGATTTGTAATATGACCCTTCCACAATTATGTTCAAGATAGTTCGAGGACATCTTTGATGAAAAACATTCAGTTTGTGCGAGATTCTTGCCGTCTCCTTCCATGCCTAACTTGCGTATCCAACGTTGGTTTCACAATTGATCTGTACAAAATGTATTTTGGTTTTTAGTTTGATGGTCCTTAGCGTCCATACCTTGCACAGTCTTTGGAACACGGTTACAGCCTTCCCTATTCTGATTCTTACATCCACCTTCGCGTCTCCTTTGTTGAAATGACAAAATCCACGAATGGTAATATGTACATATCTGTTCAAATATTCATTTGTATACATATATATATACATATATACATTCATAAATACATACATACTTGCAGGCACCTATATACATTCATTTGTATACATTCAAACGGGACATTTTGGACTTTTTCTTCCTGACAGTAAGTTTCGACTACATGAATCATCTGTTTTGTAAAATGTGAGCTTTTGTCTTACACACTGATCTGTGTTGTAATTAAAATTGATAAATGTAGTTCAGTGGCTGTTAAGCGGATCTCAGATACTTTTCAGGTAGAAGCGATCGCCGCTGGTTCACATGAGTCGACTTAAGCCTGCATCAGAGAACACGTGCCTCCAGCAGCATTAGTAGGAAGGAAGAGAACCTTCTAATGAGAATGATGATGAGTTCTCTGTCCGAAGAGAGGTCCATTGGCTTTACTCCACTCGGGGTTGAAGTGAGCGAGGTCGTTACCCGTTACCTTCCTCCTAGACAATAACAATGGGTGAGCAACCTGTCCAAGGTCGTAACGCAGTGATCTGAGGTGGGTTCGAACCTGTGACCCTTCGGTTGCAGGGCAAAGAACATAGTGCTGCGGCACTGCGTCCTCTGAGAATATCGTTCTATAAAGATAGACGACCTCTAAACGTAAACACTGAGCATAGAAATAATTATTCTGATGACAACTTCCGCAATCAATATTGTAATTAAATTGATTCAAATCTATTGTTCACGGTCAGTACATATTGCGCCAATTGAATAATTTCAACTGTGGGGCGATCACCTCATCTGAGTTTCGTTCTCTTCCTTAGAATAATTGCGATTAGGCCTAATCTGAACAACTAACGTGCGTATAGGGTATAGATATCAAGAAAAGCAACTGCTGTTTGTTAAAAGCTTAAACTTACGGCAAACGGTGTCAGATGAACTGAGGAGAATTGGAAACACGTTGATTTAAATAGATCAGAATTACTTCGGAGTTTTGTTTTATTGAATTTGATACTATGCAACTGCCGCAAGATTCAGGGAATGGGTCCTCATGTGGGGACCATGCCAGGGGAAGACCATGCCAGTGGGGACCATGCCAGTCCGAAATAAAAAATCTCTGCAGTTATAGTCAAGATCAGAGTGTTATCCGACGTCCTTTGAAGCAGAGGTTAGTAACGAACGCTTGAAGGAAGGTTTGATCTTGGCCAATATGTACCGAATAGAGGACATAATAACTGGCATTGTTTCTAAGTCAACATAGGCCACGGCAACGCGTATAGAGGAATGTACATTTTACAGCTTATTTCAAATCCTATGTGCCTCAATATTGTCTTAAATAAAGTTAGTCGTGGGGAAATCTGTGGCGTAAATGGTTTTCCAATATCTGTTTAATATTCAAGCTGTATTTCGATTTAATGGATAGCAAGATTAATAGGTTATTAAGGAGAAGGAGAAAAATACTTTAGAAATATGTATTGAGAAGCTAAGTGAATAATTTTTAGACTCTTCCATTCACTCGTAAAACTGGAGTCTGTTATAATCAGATCTTCTTCAAAGTCAGCGACTTTGACTCCCATATGTATGATCTGCCATGCGCTCGACCACGGTGATTATTATTGTTGGCTCCGTTATAATGATTACTGTCGCTCATTCGTAGGCTTACGCAACGACGATCGCTTTGGTTAAGATAACGCTCACTGTCCATTAATAACACTCTATCCTTATGATTTCCGATTATGCTGATGCGTCATTTTAATTCAGTATAAAGGGTCAAACGAGGTTGGTTATAAACGAATCCGTCGTGTTGCGTCGCTATGCAAGTAATACCCGTCTGCACTATCAAGTCATGTAAGGCAAAAAATAGTGTATAACAAGAATGACTATCAAAACCATGAAAGAATAACAGCCACGAAGAGAAGAAGAAGAAGAGGAGGAAGAAGAAGAAGAGGAAGAAGAAGAAGAGGAAGAAGAAGAAGCAGATGGAGAAGAAGAAGAAGAAGAAGAAGAAGAAGGAGAAGAAGAAGAAGAAGAAGGAGAAGAAGATGAAGAGGAAGAAGAAGAAGGAGAGGAAGAAGAAGGAGGAGGAGAAGGAGAAGGAGAGGAAGGAGAGGAAGGAGAAGAAGAAGAAGAAAACGAAGAAGAAGATGAAGAAGAAGAATAGGAGCAGGAGCAGGAGGATGAAAAAGAAGAAGAAGATGATGAAGATGAAGAAGAAGAAGAAGAAGACGAAGAAGAAGAAGAAGAAGAAGAGGAGGAGGAGGATAAAAAGAAAAAGAAGAAGCAGTAGAAGTAGAAGCAGAAGAATAGAGAAAAGAAGAAGATATATGATTCAAATAGACCTGAAGACTCAAACATTGGAAAGAAGATGACACCGGTGACAGAGACAAGTGGAAAAGAAGGAGCCGTGACTGACCGTGAGGGATTAATTCAAGCTTGAAGGAGATACAAAGATTAATAGCCGTGAAAAGAATAATAGCTATGCCTATGACAGAATAATAGCCACGAAAGAATAATGGGCATGAAAGAAAAATAGCCATGAATAGAATAAAAGCCATGAATAATGATAGCCATGAAAGAACAATTGACCTGAAAAGAATAATGAACATGAAAAGAATAATGGACACGAAAGAATAAAAGCCATGAAAAAACAATAGATCTGAAAGGATAATAGCCATCTGGTCATAATTCAGTGGTGCAGAGTCCTCCATCGGTTTGGTCGTCCTATTGTGTGTGCCAGAGTCTGTCAAGAGACATTTTGCCTTCTACAGCAGAGCTAAATTCTCCTGTGGATATTCTTCATTCTTTATGATCCATCGCATCATTTAACCCGGTGAGAAGCGTCTTCGTAAAGTTCAAAGAAGGCGCTATCAAAATGTCAAACTAAACAACTCCCCGATACCAAGAGGTTTCCTTGGTAAGTGAATCATTGTACAACCGACGGGTTTTAATGCGTGCTTACCTGCTTGAATGACTGGACTGTAGCGGTCGACAGAAAGGCGGCCAGAACGAGGCCACAGACGAATAGAATCGGCATAGAATTGGCCATCTCTTTCAGCCTCTCTCTTAGTGTCTATCTCTGATGAAGAAAAACGATCGGCGATGAAGGAAACGGAGAACTGGTTGCTGTATAATCGTCGTCTGCTGTGGCTGCTGCAGCTGAGAATGAGGCGATGGCAAGAGGACGGACGATGGGCGAAGTAAGCAGCAACGACAACCAACAGACCGACCGACCGACTGACTGACCAACAGACCAACCGCTGGAGCCAAGTTCTGCAGGTGAGAGCGACGACGACGAATGGCGAAGAGTTTTAAAGTGAACGACCGATCGACCGATCATTTGGGCAGCACCGGCGACTGAGGGCGTCAGAGAGCGTCAGTGGGCGTCGGAGGGCGTCCGGCGCAGGGGACTGTTGCAAGTGGGTGTAAGGGCGACCGTGGGTAGGACGGGAAGCAGAAGTACGTGTATATAAAGACGCAGACAGAGATAAAGACACACATACAGTGATTTAAAGAGACATGCGCACAGCCGCAGCGCAGACATAGACCGAGGCAGAGAAAAAGACAGAGCAGATGACAGGAAACAGACTAAGACAGCCACAAAGCGATATTAGAGGTAGATTGAGTAGGCGGACAGATGGAAAATAGGATGGCAGAAGGAATCAATGGGGTAGGGTGTTGGACAAGAGTAGGTGCTGCGCGAGTGGCTGTTTTTCTGATGTCCCGAAGCTTGTTTGTAAGGCGCTGAGTGCTTGCTTTTCTTGCGAAATGAAATGAGAGAGAGACAGACAGACAGACAGACAGACAGAAAGAGAGAGAGAGAGAGAGAGAGAGAGAGAGAGAGAGAGAGAGAGAGACCTGCATGTATTTCTGTAGAGGGTAACATATACATTCTTTTTAGAATCAAAGATAACAAGCATAGAACGAAATCAAGGAGATAAAATGAATACGAGCAATTGAAAAGGAATTATTACAGATAAAACATTTTTAACAAACGAAAGGTCATACAAAGAGGCGAATCTGAAGGGCGGTTAGTCATTGGTCAGGTGAAGAGAGCGAATGTCTAGAGGTCAACGAACAGAGCTGCAATGGTAGTTTTGAGGTGTTTCTCATAAGAAACGATCGAGAGAGTGTGGGCAATGGGGTGCTCGGTGTTCAAGTGGTTGCTGTTATGGTTTTGTATGTAAGACTAGTAGGTTTGAATCTGACAACAAATATACTGAATTCTACTCGAAGCAAGCCGGAATTTTATCGAAAAAATGCACGTAGCACACCATACGAGAGAGTTAAGGATGCTGTTTAGGGTCGCATATGTTGAGTCTGCTGACTTCAAGATCTGATACGGTGTACCAGAAAACACAGACTCTGCGAAGTCGCGGCAAGAGCACACAATGACAGCAAGCTTTAGTCTGTATATTGTCTTTAGTAAGAGCAGAATGCTCGTGATGTATTGCCATAGTAGGCAATCCCATTTGAATATAGTAGGTGATTTGAAAATCTGTTGCCCGTTAGTGAACGAGCGATATACAGTCGACCAGAGGAACTGTTGTTTTGACACTATAGATACACTACAACGTATTTTGTGTATACATCGTAGGCCTGGTCGTATTGCTGCATATAATTCTAGTATCAATCTTAGTTCAGTTCCGTGTTCAGTAATATTATACGTAGTAGATCGCGGAACGCATCTACGACTGTCGCAGGCAAGTAAATTAAAGTTCGGTCCACTGTAAATTAGGTAAATAAATTCATGAGACAGTCTCGAGACCATAAAACTCTGGTCTTGCTCTTGGTCTCAGACCATCGGTCTTGGTCTTGGTCTCAAATGCGTCGGTCTTGGTCTTAAAATAACGATCTAGGGATTGGTCTCCGTCTTAGGTTAGCGTTCTTGATCATTTGCCATATCAGAGCAATTTCCTTGATATTTGCCTCGTCTCAAATGGGAGGCTCTGCTGATGCGATAGAACAGTAACATAAAAATGACTACAAGAAAACAGTAAAGGTAACGAGAAACGTTTGGATTTGGCGAGTCTGTGGGAAGGTAAGAGCCATCGGAAAAAAGGTGGAAACTGAGGGGTGTTGTACAATGTTGACAAGAAAGAGGCAATAAGTAAACAATGGGAAGAAAACAAAGGCGTTAGACAAGGAGTGTAGGTTTTATTCTTCATGTGTTTTTGAATATTTTTAGTTGGCTGAGTCAAAGATCTGCCATTTTCAGTTTGACTTCCTTTTTATCGATGCGAGCTTTCATAGAACGATGAGGTTGTTGTAAACATCGCTATTTGAAGTCGAGAAGGTGTCGTCGTCGTCGTCGTCTGTCAAAGCAACAAGAAAAAGAGCGCCTCTGCGTATATGCATCCTACACGTATGTTGTTCGGAGACGGTTCGTGTTTCCTGCTTCCTGGGACAGATGGCGCTTTGACAAGTTCAATGAATAAATGAATGGAAGAAACAGATGTGAAGACAAGAGGCAGACAAAGACAACGACTAAGAAAGACACACACACACACAGACATACTCATATAAAAACTAGTCAGAACTGTTGTACAGTTGGTTGCAGTGTGCATGGTAAGAGCAAAGAGGTGGTGTGTTCTGCAAATATATAATACATTACATTATGTATGTGTGTGTCCGTGTTTGTTTAGGTGCAGTGGCTGCTCCACAGTGAGGGCCAGGGGCCATGGTCTCCCAACTGAGCTTGTGGCCCCCGTACCCACCAGATTTTTGACAGATGTTCTGAGAAATATGATATCATTTAGATTTAGATTTAGTTCTTTACTTGCTCAGACGTGATGCATGATGAAATTCAGAATTAATTTTGTCAAGGTATTCTCAAACTTAGGCCTACGTGTATAATAAAATCTGAAATTTTGCTTCAACATTCTCACATGGTAACTTACTTACTTGATAGAATTTTCGATGGCAGATAATGGCCAGGGATAAGATAATAGAAGAGGTCAAGGAAGGAGTTTATATCATGTTTTTTTTATCCACGTTGATGGGCCAAAGGATATTAGTTGCAGGAATAGCCATTCTCTGTAATACGATTTTTCTGTCTTCTTTTCTGGTGACATACAAACTTGCTTTCCATGAAATGCACAGACTGCCGTGCACCCCTCCTAGCGGAAAAAACCTAGAGCCGCCACTGTTTAGGTGTGTAGAATCCACAGAGGTGACCCAGAAAAGAACAGATACAGTTGATTGATGTCTGCCATGAATAGCGACAGAACAGACGACGTATTCCGTGCAGAATCTTTGACGTAGTTTACACCTAATCACATTTCAAGTGATTAGGTCATTTATGCTTCTGAAATTCTGCTCACTGTCTCCGTGTAGACCTAATATTTCTTTAATTGGATTCTGCATAGATCAAGCGCTGAAAATCCCGTGCTCATCCTATTGGCCGTATACTTGTCATCCTCAGCCGTTCATTGCACGAAGGACCCATCAACGGATCTCGATGCGCGGCGCAGCGCATTGTAGAGAGATGTCGCGCAATCGGTAATTGATAAAATGACAGTTTTATAGCCATACAAATGATCCCAGCTATTTCGAGCTACAGCGTAGCGCAATTCATCATGACAAACGATCTCTGAAAAATTGTTTATTACGGAAAGAAATTATCAGTTAGCTGTCATTAACGTCAAATCGTGTATGCAGGGTGGGCCATTAAAAAGTAAACCCCTCGAGGTTTTTGCTAATATTTCAGCCAAAAGTAGAGATCAGTAAAAGAAATTTTACAGGCGCAAAATTAATTCATACCTGCAAATAATGGCCAAATTTGAATAAAATATTGCAAATAGAACAAAAATTATGTCACTTTTAATGAGTCAAACCGCGATTTTTTATGGTAAAAAACATTAAACGCAGGAATAGGTGATTTTATGAAGAGACTCCTCAAGTTATTGTTGTAAATCAAACGTCAGAATTTTCGTTATTATTGAGAAGAGAAAAGGAAAGCCAGCGTATATATGGACATCACTTTGACGTCATTTAGCGAGCAGACGACCAAGTTGGTAAATAACTATAGCTTTCCGTCGTGTCACTGGGCAGATTTTCATCGCCAAGACTTGAATGCCTCTCGGCACTGCTCTACCGGCTGAACGTCCGCGAGACGAAGCATGTGTCCTTCGCGGTTGAGAAGAAGTTCTACCTCAATCCACCAATCAGCAACTAAGGCAATCGTGTTCGGTCCTAGCGGCAAGAAATCAGATGTCAAACCTGGTCGACTGATTGTTGAAAGCAAGAAGTTCGCTCCACATGTTATGGTATCGGCTGGTGTTTGTTTTGGTGGCAAAATGGACTTCATTTTGTTGATGAGAAAGCCAAAGTGGTAGCTGTAAATTACGTTGGTCGCTTCCACAATTAACATCCGATTGCAAGCATCTGCTGCCAGCTGAATTCATCTTCCAGCGCATATTGCTCGCCTCGCGCAATATTGGCTCAAGGTCAAATGCCCTGGTTTCATTGAGAAGGACCAAAAACAATGAGAGAATTGACGTGACTTCGTAAAATTGTTTTCTTCCCTTTTCCTGCTTTTAATGTTTTTTGACCGTCAAAAAACCGTGGTTGTACGCATTAAAAGTAATATAACTTTTGTTCTGTTTGAGATATTTTAGTGAATTTTGGTCGTTAGATGTACATATGAATTGACTTTAACTTTGTAAAATTTCATTTACTAATTTCTACCTTTGGCCAAAGTATAAGCCAAAAATATGAGAGGGTTACTTTTTAATGGCCCACCCTGTATATAAACGATAGACCAATGGCCGTCAATCTTTTGCTCCTTCCACATTGCACTATACGCACTACGTCAGGCAAAAGTAGTCCAGCGAGTATATGATGCTGCGCAATTTTTAGAACTTCAGCCAATGAATAATAGTGCTCCGTTCTAGCGTTTTCGCTGCCGCGCAAGCGCGAACCGATCTAAAAGTTTCCACTGATTAAATCACGCGATCATCTGGACAGCTTAACATACATATATTATGCTCTACTTGTACCTTTAAGCTAACTTTGTCATTTGTGAATGCCCTTATCTACTGATATGCTTCCGTGGCTTGCAGAATAACATGCATACATGCACACAGGTACGCACCCGAACCCACACACTAACAGACGCATCTAACTACGCATACATACACAGTACCCTTTTACATTCAATCATTGAATGCGTTGTCTAAGATAGAAATATGAAAAAAAATAAAAAAAATCACCAAAGGAAGAGAGTGTGCAAAAAACAGTTCAACTGGTTCAGACTTGCTTTTGGCTAATGGATATATGCCCGAAAGTCCGACGGAGGGAGAGGTCCATGCAGGTACACACGACGAGACGAAGAGAGCGACTGAAGAAGAGATCGTCGTTATGCACTAATGCGAGAAGACATTCTGAGAATCACTGGGATTGGTGCAAAAAAAAACTTGACCAATAGCCATGAAAATATTGCAGAGAAGTTCTAAGCCCAAAGCAGCTCCGTCTATCAGGAAGCCAATGCATGGAACGAAGGTCAAAAGCTTAATAGGCTGCCATCGAAGACTACTTGGTAATTTAGTAATGGCCCAGACCAGTCACATCTACGTATCCGTCCAGGTGGAAAACAGACCGACCAACGCTCACACAGGCGGACAGACAAACAGACAGGCAGACATGCGCACACAAACAGATAGCAAGATCGGAAGTGATGACACTCTAATGACGTATGAAAGAAAGAGAGAGAGAGAGTGTGTGAGAGAGAGAGAGAGAGAGAAAGAAAGAGAGAAAGAGAGATACAGAGAAAGAGAAGGAGGCAGACCTGAATGTCTGGATGCTGACATATATTATAGAAAAGCTGCAGAAGCAGATAAGCAGCTCATGGCGCATCTGAAGAGAGGCGATGAATAGAGACAGGCGATTACCACCAAAAGCATTTGTAGGGTTGGGTTTCGAGGTTTTGAAGGAACTTTGAAAAGTCTCTCTTGAAGAGGCGCTATAGAAGACCGTGATTACGTTTACGATCGAGGACCAGCTGCATGCAGTCTTGCCTTCTACTTAACGTAATTGAAAATAACTTTCTGTTTGCGAAGATATCTCTTTTACTCTCACTCCCTTCGTATATGTCTGTATGTCTATCTGTCTGTCTGTCTGTATGTATGTCAATATGTATGTATGTCTGTATGTATGTCTGTATGTATGTATGTATGTCTGTATGTATGTATGTATGTCTGTATGTATGTATGTATGTATGAATGTATGTATGTATGTATGTATGTATGTATGTATGTATGTATGTATGTATGTATGTCTGTATGTATGTATGTCTGTATGTATATATGTATGTATGTATGTATGTATGAATGAATGTATGTATGTATGTATGTATGTATGTATGTATGTATGTATGTATGTATGTATGTATGTATGTATGTATGTATGTATGTATGTCTGTATGTATGTCTGTATGTATGTATGTATGTATGTATGTATGTATGAATGTATGTCTGTATGTCTGTATGTCTGTATGTATGTATGAATGTATGTATGTATGTATGTATGTATGTATGTATGTATGTCTGTATGTATGTATGTCTGTATGTATGTCTGTATGTATGTATGTATGTACGTATGTATGAATGTATGTCTATATGTCTGTATGTCTGTATTTATGTATGAATGTATGTATGTATGTATGTATGTATGTATGTATGTATGTATGTATGTATGTATGTATGTATGTATGTCTGTATGTATGTATGTCTGTATGTATGTATGTCTGTATGTATGTATGTATGTATGAATGTATGTATGTATGTATGTATGTATGTATGTATGTATGTATGTCTGTATGTCCGTATGTATGTATGAATGTATGTATGTATGTATGTCTGTCTTTCGATCTATCCTGTCTGCTTTTATCTCTCTTAGTCTCTTTTTCATGCATTCTTATTTTCTCTTTTTCTATTTTCGCTTTTTTGCTCGATGTCCCTTCATCCAATTCTGAAACAACCGCGTGACGCACTTTCTAAGGATGATCGAAACGTCAGAAGCGTTGGCAATCAAAAGATCTAGTGGAGCATTGAGCGAACACGAGAGTGAGATTAACGAATCTCCCGTCATTATGTCTTTTAAATCGGACCCATGTTTGACGCTAGACCCAGAATTTCACAGAATAACAATACACGACTGGATAAAGCAAAGTGGAATCGGACGGTCATCTTGTTAAATATAATTACGCTAAAACACTTCTTATTCTAATCGGCCGAGAAGCTGACTGACGAAATCACACACAAACACACACACACATACACACGCACGCGCACACGCACGCACGTACGCACACACACAGAGAGAGAGAGAGAGAGAGAGAGAGAGAGAAACAATCTGCCTTTGATTTAGGTTTGAATGATTAAATATTAGCGCTTTTCTTCCACGACAATATTCTGTAATTTTTCTAACGATCCATAAGAGGCAGAAAATAAAGTGAGTTAACGTTTAGCATGCGATAAATGGACATGCATACTTATGTGTGAATATCTGTAGAATCCCTGTGCATGTACACGTAGGCCTATATCGCTGTACATGTAATTATGATTCTTTCCTAAAACCAAGGGGTTCGAATACGAACCTTATTAGGGACTTTACCTATTCAGTATATTTTACACAAACTTCACAGTAAAATGTATGCAATTGCAGCGAAGTAATTGCTTGATCTTAGCTAAATCACAAGCGATTAGTTTCAGACTTACAGAGTCTCTGTGAGTGGAAATGATGTCAATTAGTAGGTCTAACGCTAGTAGAGCCTGTCTGTTAGGTAGTGCCGGCTACGCGCCAACCTGAAACTCTAGGAGATGGGGCACGTATATGAGCCTACAGCACATAATTTAATATTGTATCGTATCAATTCATATCATAACACTCCACATCAATTTCACATAACATCATCACATAATCTATTATTGCATGACACTACACGGAATTTCAATTTACTTGTCAATAATGTATCGCTCTTAGTTAAATTTCTGTTATAGTGATTACATATAATTCATAGCCTATAATGTAACCTGAAGCCATGATTTCTTATAAATTTCACCGTTGATTTTAGTAATATATTGTAATATTATTATTATTATGTAGTAATATGTAATAATGTTGGTAATATAAATTACATTGTCACGGCTTCAAAACTCAATTGTGGGCTATTGTGTGATTTATTTCTACCAGATAGCATGGTGATGCTTTGAAGCTTGCTGAAACATAACTTGCTGTAGGCTAATGTAACAACGACAACTTCTTAAATCCAATATAATACGACTGTAATTTGATACTGACCTTCTTACAATTAGCGCACAAGCCTCGATGGCGCTATTGCATTGCAAAGCAACTGTGAACGAAGGACTTGCTCAAGGTCCCTTAACAGTAACTAATCGGACGAGGAGCAAACATGCACTCAACGCATCACAGGCCGACCACTCTAACCAATTGGCCACCGTGCTACGCTTATATGTAGCATCGCACATGTACGCGGTCATTCTAACCAATGCTAGAATGTTTTTGCCTTCAGTACAAATGATATGAGTGAAATCAATCACAGATTGTTTCGACTATTGTGTTTTGAAGGCGTCAACACATAAAGCCTTCTGACCAGAAGCCGATATAATATAGGCCCCTAACACGCAAATGGACCAACAACCTGAATGACCTGATCTGTGATGACTGATTCATCAATGCTCCTCGCTTCACCATTGCATAGATTGGCTGCAAATAAATGTGCCATAGAAATCGTGCAACTTTGTAACTAGAAATTTTGCTAAAGTCGGATGATATTCTTGATCTATCGATGTTCGACTGACGACGAGGGAAGGGAAAGAGGGACAAGGGAAGAAGGAGGGATGAGAGTATCGAGGCTTTATGTTCCATTCGCTATAATCAAGTTGTGACGCAAGTCTGTGTTACCGCTCACCCATCCACCAATGTACCCTTGTCTCAGTCTCTCTCTTTCTGTCTGTCTGTCTGTCTGTCTCTCTTTCTCTCTCTCTGACACGATCTGTCTCTTTTCTGTATCTGTCTCACTGTGACAGAAATTTAATGCAGATGATACATTATTGATAAGTAAACTCCTATATGTAGTGTCATTACGATGCAATATTACATTATGTGACGTCATGTCATGATGTCATGTGAAATTGATGTCATGTATTATGACATGAATTTATGCGATACAATATAACATGATGCGATGACGTTTGACATAATTTCACTCAATGTGACATATAACTTAGTGTAACATAATAGTTCTCTTGCTTTCTACCATCTGACTAATGCGCGCCGACCCGAAAGCATCTCTCTGTCGGCGGACACTCCATAGGGACCACAGACTAACCAAACTCGACAATTGGCATAAAGCACAGACGCATCCTCTATGCATACATTCTGAATGTACAGTGACGCATTTAGCCCTACATCCTGTCAGATTAGAATCTGCTTCGATCATTACAGTCTGTCCATGTCATCACTTCATACTTATTACGCTATAAATTGTTTCGGAGGGGCGATACAGCCCACTAAGTCGGTTTAAACGAAGACTACGTCCCAGCAAATTCTGATGGGCTCTAGAACACATTGATCCTCTAAGCTCCCTGGTCGACTTCGGGCTGCAATCACTAGCAAAGCTCACCCTGTGAAGAGGATTCGGAATGTAATCCTTTACTCAATGGCTAATCATGTCACATATCAGCGGGTTGGCTGGGCTATTGGATGCGGAACTTGTTCGTTAGGCAGTCAACTTAGATCTGATTTGATGTTTGACGCGTTATGTACTGCAAATACAAAGACTGTTTCACGTATACGGCTCATGGGGCAGACTAGGAGGAATATACGGGCTATTCTTCTTATACATATCAGACGTACACAGAGTTTTGGAAAACACGTGAGACGAAGCAGTGGCGTAGCGCTATGGAGCGAAGTGGACCGACGAAACAGAGAAGGAGTAGGAATAGGAAGAACAGAAGGAGAAGGGCAAGTGAAAGTATGAGAGAACCATGGGTAAAAATAATGGGTAGAGAGGATATGAAGAGGAAGAGGAAAGACGTTGAATTTTTTAGATCGTGACGATGTCGACCAATGATGGAAGTGCACAAAAAGAAAGAAAAAACTAGGATTTAGATTTAAACAGTAATGAGGAGAAAGAAGATGACGCTTACGGAAAGATATAAGAAATGCCGTGACAGTTTAAAATACTGAGAGGCTTACTGGTATAAGTTTATTTAACGACGCATCCATAAAAAGGATGATACTCTGAGAGGCTCAAACTAGGCATTATATAGCTTTTACCCGAGAAGTTGAGTGTGTCGTTCGACCCAAGGTCAAAGATTAACCGCGGTTTTCGCTAGTGGTCTGTTTCGTTAGAAGTCCAGGTAACGTTCAGCATCTCAGATCTACTGTTGAACTAGTTAGACCGCAGCAAAAGTTCAGACAGGGTTGTAAGATTCAAAGTCACCATTTACGACGACAGAAGGCTTGTCCCCGCAATCGCTTTAATGTTTTATTAAATCGTTGCTGCTCCACTCTAATGGCTATTCCCTATTCCTCTGGCTGTCTGTCTGTCTGTCTGTCTGTCTGTCTGTCTGTCTGTCTGTCTGTCTGTCTCTCACTCTCTCATTCTTCAAATCCCTCTGCTAAGTCAACTGTTCGGACCATCGCCCTAAATATGAACCCGCATGGTTTTCATAAATATAAAGTAAAATACATACATTCATAAGCGCATACATACATACATACAGACATGCACACATGCAAACATACATACATACATACATGCACACATGCAAACATACATACATGCAAACATACATACATACATACGTATATTCATGCATACATACATACATACATATATACATACACACATATATACATACATACATACATACGTACATACATACATACATACATACGTACATACATACATACATACATACATATATACATACATACATACATAAGTACGTACGTACGTACATGCATACATACATGCATGCATGTATGCATGCATGCAATGTCATACATATAAACATAATCTTATATGCACGAATGCATACCTGAGGGTTAACGCCATAAGAGTCTATATATGGTATTGGCGAGGTGTATGTTTGTATAATTAGATGACAAAATTCATAGAGCGGCGGTGAATAATGCGCAGACTAAATTGCAACTCGAAACTCTGAAAATCGCGCAAGAAATTATTGGCATTTCTGCCGATTGGAATCCACTCCACGGCAGTCAAAACGCCAGAGAGAATTCCGACAGCTCCTGCTCACTCCACTGCCCGCTCCCTCCACTCCCACGCAACCTTTCCTCTTCCGTCTGACTTCAAGTCTGTGACATATTCTCCCGAAGGTCCATTCGCACACACGCCTCCAGTCTCCAACTGCTCAATTTGTAATGGACTTTGTTTACACGCGGAATACATTTCAGCGATTCATTAACCCACGGGTCAAAGGTCTTTGAATAAATTCGGCTGCGGACGCTTTGTTCCACCGACATTTTCTCTGACGGATTTATTCTCCAGCTGCCAATTATCCCTTTGCATTTTCCATTAATGAGTAAGCCTCATTCTCGTGTGGACCTACTCTCTAAAGGACTCTTCAGCTTGCAGATTTATTTTCCGATCTCCCATGGACAGTTTCAATAACGGACCATGCTCTTATGGACATTTTCAATAATAGACCATTTACTTATGGACATTTTCAATAAAAAAATATTATCTTATGGACATTTTCAATAACAGACCATTTTCTTATGGACATTTTAAATATCAGACCATTTTCTTATGCATAGACTTTTACACATTTTGCTGTCCTAAATCCCTTTCAGATTGTTTTCTTACCTATTTATTCTCCTATGAATCTATTACAGAAAACGCATTTATAACGCCACAAGTACGAAGATACTCGCAAAAATAAAATCCTGCTCGACAGACTCCGTAATTACAGATGCCTTGATAAATTACGCTACGTTGAAGACCCGTTGGTTTCAGCTGACATAACTTTTGATGAGTCTTCATTTCATTGACTGTTCTGCGCTTTGAAACCTCGTCAGCAACGAACCCAAACGGATCTATGGTTTGATATGCCACACCAGTCTAATATAACACCACGTACGCTGCTGTACTTCATCGCGCCGTCTTTGCTGAAAGCATTCGCAATTCGCAAATATCCAACCGTAGGTGTAACGCGTCTCTCGAATGCGCGTGGGATGTAACCCCTATGAATGTTGAATGATGTATCTATTCGGAACGAGGGAGGAAACGAATTAACCGAAGAATGAATGTAACAACAAGACGTCAAAAGTTGTTGACGAAATTCCGCTTACCCAGCAGCGAACAGCTGCTTTCCACTGCACAACTCGATACCCGATTGCAAACGAGTGCTATATAAATATGCACTAGATAGATAGATAATGGCATCGATTGTCTCACGCCTCGTGCATCGCAGATAAAGGAAGACATATCCGCAAGTAGTGAATGTGTGTTATAAAGAGCGGACGCTATTGTATGAGAGGCCTTCAGGTTTGTTTTAACCTGCTGTGGTCGGTCGAGATGGACGCACGCCAGTTAAACTCAAAGAACAGGAAGCCAGGCCTTAGGCCGTGCGGACCTTCAATAGGCCTACAGAAATTGACACCACAATGAATAGATTGATAATTAGCAACGGCGACGCTTTCTTCAAGCCTTGTTGTCATATTCTGTAGGTATAAGCTAGGCGACATAAAGAGTGTTAATATGAATTATATGAAAACTGTTCCATTAGTCATTGTATGCGCTTTCAATGCCATTGTGTCGCTGTTAAGACGTTCAAAAGTCACTGCACAGACACCCAGCGGTCATTGCAAAGACACCCAACCGCCATTTTAAAACACCGGACACCCTATGTAAAGACACCCGACAGCCATTGTTAATCAGTGTTAACCCTTACCCCTCCAATTATTGTATCAAACACATTAAAACTGCTCAGAAGCGGTAAGGGTTAAAGGAGCAATTAATTATTTTGGCTAATGGGTTCGCTATATACACCACAGAGGGTGCAGCTATATATTTAAGAGGGTCAATGTTATCAATTCCTTTACTAAGGCAGACACGAATGAAGGAGTGAAGGTTTATAATTTCCTCTGATGCAAGGCCGTACCGAGGGAGGAGCCAGCGGGGCCTAAGCCCCGGGCGCAAAATTGTGAAAAGGGCGCAGATTTCAGGATGGAATAACTTATTATTCCATAAAAAGCACAATTTTCAAAATGTGGGGCGCTAAATTGATGCTACGCACAGGGCGCAATTATAGCTCGGTACGGCTCGGCTCTGAGGAGGTCTCTTGAAGTCCAAAGGAACCACATTGAGAATGATTAAGGAATGTTTCGAAGGTTTGGGATGACTCAGGAATCTTGTTTGCAAGAGACATCACGAGAAATAATAATTAAATTTGTTAGCAATATAGCCTGGAGCTGCAATACTTTCCCCAATAGCATTCAAATAAAGCACGCCAATATCGTTGTTAGAGGAGCCAAGCAGTGAACGAATTGAACTCCAGGTTTATTATTATTATTATTGCCATATTTAAGGAACTCAGTCTCATAATAGTTTTTTTCTGCTCTAATCCTAATTGGTTTGAATATATTATTCCTGTACCGGAGAAATTTAGTTTTATTAATCTCGTTAGAATTTTTTATGCAATTTCGGTACAGAGAATTTTTTACTAGACTTAAGTAGGCCTATAGTCACCCAATCCAGGTGCTCTGCCTATGTCGGCCCTAAGCTTCCACAGTCCCTACGCCTGGAATTACTAACTCACTCACTCACTCTCTCTCTCTCTCTTTCTCTCTCTCTCTCGCCCCTCTCTCTCATCTTCTCAGTTTTGGAGAAGCCTTAAGACACACCTGTTTTCTGGGCCAAACATAGGCGCAATAAAAATATTTAATTACACTACATTTACATATACATAGTCAAATAGTTATTTTAGAATCAGTTGAAGTATATATAGTTCGTAAGTGACGCTGACGCAGACGTTATTAGAACGAAAGGGTCATCAAACGCAGACCATCAAAGAAAACCTCTAATGCCATATGCCTATGACTCGCTCAGACTATTCGCCCTCAATATGCCTATGGCCTTAACGACGCCGATAGAGACGGCGTTGTCTTGACGACCCAGCAAATGCAATCATATGGATGACGTCACAGTCGGTCCCGGAGTTGATAAGAGGAGCCAGCCTCAGAGCGGAATATTAGACTAATAAGGGATTGTTTGGCTTAAGGCGAATGGTGTGCCGCCTTTCGTATTAAGTCCACGGCCGTATACGTCTTTCTGCCCACCTCCCTCTGTTTCTCTGCCCACCCACCTGGATGCTTGTCTTATCGTTGTGATGGTCAGTTCATAATTGCCTTATTGCGGTCGAGAGATAATAGGACACGAGAATTAAATTCCTGCGATACGACCGACCGGGACATCCAACCTCCAGCAAAAGCTTTGTCGATTTCTTTATGGATCCATGATGGTCACTGACGACACGAAGCACGACTAGAATGCTATCTGGAAATTCTTATTCGTGTCATTTTTCACCAGTTGTTCTTTTCGTTTGACTACTAAGACCAACAATAAAGAAGAAAATCGATGGGCCGTGTTACACGCTGGGGTTGCGTCTAAGAGGAGGCAATGCATGTAAGGCCCTAGGAGCATAACAAAATTAATATTAGAGCTAAGAGCTGTCAAGTGCTACCATCGATTCTGTTTGTTATTAACTCTGGATTATAGTTGACATAGTCAGTGATTACTAAACATCGTATTTCAATTTCCCGATTGCAAAAAATATGACAATTTACGAAAGTAAAACGTATCCAATGGATATTAGAAACTTGACATTTTATTAGTTCATGTGACATCTTTGTCGTCATCATCGTCATCATCATCATTTCAAACCTAGCTCGTCGTCATCGTCATCGTCATCATCGCCAACTCGAACAAACGTTTATGATGATGGTGATGATCACTCAGGAAACGTTTGTTCGAATGCTCGACTTATATAGAGTAGCTTTGATTGTTGTCGTATCGATTCTTTTTTCAAGCTATCCGGTTTATAACCATTCGCATATTCTATCATGTTATTGGTTCTCGTATTAGCTACTGCTTTATTAGACTATGCTGATTCCGACGACATCTTTATTGCCTCTCAGATGTGAAGGGCAACCTCTACGGTCGGGTCGGTTGGAACTTGCAAATATCAAAACCTGCGTATTTATGTCGGCATTCATTTGAGCTTAAATGTCTTCGGAGACGTTGGAAAAAGATTTACCACAATCTTAACCCCTTAAATTCTGTAATTGCTACACGGGGTCATCGCCTCTTCCTCTCTTTCGAACCAGCTTTCCACCATTTCTTTAGAGCAGTTTGCTGTTACTTTTTGTATGTTTGGTCAAACAATTTGCATGCTGCCCTGATCTCTGATCTGCGTGCTAGTCTTCATCTCTTTAACTCGAGGTGCTTCTGCTTCTGCTCGCAGTCTTAAGACTGTCAATTCCCACGGGGTTTTTCGCCCTGAGAGTGCCTCTGATTAGGTTGTACCGGGAGAGGCGCTATAGAAATACGTAAATACAATACAATCCGTTTCTGTGTATGCTTGATGTTCTCTGTTAATTGTTACTGTTCCTCTCATTAGTTTCATTTTCCATGTTGGCGTTCGTCAGATTGTGACCTGAATGGATTTGAATCGAATGGTCTTCAATTGTCACACGTTTTAACTCAGTCTTTTTTATTATAGTATTAAAGTCTATCAGGTTGTGCGTAGTTATTGCATCTGCAGATGTCCATGTCCATTCCTTTGTGGCTTCTTTTGCTCGACTGTCACAATGTCACAGTTGTTAGTTTCAAGTCGCTTATAGTACGGAACTGGAGAAGTTTCTCTCTCCGCTGTCAATAATTTCTTCCATCAAATTATTTTACAATGGTACTTCTCCAGTCATTGCTGTATATGCCGACCTTTGCGTTAGAAACTCCCGCATTGGCGATCATGCCTGAAACAGTCGTGTATCACCCAATGAAGCTGGACATAAAACGCATTTATATCTGTCTCCGTAGTAGTGCGTAAACTTGAATGACTGCCATCTTGAGAAATTCGGTTCGAAATCTTGGAGACATTTTGATGCCGCATGCGTCATCTCATACAGAATATAGCACTTTGTTGCCCAACAGAGTTGCAGAATAATCAAGTGACGGTTGCTAAGATATTTGATGACATGAATATTCTGAAACTTTGACTTAGATTTTCTCAGTTGTTAAGATTATACTAATGAAAGGGTCAAACGAGTATCACTTAAGTTAGATAAAGGCTGTTTCAAATCTGTAAAAAGTAGTTTGAAGCAGTTGAATTGTAGAATATGATTTAATAAAAAAAACAAAAACGACAAGTGATATAAGTTTTGACCCCCCCGCCTCAAATTAATGATTGGTGTGTAAACCGGTATCCTGTCCTTGCTTTTATTGCTTTTATGCTATTTTCTCATGCAACTGATCGTGAATCCTTTTTCCCACACCATCTTGTCTCACGTCATCCTATGATGCTCCAAGTGCATCTTTATAATTCTTTTATAGGCGAATGCTTCTCTGTAAAACAGGATCATGCGTTGCAATTGTTGTCGAGCTAGAATCTTCTTCTTGTAATAATGTCTACATTGGCGGTGGCAGAAGTGACAGTTGAGACGGTAATTGTTGTTCCTGTTGTCATCATCTTGTGTAGTTGTTGCTCTTGGTGTCGTCATCTTATGTAGTTGTTCCTCCTGCTGTCATCTTAGGTAGTTGTTGCTCACGTTGTCGTCATCTTAGGTAGTTGTTGATCCTGTTGTCGTCACCTTAATTAGTTGTTGCTCCTGTTGTCGTCATCTTCATTGTCGTTGTCGCACTTATTTAGTTGCTGTTGGTGGTGGTGGTGCCTGTACGTCGTTGCTGTTCAATTGCTAACTTTTTGCATCCGTTCCAACCTCTGGCCGTACGCGCGGATCATGGTATTGTTAGCAAAGTACGTCTGACATGTTGTTACCTGACTTAAAAAGTAGATCATAATCACTGTGTGCCCTGTAGCGCATTCATATGGGTACGGTCAATCGTCAAGACTCCCAGAAGTACATGGTTGGTTAAATCATCGACGCACTCCATTATACGAAGCACAGAAACCTGGTCAGCCAACTTATTCCACTCTCCGTCCCACTTTAGCATTATCTTGTGAAGATATTGGGAGCAGTAATAGACGTGCACAGTCATAGTATGAATGGCTGGTCGTGTGTATGATTGGATGAATGCGTTGGTGGAAGGTCAAATGGTTGGATGGATGTGTTAGCGTGGGCATGGATTGATGGGCGAATGATTGGGCGCGATTGGTTGGTTAGGTAGCTGGATAAGTAAAATTATAGAACAAGCACGTAGTAGGCCAACCAGGCAGGTGGCTTGTGTGCGCGTGTGTGTATGTGTGTATGGGGATATATAGGTAGGCAGGTACACCTAGAGAGGCAGGGAGAAAGAGAGCATGGCAATTTATTTGGCAATCTTTACGTGAGTCCTCTTTTTTCGGAACAGCTTTAACAGAATTGTCTTCTCTCCTTCTCCAGTTTTTCTCTTTTGCCGTTCGTTTCTGTCTTGCTAGGTTTCTGCCATCTTCTTCATTGCTTTTCTTCAGTGCACTTCTTCATTATCCCTTTCTCACACTCCTCTGCTTCTGTCGTTAGACCGACCTGACGGCCGATCGCCAGACCAACCAGCTTATCGACCGACCGATCGGTCGAATGATTTGTCGGTCAGAACATTACACAGAGGTAGAAATACAAACAGCAACCAACAACATTCTCAAAGGCCGAACAGACCGATTGATATAAGACGAAGAATTGGAACTTGTAGAATGAGAGAAACATAGCCAAGCAATAGACTTAGGCCTACGCTTGATTTGGCTAACTATATGTGTACATAGGAGGAAACTCCAACGAGACAAAAGCAAATGGATGGAATAACACTGGAGAGAAACTAATGAAGCTTTTGAGAGGTTCAAGACATGTGCAAGAATCTTATAAATAAAGAAGAATTTCTGTGTGTCCCTCTGTCCGGCGATGCATTTCCACAGTTTTTCAGCTATTGACTCGAAACCTTTGTCGTTGGCTCGGGGAACACCTGGGACACGCATTAGAGGGATTCCTGAACCCCGTAGCTGCCCTCTTCCTGGTCTCCACGGCCAAAAACCTGCGGCACACCTCCGACACATCCATAAAAGCAAAGTTTCTTTCTCATTCGCCAGGATCGTGTCACCTGCGGGATATCGTACAGGTATCAGCTATACAGTATCGTTTGCACAGTCGGTCACGTGGGTTTGTACTATAAACACTATTTATTTACATGTATATCTAGATTCTGTGTGTGTTTGTCTCTCCGTTTATGCATTTGCACACTTTTACAGCTATTCACTCGAAACCTTTGCCGTTGTTCAGGGAACACCTCGGACACCTAGTAGAGGGTATGGTGAATCTAGCGGCCGTCGTCTTCGTCCACTCCAGGGCCAAAAACCTGTCTTTACCCGGGCATCGGGTGCCCCACCTAGTAATAAAATTAGGTAAAACTACTGAGAGGGCAATGTTAGCTAAAGTTACAACAAATAAAAAAGCAAACAGTAAAGTACTTGTTGACTATGTAAGCATATAAAATCGATTGAAGGAACACATTGAAGAATTAATAAATTTCGACATACATGTACATAATGACCCTACGCTTCTTGCAGAGTAGTCTATTAACAGCACTAATGAACATACTTAAGATGAAACAACTCGGCAACACAGCTTACGATCCACTATGTGTCAAGAAAGACTGAACCACATCAATTTATGAGACATAATCCTATTGGCTATATAGCACAAGGGTTTACTTTTGCAAATGAGAGACGTTCACAATAGGGGGCATTCGGAAAAAGAGGAGGGAAAAATGCTTTTTTTGCATTCTTTTGGTGAACTTCTAAATATTTGAACAACTTCTAAACTCTTCACAAATTTTTTAACTTCTAAATATTTTAGCATCTAGCACTTAGGCCTTTGAACGCTTTATGGCGACATAATAAAACACCTATAACGATTCTAGCTATGTCATAATTGACTAGGACACTTTTCCCTGCAAAGGGGTACAGTGCTGTGTAAATGAGGGGCATTCAGAAAACGAGAAGGGAAAAAATACGTTTTTTTATATTCTTCTTATTTTCTTTTTTGTGCCCTCACTTTCAAAATGTTGCCGGCACCATTGGTTAAGGCTATGCATATCCTTGATACAAGCAACATAGATTCAACAAGAGAAAGAACTATCACATAACTGTACAACATCGACAATCATCTCTATGTACAAAAGATAAAAACGTCCACAATACTGCATGGACCTACCGAGTTATTAGCATACAGATCATTCTTGGAAAAGTAGGGTCTACTTCAGTTCTTCTGATTGCTTTCATTTTAGCTGAAAGCTACAAGCAAATATCATCTGTCCTAAGTTTGCTTTAGGCCCATATCTTTTAAAAGGAATTGTAGTTCTGTTTAGTCATGGCAGGCTTTTCTGCAAAATTTTCACACATTAACGAACCCATTTTATAAGAAGAATCGAGTTAATTGAAAGTTCTAAATTTAGCGTTGGAATTCTTAGAAGTGAAACTGAAATTTATCAGACTTCGAAATACATTTGGAACATGACGTTGCTCTTGCAACATCTAGATTGGCAAAGATTAATTATTATCAGCGATTGGTGCGACAGGCTTTCTCATAAATGACCAGTAGTCATGATAGTTCCAAAGGACATATAAGATTTCTCATTAATATTAGCGTTTCTAGAGTAATAAACTGACATTAGAGATGAAGTATGAAATTTCAGCTATCGTCATTACATTTTAAATTTTTATGATATATTTTGTCCAATGGATTCTGTTACACACAGGTGAACTTGACTTTCGCTTTGTTTCGCATTCTGACGTCATTAATTAATTCCAATTAATTAGTTGAGTGCTAATTCTAATTCTTATTATTTAGTTCTGAAGCATTGTACTTTTAATTCTTCTTCTTTTGGTTCTCTGCCTTCAGGCAGGTTCATATGTCCAATGACGCCACTCCTCCCTGTGTTGAGCCTCTTCTTTCATTTTTCCGTAATTTTATAATTTTAATTATGATTATGAAATGTTAATTATGACGCCAATTCTAATTAGGACCTAAGTAGATAAAAAAACATCTTTATAATGCCTACCCATCACAAAACGGTCCATAAAAGTATATAAAAAGATCACCGAAAACTTTCGCGCGATAATCACGTGTATCTTACCTGGGCACGTATCAAATTAAATGAAGGGTTGAAGAATATGACATAGGGCCACGATTTGCTGACGACATTATCGTCATCATTTGAAGCGGACCAGAACTAGAAGAGCAGTCTCTTAAGTCGACTATGAAGCAACCATGGATGCCACGAGTTAACGACTGCATTTTTTAGCCTCGGCTACAAGGGTGAGCGGCCAATCCTCTCTGTTAGCTGTATCAACTTCCCTCCGACTACTCTTGGGCACAATCAGAAAATTTTCATAGGGTGCTCATATTGCATATGTGAAAGACGTGAAGCAGCGTACTAAAAGCCCCCCCCCCTACGCCCCATACAAAGAAACATTTATCGGAATTGGATCTGTTGTGTTAGTCAACTTTTTATCCCAGGGGTGTTCAAGCACCCTCAGCACCCCCTAGTTACGCCTCTAGGCCTACTCGTTATAGCTGAGCACGCGGAGCCGAAATCTCGGATCCAATTTCTGCCATAAACTGGACGGTTGGGAAGTGATGATATGGCAGTTAATTCGAGTTATGAAAAGCGAGTGCATCACGCCTCTAGCTTAGAGGTGCTTGTATTGTATCTAATAGTATGCACTATATATGGTATATGATGTCCTTCTGTCTCTTTCCCTGGCTCTGTCCTATCTATCAAGCCTCTCGCTTCCTCACGGTCCGATTTGTCAAAAAAGAAGCAGGGGTCGTCCGATTAGAATTTCTGGGAATCTGAAGGATATTTCACACTATATATAAAGATCATTGATATTGTGTGAAATTCTTCAGATTCCCATAAATTCTCATCTGACTAATATGAGCTGAAGCTGGGGGTCCAACCTCTGACCTGCACAGCAAATTATACACTGATTTCAATTTAACTGTTTCAGAAGTAATGAATCTGATAAATTAGATTAGACTGTGTCGATATCTGGTCTTTAAAAAGGTAGACGTTTTATATAACTTACACATTTTCACTCCACAAGAAGTCAGCTGCGTATGAAGATTCAATCAATCAATCAATCAATCAACGTGAGCTTAAATGCGAGCACTTGTATGCAATTTCTAATTGATGATGATGATGATTTCTCTGCCCAAAGGCAGGTCCATTTTACGCCACCCAGGGCGGAGGTGAGTGAGGTGACTTCCCGTTGCCTTGATCACAGACAATTAAGGGTGAGCAACTTGTCCAAGGTCGCTACACACTGACTTGAGGTGGGTTCGAACTTGCGACCCTTCGGTTGCAAGGCACAGAACATACCATTTAATTTCTCAGTAAGACTTGAAAATAAAGTAAGACGCTTAGCAAGGATTGTTTTTTGCAGGATGGTCAGCACAGTATTATTTTGCACAGGAACTGAACACCATTCATGCGTTTACACAAACGACCCTCACGTAGGAACAGTGGGTTAATCAACAAGCTCAGCAGATGTACATACATTACATTTTGGCGATGGGCTTAATTGACCCACACAATTAAAATGTTTAAGAAGGATAAGTGGACATTTGGTACTCTTATATCACTTTCTGATGTTGTTTAAACTGAAGCTGAGTCTCACGACACTTCAATCTTCAATACATAAACCATGGTCAGACGCATAACGGAAATATGGTCACTGATCAGTCATGTCTAATGTTGGGAACGGCTTAGGGGTTCGTAATCTATTAAACCGAAGCTGAATGCACGAATGAAAGATGGTGGCAAATGTGATTGACAGTTTAACATGAAGATGATCTGAAAAACAATTCTCGGGTTTGTTTGCTGTAGTGGAGTTTGAATTCTATTTTTATTCTATTCTTATTTTTAATTCTTTATTATTTGTAAAATTTGCCATGCACATCAACTTTTATAGAATTAATTCAACCTGTCCTCTCTTAAATATAGTTTAGGTGGATACTTTATTTTATTGTAATGCACGATGCTATGGCAACTAGGGTCAGTCAGCTACTGAGGCCTCAAGGACTGCGAATTGCCCAGTTCAGAGACATTCAAGTAGGGATGGAACTGCATTTTGTTTGTGCGGAATACAGGAGAACAAGTTCTCGAAGCACTGAATTTCTTAAATGATTCTCCTTCTCTGATAAAAATACCAATTTCTCAACCGAAAATCTTTAGTCTAATACAGTAAATGAGTATGTATATTCTTTATTTAACTAACCGCATATTCACACTTTGGTGTCCAATAAATTTATAGATGTATACAGCATTCTAAATAAAATTATTTGTGTGCTGGATTTTGTCTGCTTGTGAAAATTAATAGCACGATCATGTGGGCATAGGGAGTAGGAGGTTGCCTCTACTGTAGCCAATTATTAATTATGTGCACAGCTGACATTACATGAAAATGAAATCTGCAGTTGGGGTGTCAAATGTAATCGTGTTTGTAATCTCCAAACTTCTAGAGCGCCATTCGAAATCCAAGGGTAAGGCGCATTATTTCACGAGCGCTGGTAATGTAACGAGCTTCTTTAGTCATAGACGACACCGATTTGACGCAGTATATCCTCCTGTATTTCTGCGATCAACACACTCTTCGTGATCAATTTGTGAAACCTCGGTTTTTCCTTTAAGAAGCGCCTTGCGAACGTTGGTGATCTGATGCACAAATCCAACGGCACCAGGGAAGTGAGTCTTCTCGACGGGTTCAGGCAATGGGTAACTGAAAGTTTCTTTGGGGGTGTTCAGCTCCTTTGGACACCAGAAATTGGGCAGGGTTATAGTTCCGGTAGTACCATAAATCAGTGCTGTATTCGACAGCCAGCTGCTTCCAGTTACCAGAAGCTCTGCCATGCGGCCTCCCTTGTAAAAGAGGGTGGCACTCGCAGTCTGATCCACCCCAGTCGGATAGAGCACTCCGCTGGCAACTATCCTCTCAGGGCGTTCCTTCTTGAAGACGAGATTTGCTAGTTGGATGCCGTAACAGCCAATGTTCAGCATTGCTCCACCACCTAACTCTTTCTGGAAAAACCTCTCCACGGTCTCAGGGTGGAAACTTATTCCGAAGTGCATGCTGATCAATCGGACGTCGCCGATGGAACCTGCTTCCAACTCGCGTTGGAGTTGGTCGTAGGCTGGAAAATGCCGCGACCAGAATCCCTCCGCAAGGAATAGCTTCTTCTCTTTGGCCAAATGTGTCACCTTCCTTGTCTCTTTGGCCGACATTCCCATTGGTTTCTCGCAGAGCACGTGCTTGCCCGCTTCAAGCATCATGAGCGAGTGCTTGCAATGCTCAGTGTGTATCGAGCCGATGTACACGATCTCGACGTTGGGGTCGGTTGCAAGGCTCTCGTAAGACCCATAGGCTTTCTTGATGCCGTGCCTCTTCGCAAAAGACTCTGCATCTTTTAATTTGCGAGCGGCCACCGCCACTATATGGTGTTCAGCCCGTGAAAGTGTCCGGAGAACGATGCAGAAGTCGCCGGATATCTTTCCAGCACTGATGATGCCCCATCTGGTTGGTTGACCTGCCATCTTCTACTGATAATTATGTTGCACACATACGCTCTGAAAGACATAATACATTCATCAAAGTAATCTGGCTACTCGTGGACAATGCTCAACGACGAATATTCATTAGTAACCACTGCAGACTTCTGTCTCTTCTCCCCATTCGTCCTCTGCTCATATCTTTTGTTGTAATCCCCTCCACGTTGTAATCTTGTTGCTTTTGTGTTATCTTGGTTTAGTGTCAATAGAATAGTTGGTTATGGTTATGGACTGTAAATGGCTAGTACGGCGCCGTACGAGAAACATCGTGTACGTGGTTTGGAACTCATGTTGCATGTGTTGACCTTATGGGGAGGGATGTGACGAGGTCTTGAAGATTGTAAGGTGGGCTTAATGGGATATGACTTAGCAAACCAGTGCAGTCCGCACTATAGCAGCAGTGTCTTCAAAAGAAGGAAAGTCAACAGGTCAATCACACTGGTCAATTTTCCTAGAATGCGGTTGCGTCCCCTACATTGGCGAATCCCCACCAAATGGGGGAGGCGTAACGTAGTCGTGCGAGGGCAATAGGTCAAACAACATCTGGTCGACCTATATTTCTGTAGATATGGGTCTTGGCCTTTGGGGCTACTAGATTGACACCATTTCAATTTCCAAATTCTCATTCGTGTTTGTTTACTTTAAGCATGCAATGCAGTTTTGAAAAAAATTAAATTAAACAATGTTTATAATTATAAAGTAGAAATCTATAGTAACAGATCTATAGCTTCTCACCTAATTTAGGCCTACTTGAGCGAAACGCCCACCAAGAGTAGGCCCTGCACTTGTGCGAAAACCACACGACAAAAAGTCAACAACTTTCGAATGAATCGCTCATCGTCGTTTGTTACAAAGTCCAATGAAAACCTGAACTTTTGACTCTGGATCGTAAAACTTTATCCATTGAATTTGGATTTTGCTTCAGCCGAGCGCCTCTAGCTGTCCTGTAGCAATTCTACTCCTGCGCTCCCCACGATCGCCATCGATCGTCACCGTAGAAGTTGAAGTCCAGGGCTTGAAGTGGGACGGTACGAAAAAAAAGGTGTGCCATATCAGCACCTCTTCTGGTCGAGTGCAAGCATTCCGGGAGGGAAGGAATGGTTATTGTATCCAAACCGGTACCTCTTTTATCCCACTTCAAGCCATGTGTAGAACCATGCTGTCTCCTCGGCTTTACCTCACCAGGATTCTAATTTTTGACTTTTCCAGACTCGATTTTATGGTTGCGTGACATTTGATCTCGCGACACATAATCGCGCGACACATAATCGCGTGACATTTAGTCTCAAATCACAACTAGTTTTTACCATTATTAATTTATGTGGTGACAAATAGTTATGTCATTGGATCATGGTAAGATTTACTGTAACGACGTGGCTTTATAGTTACGATTTAAAAGCATTGGGTTTGATGCACAAAGAGGCATGAAGATAAAAGAAGGAAGAAGTTGAAAAATAATGATTTGCGACAATCGCGGTTAACAAGAAGCCGTCTTAATCCAGCTTGGAGTTAAGATACTAATCTTTCCATCATTTACTCCACCGTGTAACCCTACATATTATCATTAATCCGGCTTCTAGTGAAGCATAACTCTCTTCATCAATCTAACATCTAGTTGGTTAAACAGGATAAAACAAGATCATTCCCACTTCAACTTAGGAATAAACCTGTCATAATCCCAGCCTCCATTTTCATCAATCCAGCATTTATTTAAAAGTGCATTTCATTTTCATTCCGTTTACGCGCTAAACTTCTAGGATAAAATTTAATATGAAACAGAGAATCAAGTGCTCAGTTGAACCAAGTACTATTCAGCGCGATTAAGTGTCGCGCGATTATCGCGAGAATAAGTGTTGCGAGATTAAGTGTCGTCGAGATCAAGTGTCGCGAGATTAAGTGTCGGCCCACCAAATTTTATATAGCACCTATATATAAGTTGGTCTATCTGACGTAACTTTTGTAGACTCTGAGAAATTTTCGCGCACGAATAAACTGGTGCCCTGCTTTCTACTAGCGTTTTAAAAGTGTGGATGATTTTATCATGATTATATTGCATCATAATAGGCCTATAGTAATCTAAGGACGGCTTCCTTCTCAATGATTTTAGCGTGGACTTGACAAGTCTCTGGTGGGATTTTTAAGCAGCATGCCCACGTCGAAACTCGAATACATTCGCTGTTAAAGGCTATAGATATAATACTGTTGACTACTCGATAGGCTACGAACGCTACCGGTAATGAAAAGTGGGAGAAGACACAGCGCAAAGTTCTTTCCTTCACCTACAGAGTGCTGAAAAGAGCCGTAGGCTCCCATTGGGACCGTGCACATGAGGCGGTAACAGACCGTCGACGACTTTGCAGCAGAATTCATACACGTTATTGTCGTTTTTATTGAAGCTCGGCAACTGTTGGGTGCAAACAGGAACGGACAGATCACGTTGTGACTTGTGATTTGACTAAGATAGCAATATTGAGCAGCAGACACCGCACACAGAAATTAGGGGTTAGGCCTAACCTGCGCCCATGGGTAGTTTCCGCAGCTGGCACCCAAGTAAGTTCGGAGACTGAGGGGACACAGTAGTGAATGGTCCCCTCCTAAATTTCATGTGGAAGGGATGAAGCCGCCTATATCCCCAATAATCTGCTGAGAAGGCAGAGGATAACCAACACCTGTCATGTATATATATATATATATATATATATATATATATATATAGATCTGTTACTATAGATTTCTACTTTATAATTATAAGCATTGTTTAAGTTTATTATTTATTTCTAAACTGCATTGGATGCCTAAAGTAAACAAACACGAATGAGAATGTGGAAATTGAAATGGTGTCTATGTATATATATATATATATATATATATATATATATATATATATATATATATATAGCTACAGCCTAGATAATATTTCTGCCAATTAGCAGTAGACCTACTGTTGCTACTTGTTATAACTTGCTGACATATTGTCGCTGCTTTTAAGCGAAACTCCACGTTCAAAATGCTCCGTTGATGTAAATCTCGTCATCATACATGTCCTTTCACACGCGACCAGCGCTCTTATAATCTAGCCAATTGATTTATAATTCAGGTAATAACTTATGAACTATTTAATTAAATTATAACCATGATCAATGACTAATGGATAGTTATATATGAACTAGGCCTCCATAAGCGAACACCTACAAACCTCAGGTAGTCACTAGCGGATTTATCATTTCTGCCAAATAAGTATAGTTGTATATTCGTTTACATTATAAATGTATTCTATAGGCCTTTGTGTATCCCTGTATGCGTGTATATATAGCTCTCCTTCAAGGGTGATCTCGTTTCGAACAAAGCAAGTCGGATTTTTTTATCGAAGAAATATAATTAGACCTAGACAAGCTATGTTGGGTGATGTTGCCAAGAACGGGAGTGGCAGAAAATGTGTCGCCCGTGCATTAGCATTGTCAAACTACAGCCAATAGGATTATAAACCGATGCTTTCAGGATTAAGTATACTATAGAGCGATGGATAGGGTTGTACGAGGTCACCCGAAGTCACCCGAGGCAGGTGTGAATCGTTCCTCTTTCTAGTGGAATCGTGCATTTCTTCCAATAATGTGGCGTTTCAGTATGCTTTCCAGCAGACTGCGCACATTTCCATAAACTATACATCTACCTATACACACGCACATATAAATCCATGAATGCACAAGTGCACATGTATGCGTATAAGTAGGCCAACATACACGAATGCACTGTGATGCATATGTGATTCCCGCTTTACATGTATGCTGGATGTGGTCCACTGGCTGCCCTCCACCAGCAAATCTCAAACCGTATCATCGCTTTGGTCTGGCGACCCTTGCTGGGTCTTGCCTCTGCCTATCATCGCGACCTCTGCCGCTCGAGTGCATTAAGTCGCTATTTTTATATATTCTGTCCGCTCGACGCTGACGTTGCGCTTGTCCCCAGAGGTACACTCTGAATCTTTTTATACTCGCCTTAAAACTGTTCTCTTTGACCGTGTTGGGGTCAGGAGCGATTCTGAGTAGCAGCCTTGAAGGGGCGCTATATAATCTTCGTGATGAATGAGTAAATGAATAAACTCAGGGCCTATAAATATACACAAGTATGCATGCATACATATACATACACAAAATGCCACAAATATGCATACAATCGTAACAAACCAGGCATATGCCTACAATCCTACATACATGTTTTGCGAAGGCTTCATACGTAGGGATGTGCAATTGTGTAAAGGTGAGTGGGTCGATCGAGAGGTCAAGGGTTCAAAGTCCAGTGAAGGCAGAATGATGAGACGGCGAGGGAGATGACCAGTCACTCGCCCCTCATAGGCCGAGGCTAAGAAAATGAATTCGCTAACACTTTTCACCCATGGATTGGCTGCCTTTCAGACTGGTTCGATTGCTGGGTCTATTTTTCATTGTCTTCTGTTGCACCCACAGTATAAGCAAAATACGCCATTGCATGTTTATATCCAGCAACAGAATTCAACGCGAATACCTTTACACGGATCGTATTCGTAATCTCAGCATTTCTACAGCGCTCACAAAAGCAAAGTCGCGGGAACCAGCTTATTCACAGGCGCTTGATTAAAACAAGATAGATAAGCAAAGGTCAAAATGAAGACTTGAGCAGCGGCGAAGAATTTCGCATTGATGTGCATAACTAAACGGTGTTAATAAACATCACCATGCACTAGGCCTACCCTTGTTGTTCACTCGAAGACGAAACCGACCTTTTCACACATGATTCAATTTGCATTTGCCCTTAGGTGTAGTTAGGCGCGAACGCTTACGCGGATGTGCGACCCTTAACGCACTCGACAGAGGGCGTACAGTTGGTCGTAAATCTAACCGATGCTCGCTTTGACGTATAATTAATTAATGAAAACTAGATTTATGGCGGCAGCATCTGAAGGCCGTAAGCGACTTCCAGAAAGACGCGCCATGTCGATCCTCTTGTCATTGACATTAGCATGATTATCAACGTATTAGGGGCCGTTCACATATTATATAACGCTCAAAGGGTGGGTGGGTTCTGGCTTTGTTACCGTTATATTGTGTAGGGGTAGGTTGAAGGTTTTGTTATATAACAAACTTTTTTCAGCTTATGCTATTTTGCCTGTTTGTCTTCCGATTGGAAACTCCATGTACTACGGGCCTTCATTGTTTAATCGAAGTTCACAATACGCTGTGAACCAAAACTAGCACCATTGCTGCCACCTGGTGAATTGATTTGACGTTCTTAGTTATTATTTTATAAATCCACTTTTAACAATTTTGCTGATTACAATTTAAAATTTTTTATGTGCATAGCTTTAAGCGCTCTAAAATTCAATTCTGTGTGCTTTGTTTTGATTCTGGTTTAAATTAAAATTAATTCACTTGAAATAATTATTTTGATAGGTATTATCTTGATGTTTGATTTCATTTTCTATAGTATGTGTAAATAGTTTATGTTTGCTTAAATACCCAATTGCAGTTGTAGTACGCACTCTGTATACATCATACGCTATTAAATAGTTAGAGTTGTATCGCGAACTTATCGATAAATATCTGATAGTGCAATATTAACCAATCCATTCTGTTGTGATATTATAATGCTCATTTCTAGTGTAAAACAGGAGGGAAACTAATATGGCGTTTTTAAATAGGATGTACATTACTACCATGTATTATCATGCTGTATTATATTAGGCTTACATGTAGATACATGGTGATAATCGTCGACTACCCAATTAGTTACCGTAATTAATACAAGTGAATTTAGTGCCATTAAAAGTGCGATTATTAAGATGAAGAGGAGCTCCGTACATCCGGTCTGATCATCATTGGCACGAGTGAGTACACAATTTTAAGGTAGCTTTTGTTACATAACTAATTGGGCATATGATGATTTTTCCTGCAGTTCTTGAATTGGATAAGGGCAATTATCAGTTGAATCACTACTATTAAAGTGCTAACTAACATCGTATTGTTTTAAAAGTGTCAAATTGTGCAATACAATTATGTTGATTGTATGTCTTTTAATGTACTTATAGGCTGGGGTGGGGTAGGGTAGCATATTTGTTATATAATATAGGGGTGGGGGTGTCACAGCTGCTGTTATATAACGTTATTAGGGGTAGGGGTGGGTCAAAAATTGGGATTTTATGCGTTATGTAATATATGAACGACCCCGTATAGCCTTACACAGTCCACCCACGGGCTATAAATTTCCTGAGTTGTAGCAGCTTTTACCGCTAAACATAGCCTAGTTTTACTTCTGAAGCATCTACTGAGTGCAACAGTTTGCCAGCGTAGAGACGGCAGCTAGTACAACAACAAAATAAAAATATTACGTCCTGAAGCATTCGGCAATAATTGACATTCATGTATGTAGTTCAGTTGTGGCTGAGAATCGTCCTTGGGATCGTCTTAGTCCGGGGATCTTAATGAAAGTCTATCTCGTTAGTAAGTCGATCAGAATATTCTACGTGCTTGTTAGCAAACACACAATATCTTACAGGAGGTAAAATAGGCACTCTTATCATCCTCAAGTCTCTTAATGAGTCCACGGTTCCCATAGATTGAACCCATCACAAAGTTAGGCATAGCGACTGAGACTGTTCGATACCTCTGTAAAGGCTGTAATATTACGAACCTGTATATAAGTTGATGCGTTTTGACAGCGATATATTACTCTTTCCAATAAACGAAGATACAATACATAAGGCCTACTATAAACCTCAGCATTGCACTGTGCGCGCTGTTCAGGTATTGAAGATGCATGATGCCAAACAGCGTGCACTTCGATTTCGTCGCAGGTTCTACTGTACGGGGTGTTGGCGAACCAACTTTCATAGGACTCTGTGAAACAAGATCACATAGTGTGGAAAAAGGATTCACAATCAATCGCATGAGAAAGTAGCGATAGTTTTGAATAAGATAGGCCTAACAATAACAGATATAATAGGATAACAGTTTTATAATTTATACCCAAATAATTAATGTCTCCATGATTTCCACCCAAATATCTCAAGAAGGCAGTCATTCAATTTCCGGAAGAGGAATCGCTCGTCAGCTGACGTCAGTAAGATGCGGACACACATATAGGCCATTCTGGAATCCTCTCTGTTGGTACTCTTAGTGCTTCTCTCGCGTCCCCAGTTCCATGCCCTTTCAAAACTAAAATCGTTCATTCCCTGCAGACCCTCAACTGTCTCTTAGGATTATTATTTTACTGAAATCTTGTTAAGAAATTTATTTTGGAAAAGTATTTTGAAAAAGGATTTTGGAATTCTCCAAAATACTTTTTGAAACTATTTTAAAAATACGGCCTACTTTTACAAAATACTTTTCAGAAGTATTCTGAAAACACAAAATAAAATAGTATTTTCTATTTTGAAAATAGAATTCTATTTTCAAAGCACGTTCCCATCACTGGCTACAACTGACTTTATTACACAGGTGCAAAAAGCCAAGATTTTTTAAAATCAATAGTTGTTTTTTTTAGTTTTCCTTTGGATCTTGTAACAACAGTTTTGTTATAAAAAGCAACAAACACAGCCTTAAAAAGAACTCCAACTTGTTTATATAATTAATTTGCTTGAACAACACACAATTAGTAATATAATAGTAATGATAGTAAATTTTTAAAAAAATATATTTTAAAAAACCCAAACAAAACAAAAAATTGCCATTCCGCATTTTTTTTTTTAAAAACAAAAAACCAAATAACCAAAAAACCAACATGTTTGCAGCCCTGCTTTATTAACACACATCAGAATTCGCATTAATATAGTAGACCAGAGTCGTCATGAGGCATGTAACAATCCAATAATTATAGGCCAACAGTTTCCTCACTCAATTCAGTCTGATTTCGTCATGGTGTCTTCATAATTTACATAACCCTACATATATACCTGGTGCATCAAAATTTAAAAAGCCCTCCTTTTTACATAGTAAGCAAGCAATTCCATATCACAGTGCATAATAACGTTTATAACATTAGCTATCACCCAAACTCAGCTAGCTTTTCACCTCTGCTATAAACGTCTCCTTCCCAAACCATATTTCCAGTGCTAAACATGATATACATGCCTATCCACAATGAGGTGAAGTACCGATCAATAATGCGCAATTGAAAGAAATTTGCGAACGTACGGAGCTGGAAAACTGTGCCATCGTCTCAGCTTTTTCCCATTTCACGAGTTGTTTGCACAGCAACCCTGGACTGTTCAGTATATAGTAGTAACAGACTAGTGTCGCCGAAGTCATGTCTGCAAGATGAACGGCTCAGCCGTGAGTGGTTCTATCTAATTATTCACTTCACAGTGGCTGCTACGCACTCGAAATATTCCAAAATAGCTGGCACGTCACAAGATGACGTCCAAGCATATTGGGCGTCGAGAGGAAAAACGGGCGCTAAGTGAATTAGTCGGAGTGATAAATCCTCGTGCGTAGGCCCTACAGATCTGTCAAGGTCCCTTACATTGCCCTCCTTTCTACGGAGATGGGACGACGCGAATATCTTAGAACCCGCAGCCATGGTAGTTGAGTTGAGCGCAACAAAGTTCAAGAATACTGGAGACCCTCGCTAAATAGTCCGACTATATCATACGCTGATGCTAGGTCAAGGAAAACAGTTACAGCTATAGTGTGTTGCAAAATATATTACATTAACAGATAGACCTAACTACTACGCATGCCGGATAACCAAAGACAAAGTTGATATCCAGTTGGTAAGCAGTTGGTAAGTTTCAGTGGATTATTCAATTGATAAGCACGTAATTTAGTTGACTACAGTTGTTAAATCAGTTGCTAACTCAGTAAGTCAGTCAGAGTCAGTCAGTCAGTCAGCTATTCAGTCAGTCAGTCATTAAGTCGTTCAGTCTGTCATTAAGCCAATCAGTCAGTCAGTCAGTAATTAAGTCAGTCGGTCATTAAATCAGTCAGTAAGTAAGTCAGTTAGTCAGTCAGTACTGGTGATTCGTTACATACTGACTTTGGTGACTAGCATAGTGTTGTTACTGAGGTTTAATCGAGTGCTACATAAAGTTTGGACATTGTTCAGGTTTATCAATCACAACACATCAAAAGAAGACTCTACCATAATCCGACATAAACCCATTGGTCACATTGAATAACTTTTTACTTCAATCCAGACTAAGCATCATTGCGAGGTTCAAGTAAAACAAACACAAATTATGTACATCTACTTTGCAATTAGACAACAGAAAGAGTGCATAACAGTAGAAAATGAAGCAAGAAATCAGTGCCACAGGATAAAGTGTTTTGTAATGGTCACAGCGAATGAATGAATTAATTGGGCGGGAGACGACTGAATGAAAATCAGAAGACTGTGGGTTCAATATCCGCTAACCCCATAAGATTGACTGATCCTTCCATTCGCTAGGTGGCATTGGTAAAATTAGCAATAGTACAGATGTGCATCTTGCAGGCTGCCCTGTAGTTAAATTAGACTTCTGTTAAACATGTCATCACCTGTTACTACTATATCATGCAATCATAATGCAGTGTGTCAGTGTGATAAACAGAAATAGATTTTTTATTATTACCACTTTGATGCCAGAAACTTAGCAAAAATTCAGTCAAAAACATTAAATGCTGGGTAGTTAAAGTTAAGGTCCCAAAACTTCACTGACCATCAGTTGCCTGAAGTCGAAGTATTGTAAACGATTTCAAACAATGACCCTCAGAAATAATATAGCTCTTCATAATTTCATTAACCATCTCCAAATTGTAATGTTTGACCATGGTGTGTTGCTAGTGAAGACCCAATCCTTGGAGTTGACTCAAATCAACCTATCTGAACGCATAGGTCAAATCAATCAATCTCAATTCAAACGAGCAAAATTCATACCTTTCGATGTTCTGCCAACGACTACACTAACATTATTTCCATTAAGAAGAACAGCAACAGCATGACCTTAAGTAATGTCTCAAAAGGTATCGTAAAGGACTGCTATTTCTAAACGCATCTATCAGAAGCAACATGCAGTCGCTTAACGCAGAGGATGAAGAATGTCTAATTGCAGCTTAGCCAAGACTTACTTGCCAGTCCAAAAACACGAGCCAATTACTCACATAGAGTATTTGAGTAATTTTCACAGTTCTCTCAATCTGATTCAAATTAAAACCCAAAACAAAAGTGTTCAGATGCTTCTAAAAGGTGTATGCAGATCCATAGATAAATGCCATCCCATACTCAGCTCTATATGCTGTCTAAACAATCGCACTCACGATAGTAAAAGTTTCAGAAATTGTAGAAAACCTTTACAACTTGTTGCAGCAATGAGTAAAAAAGGTCAACGACACAGAAACTGAACATGACAACCTCCATGACACATCTTAACTTATTCAAATACCAAAGTCAGCCTTCAATACCAGACAATGATTCTGAAGAGACTCAGGAACCACAAGTAACATATTGCAAAACTTCAAAGCTCAACACATAATAAATTACTGAGATCTGTCTGGGTGTCGGATCCCATTTGATTTTAACCTACGACCGACCGTCGACCTTACCCACCCATCAGTTTTGTTTTAACAAAGCACCCGTGAATAAGCTGGTTCCTGCCACTATGTTTCTGGGTGCTGAAGAAATCTTGTGATTGTGTTATTTGGTCACTTGAAATACATCAACAGACAGGTGTAAAGCAATGGAAAAGCTAAGCATATTCTGACAGACTACCAACAAAAACCATCTGCATCGCAAACCTTTTGAGTGTTAAAGTAGTGCTAAATAAATGATTACAGTCAGTTCACAGTAGTGACAAGTATATACTGATCAGGGCACAGGGAAAACTAAGCTGACTAAATAATGTACTGAAATAAATAATAAATTAAAAGCTTTGTTAAATTTGGCATTTGGCTGCAGCCAATTTGTTCCCTTCTGATCAAATAAATTTTATTACCCGTTAAGTTTAATTCCCGTTTGAAATAAGTGCAATTTTATACACATAAATTATAAAAATTGCACTTATAGACACACAATTAAACATACCTTGACAAACACAACTGTCCAGCCAAGTTCAAGACGTACTTAAACGTATTCTACAGCTGTATGTATTGAAGGTCAGTAATGATTGCATTTGACTTTCTCAATTTATGTGGTGCCTTTTCAAAACAAGCACTCTAGAAGTAGCTTGCTACCGACGGTGGTACATAAATGATCGTAATTACAATATCTTTGAGTTTTAACAATACATTGATATGAACAAAAGTAATCACTGACTGAAAATTTCATTTCAATTCTCGCAAGAAGCGATCGATAAAAAGGGTTTTAACCTTCATAAAAACTTCTCTTCCAACTTCTAGATGACAGTAGAGGTAAAGTTAATATAAACCCGTTAACAACCATAAACTGTGAAGGTGAGTAATTAAGTACTTTACTGAACTGCCTGCAAATGCACTTTGGGAACATCAGATATGAACAATCAGAGAGGTGATAGCAAGTACCAGGAATGGTCGACCGTATCACAATGGGATCAACTGAGGTAAAAGAATCCTATACAAAAGTCCTCAAAATAGCAAATATTGGCACTGACACAAACTGCTTTAACTTTATTAAAGTCACTTAACTCCACTTTGAAAACAACAAGAATCAGCACATCCTAATCACGTTTTCTTAAAGCTCAGCTACATTGGAATTCTACATATGCTAGTTAATGTTACACCGGTTAAGTCAGCCGTAAACGACAATTTTAACTTACCTAATCTTCAATTGGTACGATTTACTAGGAGCTGGAAGGAATCACTGGCCAAGAATTGCATGTATATTAGCCAAACTTATGAGGAAACAGCATGAAATTACTCTGAGGCACAACACCAGTCAAACAACACTGCACTACAATGCAACAACTTTCAGAAGCTGAATTCAATTTGGGATCTATGTTCCTGACTGACTTCGTTACATCAAGATCTAAGTTTTACTGAAGCTTGTCGAAAGAAGGCTCCAAGTTATGCAGGCCTATGTACACATAGTGAGTGAATAAAACGACTCCAACGAAACTTTATAATGCGCATTCCAAATAAAATCTCAATCAAATTCAGAAAACTGCCAAATAAACTATTGACAAACGAAGCTGCAAATTGTGCTTAAAATCTCCTCGCTCTGACACACTTCGACGTAAAGTGCACCCGTAAATCACCACTGAATCGTCACTTACATGATAATTCACTGCTCTGTTATATGCAAATCACAACTCTTAACAAATACTACAGAATATCATAACAAAATATATTAGCTTGCGGACGTCTGCAGGTCCAAAGCAGTCCGCATTTTAACAAACCCTCCTCCCCATCTTTGCAGACGTCCTTTATTGACAGCCTCTACTCTAAAGCCCATGCAGGGCAGCAGCTCTATGGTACCAGAAGAGTTATCCAGAGATCGATGTCCAATGGAGTAAGAGTCGGGTTGGGTGAGAGAGGAAGTATGAATAGCGGATAAGGAAGGTATCATTGAGGAATGGCAAGACTTCAAACGCAGAGGATTAGATGAATTAGGGTTTGACTTCTTAAGAAGTGATGCTTCAATTCGGAATTAAATGGAACTAATTTATTCCACTTGTCTGATAGTTGATATAGTTCAATATTTAGAATTTATTTCCATGAACTTTCCAAAGATTTCTATAATCCACAGTATTCAGGCTTGGAATCGTTGGAAACCGAAGTGCTGGAGGCATCTTATCAAAAGTATCCTCTGACAGTTCTTTCACAATTTGTTCACTATGATGTCACAATGACGTCATATATAACTGGGGACCTTACAAGATTTAAAAATTTGTCCTGTCAACTGTAAAAGTCCAGAGAAAAAGCCATTTGGCTGCATCTCATTACTTTAGTGAATATTTCAGTCATATGCAGAACAATTGTACTAGTTTGCTCTATATAAATGCACACTGTATCTACAATGGCAGTGGTGCTTAACCCTTGCCTATGTTGACACCCCAACATTAAGAAATTCTATCCCGCACAACCGTCACTGAAAAAGAAAGACAAAAAGAAAACCTTGAACTTCCAGGTAAAATTACCAGCCACAACGATCAAACTAATTAACTAGTTACTAATAGTATGATTAATTGACTAATTTTTAAAAAAAATATCTGAAAATATAAAATCAATCCCTTTAAGGTGACTATTGCTCATGCTTCTTCTTGATTATGTATGTGAGCTCGGGGTGCGAGAAGGTGGTTCAGTATTTTTTGTGACTCTGTGCCCTACCATAAAGCATAGAAACCTCTAAATTTAGATTATAAATAGAGATTACAAATTATCATTTTTATCTGTTTACTCTTTAATTCTATGCCATAAGCAGAATGTAGACTTAAAATACAATGAAGCAGGCAATTTGCAATTTGAAAATGCTATAATAGCTAAATCAATTGTTTAAAATTACAGAGCATAGAAGAAATTCAAATTCTAATTTTCAACCTTATAGAAATGTAGAGGTTTTGATACTGGACCGTCATTTCTCCTCGCACTCCCAATCACTGAATCATGCACCTCTCATGGGTATCCGCACCCCAGGATAAGAACCACTGTACTATAGTGTCACAGTCTAATCGAAATAAAAAAGGCATTAATTGATGGCTGCTTACATTAAACATTAACATCATGCGCAATCAACATCAATCAACAGTCATTCTGGGCATTTATATAGCGCTCAATCAAAATCTACTTATGTGCGAAATTAACAGCTTATATATATACATATATTTACAACTATGTGTAGAGATAGACAAACACAGGAAGGGAGGGATGGACAGACAGACAGACATACAGACAGACAGACAGACATACAGGAAATGGTTAGCAATAACTGTACAAAAGAAGACATTTACAACTACAACAGCGATATGCATTAAAATTTTCTTCTTTCATGCATTAAAATGTTCATCTTTCTACTCTAATTGTAATTAAAAACTTATATCACACCAGTGTCAAATGAAAAAAGACATCAACCAACAGCACATCAGCATCAAGCTATAATCTCATCAATATTTAGAAGATCAATCTGGCCGAACAAGATACAGCATACGGAAATGAGCAATAAGAGAGGCGATGGCAAGTACATAAGCGAATGGACAGAACGGATAGACAAAACAGACCGTTTCAGAATCTATGACCAACAACTGAAAAAGATTGTTTTGTGTTAGAATGGTATATTTAAATATCATTAGACTCATCATACTCTCTCACTACTCAGCAGACATCAATATAATGGAAGTAGAGAATTAGAGAATTCACTAATTACTCAATCAATAATGAACAATATTAATGTTCAGACAAAGCTGACATGAAACTGAAATAGTATGTTACTGTCAGATCGCATATTAAACACTGTTGACTTTCAAATTCATTGAAATTCTGGCCTTGGTACTGATAAACTAAGAGGACACATCTATGTTCCACTACTTCAAAGTTGAATTTAAAGAATAGCAACAGCTATATTCACATGAATATATATGTTTCAAAACACCCACTGGCTTCAAACATAGCTAAAAACATTAGTCATATGTGAACTGAGCAAAAATGTCTTTGCATGCAAAGAAGGGTCTTCCACTAAACATTTTATAGTAGATGCAATGTGGTTCTCACAATGAGAGGTAACACTGCCATTGAAATATGAGCAACAGTAATACGCAACTCATGATTCCGCTATAAACACACATGACAAAATATCAATCACATTGCTTTCAACCATGAAAAAAACGCTTTGCAATGCGTGCAACCTAGAAATAAGCTGTCAAATTAGTTAAGCTTCGGACATAGAGAGCATGAGACGAAGGGAACACTACCGTGTAAAACAGGAGCTTGATCATCCTGACACATAATATATTCTAAGTTCATAACATACTCGTCATGATAGCGAACACACAAACCAGACACAAATTACAGCAACAAATTCCATAAAGTCACTACACACAGCGTTTTATAAATGTCCACTTCATTGGCTGATGCTCCATTAAAAAAGTATAATTAAAAGCCAAAAGTGTCAACATTGCTCCAAATAATGGACAAAAAACATCCACTAAGTGTACTGTATCAATTAAGAATTATATATACCTGCATGAACTATTACCTACTGGCTCAGATATAACATACATCTATAGCAGAATACAATAATCAAATAGAACAAACTGTGGCATGCGTACAAACATTCGCGGAGATCAATGTGATGTTGGCAATTGAAAAGGAGCTACAAAAAGGTGACTTTAGAACACTATCTACAATCCAACTTCAATATATCCATGTTTTGTAACCCACTCTTCTTTGGAGCTGGACATACAAAATATTCAATTTGATAAAGTGAAAACAAAGTTCTAAAATGTTACAGTAATAAGTAATGCATTTTGCTTAAATAAAAATAGTAATAAGAGTAACATTAATAGTAATATTAATAAGTTGTCTAATCCAGAACATTAACCCAGACTAGCAATTCTGGAACACTAATTCTGAAATCCTGAAAGACCTTCTATACAGTGCAGACCCATTGACATGCAACCATAGGGAGACAAACCCTATACAACCCATGCTAACGGGTCAAGGTTAAGGCTCAGCAGAAATATAGTAATGTATGATTTACTCAAGACTCAGTGTTCCTAGAAAGTTCAGATGTAGGTTGTCTGACCTGAAGCCACTTGTACTGTTGCCCAGAACCAGAAGATTTTTTTTTCCAAATAACTTTGAAAGTTCAGATAGCACAGTGCAGATCAAATGTCTAATCTAGCACAGCACATGTATTGATTTTAAACCGATTCTACCAGTGGCATCATGTTTTAATACACACTACATGCTAAAAAAGTTGTATGAGAAACTGTGCTGCAGCCTCACACTTAACAGATTCGTATGCAAAAAGGGAACAGCATTGTATCTGTACTCCTAACAATAAGAAATAAAGCAATCTATCATGGCATATTACTTTACAATACGAACCGAAGTAAATCTATTACTACAAAGTAGCAAATGCAACACTGGACATTAACTAGAATACAGAGAATACATCATGACAGTCAGAACAAGATGAAGCAAAACAGAGGTCGTGCCATCCTATTTTATTATATGCCACAATGAGGAGGCAGTGAATTAATATCTACCATGCAATACAAGGCAGAAAAAGTTACATCACATTTACTACAAATACGTACAATGGGCTCTTATCTGCAGGCCTATTTCTGACAAAAGCCCATAGCATAATACGCACAAAAACATCCTATAAATGCATAACTATGTAAAGAGTCTTTGTGTATAGGTATTCCTGTGCACTGCAAACACAATTAAATGTACAAAGTCATGCTTCATAACCAAGTATGTGTATTCCAATAGCACCCCTCGAAAACACTTCTTAATGCCACTCAAGTATCCAGTTCCAAGGTCGTCTAAACGACTTTGTGTTCCGTTCCGGGATGATGATCCACCTCGTAATCAAGGTGGACGAACGCCCTTTCCACTTCATCCAGCTTCTCCAGCTTGCGCTGGAGCGCCTCTCCGATGTCGTGCGCCTCCTTCATGCTCATGTCGGATGGCAAGACGATGTCGACTTCGACGAGAAAATTGTTTCCAAAGTGGAAAGCACGGATTGTGTCGATGTGCGTCACTTTCGAATGATGATTCAGCGCTATCCATGTCAGCATCTTTAAGAATTCTGGTTGTGCCGTGTGACCCGTTAGCAATTTTATCTGCTCTGAAGTTAAGAAGAAAAAATGGTCAACATTAACATACTAAATCTCATGAGTCAAAAGAAACTGGCCTTAAAATTATTGTATTCATCTATTTTTTTACCCCTTTCATTTAACTTGGCCCTGTCAAGTTGGTCATGGATGGAGCATTAAGTTGTCAAGGTCAGATCATCAGAGTTCTATCAACTCTTTTCAGTTTGTTCCCGTCGACCTACAGAGCTGAAATTTTGCACACATTTCATGCTTGCATGACAATGCAATGTGTCAAATTTTTACAAACGTAACTTAAAAATTGGGGAAAAAAAAAAAATCCAAAAAATTAAACATTGTTTAACCACTCGAGCGAGTCCTCCTTGATGAGTTCCACTCCGGCAAGTTTACACCATATATGATCTCTTAAGGAAATGGATCAATTACACCATCTACCAGTTTACCAAAAGTCAATAAAAGAGGGTCCCGAAAAACCCATGTTATCACTTTCACTTGTTATTGCAATCATTACGTGTGCAAGGTAAATGTATTTATGCAAGAACAACCTATCTTAAGAGCCTGTTCTGTTCTCCATTGGATTACAAACCAGTGTTTTATTAATTAAACAGACTAGCATGACACAATATGATGAGTCTAAGGCTCAACCTAATCTCTTGCAAAACAGCTTGCAAACAAAAACATGAAATAAAAATTAATCAAAAAGGTAAAATAAAGGACAAAAATAATATATATATATAATTATATCATATATATATATTATATATATATATTATATATATATATATTATATATATATATATTATATATATATATATTATATATATATATATTATATATATATATATTATACATATATATACAGTATATATAATGTATACTTACCACTTCCCGTTCGGAACCAGCTGACAATGATGTAGATACTGATAAGTATTGCACCAAGTGGATCAGCGTACTTCCACAATCTATAAGCTACAAGACAACCGAATACAATAGAAAGGTGGTTTTTCTACGTCGCTTTAGCTCTCATACAAAACAGATACATTTATGTATCACAGTAGCATGTCTGAAGCAGAAAACTAGACTGCAAAGCATAAAATAGACAGAACTAATAACATTACTTTTGCAAGCAATACCGATTGAGGTATAAAAAAAGAGCTTAATAAAAGTCATATATTAAAGTTGTGAAAATACTAAATTTATTTCAACACAATAATTCAGTGCCATTTTATTTGGCTAAACTAATACAGGAGTAGTTCATAGTAGTTCAAAAGGTCAGCAGATAAAAAATAGAAAACACTGTGTGGCACGATTGACAATTGGTTAGAGCAGAAAGCCTGCAACGTGGAGGGTGCAGGTTCTATTCCCATCTAAGGAGCTACTGTGTAGGGACCTTGAGCAAGTTCTTCCCACACAATTGCTCTACAATATAACTACTATTGCACCATCGAGGGGTGTGTTCACTTCTGAATGAATTGTAAGAAGGGCAATATCAAGTAACAGTTGTATTGTACTTTTCTTGGGCTAGCAAAACTTCTGTATGAAGAGCAGTTCACTGCACTGTTCAATTCATTACCTCTCAACCACATGGCCAAATGCAACGACAACAACTTCTCAACAAAGTGTAAGACCAAGAAAGATATTTTCAACAGGTACAGTAATCACACTATATGCTGCTATGTCGCATAAGAAAAATTAAATTCTTTTAAATTTTCTTTAGCAGTAAATGCCAATTCAAACTGTTCATTAGAAGTAATTAATCCATAAATGTGAAGGTTTACATTAAAATAAAGCACATCAGTCTAAAATGTATGAGCTGAGCTGTGCGTTACTGAATGTGCACTGATGCACGGTTGTGTAAAACAGGCACAATTCTAACCTATAAGACCACAAGCAAGTGCACCAGTGTTGGAAATGACATCATTTCGGTGATCCTGTGCCAAGGCCTGGGTTCCATTTGTTGGAACTCGTCGACAAGCAAGGTAGAGGAGTAATTTTATCACTAAAAACAACCAGACAATACTTCCAACTGAAAGTTACACATGATTAACAGTAACATACAATCAAATCTAAAGTTTGTTTATTTAGCACCTTTATAGAGAATGCCTAAGAAGCAATGTAGCCAAAGTGCTAATATAGATCAACGCAATAGAGAAATCCCAAAAAATATTGCCCTATTACTGAGGATTCAGGACAGTGGATGATATATATAGGCATGTAACAATTGAGCAACTATGCTAACAGTGAACACAACAATACCATAAATAGCATTGTTGTGCTACCTGTCAACAAGACAAGCAGCAACTCACCCACAATTCCATTAAAGACAATATCAACACATGAATACAACAAAACAAGTTGATAAAGTGTCTGCACTGTATCCAAACGTTCAGAAAGCACTTCCCGCAGAATAACTATTCAGAGATAGCACAGAAGCGCCTTTAAAGAATGAGAGGCCGATGAGGTAAAAAGGCAGTCATTTGTTTCGCCCTCATTCTGGCATGTGAAGGAAGATGACCAGATTATTTGTTAAGACTAATCATGAACAGTGAACAGACATTGCACCTCACTCACGAATAGTACTTGCACAGATGGCAATGCTCTCTGTCTCGAATATCGGTCCACTCCGACCTCCCATGTGAATGTAATCAGACATCTCCGGAATCGTCAGACAGAAGACCGCCGTAAAGTTATGCATCTCCTGCTTCTGCATGTCATACTTGATAAACTCGGCGATCTTCTCGAACGACTGGCGGATCATAGCCACAGAAGCCAACGCCATGATCACGGAAAGAACAATTATAGCCACTGGCTCCAGCTTTGTTCTTCCTGCACACCAGAGAAAAACATTCACTGTGCTATGAACAACAGGCTAAACAACGTTAGCTTCAGGCATAGCAGTGAAATTCACTAAATCATGGTCACAGAAGAATCTGTTCAGAGATGCTTCCAAATCATCTCTCTGATGAAATAGGCAATGCAAAGACAATATAGTAGTACAGCTAAAATGCATTTCAGACCCTCAACCATTGATGAACCATAAAAATGACTGGTCATGTTTTAGCAACAAAACTGTAAGATATACTAGGCCTACTCCTGGCCAATTCTCAGTTTCATATGTTAAATATTCAGAAGCATACAAATTAACAAAAGTTATGACATAAGAATTAGCACTGGTTAATAAATTAGAAGCTATTAAAAGACCAACCCTGAGGATAGAGGTAAGGATCCCGTCGTTTCATTGCCCTGTTGCTCCACCACATGAGTGTGCCAGAGACTAGATCGACTGCACTGTCAATCACAGCAGTAATGACTGCCAACGACCCAGACAGGCCTGCAGCCACAGCCTTGCCAACCAGTAATAACTAAAGACAAACAAATAACCAAGCAGTCAAGTCTGATTATATTTCTGTACAAAATATATTACACTATATTGACCACACTACCTGATCTTCCCTTAAGAACATTTTAATATCAGGGATAACAACAAGTGATTACCATTTAACTTTACCAGAACACCAGCTGACACTTAACACCAAAATACTCAGAATTTTAAAAAAAAATATTCATCACAAAATCTGAAATTCAGAATTTGGATTTCAAATTTGTGCAAACTTTAAAAACCTAGTTCACTCAAACTTGTAGAAAAAAATTACCAATTTTTACAAAAATAGCGTCAAATGGAGTTCATGACGTATTTGAACATTTATTATTGCAATGTGTTGCAAAAAGAACATCAAGGTCTTTCAAAAACAATTAAATATTATACAAATAAAATGAAATCAAAATGAAATATTTACATTTCAATGCTGCTTCACAGACTGGAAAATACTGGATTTCAAAATAACAGAAACGAAACTTATTAAATCTGAAATGTTGATGCCACTAACCAGGTTCATAAAGAAAGAAATCTTGGCAAGGATGGCAGCTTTCTTGCCAAGTCTGTTTGCTGCATCGCTGTTCGATCCTTCACTGTAGGCCATGTTATTAACTCCTTCAAATGCAGTTATCAGTTCATCCTGCTTCTTATAGTAACGCCTGAAATGAGAATAATCAAATAATTTTGTGCGTCATTGACAGCCACATCACAAAAACATTACTATATAGTTTTCATTTAGTCATTATAGAATGAGACAACTAATGAATTTTCATTATACCTGATCCTTTTTGGTAGCTTCTTGTCTTCTGTCAAATTTCCATGACGTTTTGAAGTGAAAATATATAGTGGCATCTGCCAGTTAGGTTCACCACCTGCCAAACAATGATCACATGACACAACAGTCAAAAAATCTTGAAAAGAAGGCAAGACATCAGAAAGAGAAACATACATGAACAAGGAAACACTTGCTGCTCGTCATGCAGATGATATACATCAGTGGCTAAGATAAAAAAAAACAATGATCCCATTCAGGATGTCCAAAAGTGATTAGAATAACAATTAAAATATGCAAAGCAACCAGCAGCTATAAAAGAAACTAAATTGCAACTGCAATCAGAAACTTACACAGCACATCATCAAGATAAACTCATTAGAGATGCCATCAACTGAACAAGACAAAACTATAATTGAACAGAGCTCTCTATGATCTTCAGGCACCTATAAAAAAGACATGCAGCACAAACAAGAACTTCATCATAAAAGTTGCAAGGCAAACTGTTCCAGAAACAAATCCTGATCACAAATGGACAATTAACATCAAAACTGCTATGATGAACTGTAAAAGGCTGACCCAATGACCTGGCTTGAACCAGTTGAACAAGCAGGTCACCTTGTACAGCAGAATAAAGAAATGTGCAGTCATTTTTGAATGAGATTAAGATGCAAATCTTCTCGAGATATAATGAAGCACAGCATCAGGATTTCAATAAAATGAATTACCTGTAAGCATCATGATCTTGCAAATTATGCACCATTGCAGTTCCTTAGAAATAATACATCTCAGGCCATAGGGATTACAATGAAAATGAGACAATTCCGTGACACTACTGTATGATGCAGAAAATTTGTTTGAAAAGCTTTGACAACTTGCCTTGTGTATTGTCAGTTAGATTGGCATTGTGGGGTGCAACTTCTTCCATCATAATGAATCGACTGCTCCAGGAACCAGATCTTGGAAGAGCATTTAACATGGAAGTATTCTCACTCAAATCATGTAGAGACTTTGAACATGCCTAAAAGACGACAGCAAAGACTGGAGCTTGAGTAGACACAAACATTCAGTAGAAATTATAGCACAAATTAATTACAGCGATATCTCCCTTAAACAGGATCAGAAGATAGAGACAGCAAATAATCTGTCAACAAATGTATGGACTTTCCTGTAATCAAATAACTAACCTTTTATAAAATGCAATGTTTTGTTAAGGTTCCGATAATCCTCAAGTTAACACCTCACGTAGTACAGACTAAACTTGACACCAGCATCATGGAGTTGTACAAGCCACTCAAATACTTGAATTATGAAGCATCCAACACAGGAAATCACATATTTTTGCACATGCTGCACTCACAAGCAAACTTGGCTCAAACAATCCAAGTGGAGTTATTGCCTTCTCTTCATATAATTTCAAGCAAATGGAAAAGAAAACATACATTCAGAGAAAAATAAAAAGCCATAAACCAAAAACTGAAAATAAAGAAAAAATTAAAACAAACTGAAAGAAACTGAAAATCTAATAATAAACTACCTCAAGATATCCGTTCCATGTGAGAGAGATTTTATTTATATATATATATATATATATCAAAATTCAACAAGATTTAGGTTAGTTTCAGTTTAACGACAGTGTATGATAACAAATATCATTAGCGTCACCCTACTCTCTTATCAAGGCTTGGGATTGCACTGCTGGATTGCAAGCAGTGGCACAATTATTCAACAAGAATTTAGCGGAGCCAATATACAGAATAAAACTGAAGCCAGTTAAAGGACCTATATAAGCAACCAGACTTTGATCATTTCTCTAATTTATAGAGATATGTCAAGTATAAGAAACAAAACCCAAAAAGGAACATCATATTAAAGCAACTTAAGCCAACCTTGCTTAACAGATCAACTCGCGTATTTGGCATAGTCCTGTTCAAGTCGTGCGATTGAGTGCTATCTCCACCATTAACAAGATGCTGCTCCTCAGCGTCTTTCAGTGTCATCTTATTCTGAAAATGCATTTTCTCCCAGTATTCTGTCGACTTCTTTGATCAGCATTAAGACCCGGAAGAGAGTTGCACCCTCTTTCAAATAAGACGAACAAAATGCTATTGCCTGTTCATTACTCACGTCATCGAACTGCAATGAAGCCCAAATAAGACCATGTTTAAGTAGACCAAAATATACTGTGATTGCAAAGCTTCTTTAACACACCTTCACCTTTAGCTTGCTAGTAACAGCAATGAACAAATTAAGAAAACTTTGAATAAATAACACTTAGAATAGAATTCCAGACAACTGGACAAGCAATTGAAAAAGCTTGTTACCCAAAAATTTCGCTCTCGAATCGCTAAAACACTGCAATCGTAAAAGGGTGCATAGCGAATCGCCGAAACCGATTTCCGCCGCATCCCTGAAAACGAAGCTGGATTGATTTAAAGAATTCTCCTTAAGTGGAAGCTGGATTGATGAATGAATTGCACTGTTTTGAGACAGTTCAGTGGTTTTCAATAGTACATTGCCGTTTTCGGGAACCAGACTTTTTGGCCTTTTCAGCGTATTCGGGTTTCGATGATTCGGCTTGATCCCGCAATATTCCCAGGGTTTTACTTCGAATTGAGTCAAATGCAACGAAACAGTTTAAACAAAAGTGGGGCAATCAGAGAACTAGCTTTTAGGTCCAGTTTTATTACTTAAAATCTTGTCTACAACTAGCGCTCATCGGAATGGCTATAAAATGAATGCGAATGAGAGGCACTTTTGTTACATAACATACGCAGCATGATCACGCTAATTTCACCCGCATTATGTGCGCCAGAGTAAATTAATCATTCTCATAACAATCATTATTAGCCAGCATAAACACTGTCAAAAGCAATAAACAATTTTAATCTAATGCAAACAGTCTTTTTTAACCGTTTACAATTACACACAAACCCAGTCTTTTCCGCGAACTCTTCTTGCACACGGAAACTAATCAAATGTCATCCCCAAAAATTGACTCGGGCCAAAGACCAATAAGTTATAGAATACGTGTGTTTTTTACAATATATTGCTTAGTTCAAAGATGACTGCCCTCTTGCGGACAGAGGATCTGAATTTTTATTTATTATCAAATCGAATGCATTTAATCAATTAAATTTCTTAAGGAAATTCGACAGAACTACATGTACATCTGTACATCTTATCTGAGTATAAGTCATTGCTTATTGAAAGTAAATAATCATATCTAACATAAAGTATAAATATTGAAGCGAGCGCCATCTGTGAGTAAGAGTGCGACCGAATTAACTATCTAACTTCACTAACTCACAGTTAAGTCACAACACAAATCAGTTCCTCCATAGTCCCAGATCCCTAGTTCTTCTATCTTCGCTAGTTAGCCTATACACAGTCCAATCACTTTGCTCAACTGCGCTCCTCTGCCTAAACCACACTTTGATCGGTAGCCTCATCACGTAGGCCACATTTGCACCTCGCTTTATTCATGGCCATATATCCTCTCTCGAACAAACTCCTTCCAGAATTAGGTCCAATACAACAATAATTATCTTATCGTTCCTACGAACTCACCAAAACCTCACCTCATGCGTAGGCCTACGTAGGGTATAGGCCTACGTGTCATAAAAGAAGTGATGCGTTCTAAAAATAAGCCTTCTCGAGTCGTAGGCCAATCTATTGTATAGCAGTCGTCTTCGTTGTCTTAACTGTTTCTGTTATAATAGACCTATTATATTATTTAACAATGACAACGAAATTAGGTCACTTCTGGAGATCGAAGAGTTCTAAAACTAGCCTAGGCATACCACCGGACTGTGACAAGACAGGACACATGCAGTTTATGGCTTGATGGCGGCTGAGGTAGCCCTACAGGGAGGCCAGGATCGACGAGTCAGGGCTTCACCAACTGTATGAGTTATTGGCCCCTCCAAATTCTAGTTCACTTTCAGTTTTGTGGGTAGACCTACCAGCCACCGGTTTGAAAAGTCCAAAGACTCCAGCTTAAATGTTTTGGATCCTAGCGCTTATTTCACTAATCAGTTTCCAGGTCCAGCTTTTACCACTGCGTCAATTTTTATACAACGCCGGCCATATGATCTGCACTCGGGTGGACTTTCTGAATGCTGCAGGCCTATACTTTGGCCTTCATTGAATTCCTCCAATTCTCCCAAACGTCAGTCTATTTCTAATGCTGCTGCTTGTGTCGTAAGTGGAAAGCCTATTCCATTGATAACCCAAACATATTTCAGGTTTATTCATGGACTCACTTCATTGGTTTCATATTCAACAGCGTAAACAGTTCAAACCTTTCCCTTATGCGCAATGCATGGTTGCGGGGTGGCGCCGTACGTCTTACCTAAGGTCATTCTGCTATCTGGTGTCCTCTTTACTTTCAAGGGTCTCCCTGGGGGTAGTCCCTGCATGCAATATTCCGCCCTTTTGCCCTCTGGTTGTTCCGCGTACATGTGCATGCATGCGCCCTGCTATGATCTACCCCATAAGCCACTTTGCCTATGTTGGCTTCTCGGTAAACTGGTGGGATGAAACTGTGCCGACCGCGTCGCGCCTAATCTCCGCCTTGGCGCCAAACTCCGTCTCTGCGCTTTGGATTTCGCGCGTCCGCGGTTCTGCGCGCGCCCTCTTCATCCTATATTTCATGGCGGGAAAATGCATAGGCTGAAGCGTCGGCTTCGGGAACTCTGGCTGACAATGCTCCATCGACGGAGGCTGGCGGCTACGACTTCCCGCCCTAGAAGGAGGAGAGTTATTTCCGCGAAAATGTCTAATAGAGACTGTAGTCAATCATCGCTCGTTGGCGCAATCTGACTGCCACTGTCCTTTCCCACCATTTCTTAGCTAGTAAAGACAACGACAATCGATCACGGAAATTATCTTGTCTTATTGTAGTTTAACTATTATCTTCAAACAAAACACATACAATAACAAATGAAACCTAATTAGCAGTTCTAACTTATGATTGTCATCAATTACGAATTATCTGGGCGTCTCACCTCTATTGGGCGTTACATTAACATCAACAGAAGAAAATAGAGTTAATCCACATTAAACATCGAAAACACATTAATAAGAAATAGATCACTGTAATCCTCGTACGACACCCTTTCACGTCTGACCTACCGACACTTGAACTTGAAGCGCAACGACTGCCGACGCACGCTCGCCTTGACTGCTTGCTTACGAACCCTCGCTTCGTCGACCTCCCTCGGCGGCTACCTCGTCGCAGCTCTCGATCGACCGCAAAGGTCGAATTTCTCTCCTACGCCTGTTTTCCCGCGAATCTATCTTACTGCTCGCGGCGTTCTCCTACCTCGGCCACTGTCTCCCGCGAATCTAGTACACTGCACGCGGTGTTCTCCTACCTCGGCCACTGTCTCCCGCGAATCTAGTACACTGCACGCGGTGTTCTCCTACCTCGGCCACTGTCTCCCGCGTACCTTTTTAGATTCGCGCCAAGGCTCTCCTTTTATCGACGTTTTGGGCGCCAACCTATCGCGGGTCTTGCCGCCAAGATACTGCCCTATCATTTCGCCGCGCAAATAGCCGCTGCATATCAAATAGCTATATTAGGTACGAAAGCGCCCTCTATTAAGATACATGGCAGTAGTGCCGTGGTTTGGCACAAAACTCCACTCAGTAGCAGAGGTGTAACAAGGTTTTGAAAAGTCGGGGGCATAATTAAAAAAAATTTGTTTGCCCTCTCACTTTTTGAATTTTGCCTCCCAGAAATTTGATAAATGGGGGGGGGGCACAAATTATCTTAACAAAAGCATTCTTAAAAATCCATTGGATAAACATAAAAAGAACCGATTGGTGGGCACATGGGGGCACTGAGCACTAAAACTGGGGGACCGGTGCCCTCTGCCTCCCCCGCTTGTTACACCCCTACTCAGTAGCAAAATAACTCCGCTGTCAGCAGAAGCGTTGAGCGTCCTCTGGCGTGTCGAGTCGATCTTAGATTGTAGGAAATTCAGACAGTCATCGGCCGTGAACGCAGAATTTCAGATGATCGCTCCAGATTAGGACTGTATAGCCTACTCGTTTAGAGTGGGTAAGAGGGTTGGGGTAGCTGAGGACCGACTGCCTGTTAAGAGCGGTTATCTGGAATGGGTCGATCCCATGTACTTCGAAACATCTTCCCACCTATAATCAAGCATTGTTACAAGCAGAGGCGGCGGTCTCGCTTGACAGATGGGGGGGGAAACACCCAATGAGAGGAGTAGGAAATGTGGGGGACACACGTATACATTGTCCCCTATCTGTAAAAGGTGGGGGGACTTGTTCCCCTCGACCCCCCCGGGATCGCCGTCTCTGGTTACAAGCTTCGAACAATATTGCGGGAGTCCCAACTGTCTAATATTCACATTTTCGTGTGACCTAGCACCATTTACCAATTTCAGTAATGATAACACCACCAATAATTAACGCCGCTCCTACCAAATCAATTCCCAAAAATGTATGCCTGCTTTGAAATTATTGTAGGCTTATACTAGGTGTAGTTTAAACTATATATGCATACAGGCGCTGCATAGGCCTACTACTATGCAACTTTTACAATAATAATATTCAACACAAGACTAAGAGCAACGGAAATAAATAGGCCTAAACGTAAATAATCTATTCTGGTGTTGCTATGACCTAATTTTGACGTAATTATTTAACACTGCGTTGCTAGGCGCAATAGTGACGTAATTGTTATGTTAAAATAACGACAACATTAGGTGATTACAAACATACGCGTATCTCGATGTAAGTATAGGAAAGGCGTCGAAAGAATACAATGCATAGCGTCCTTCGAATAATTACGAGCTGCTTGTTTTTCTCTCTATATGTACATTGACCATGATTGATGCGCATGTTTTCGTTTTTCAGAAGCGATAATGGTCTCATTTGCCCGCCAGTATCGGCTGCTGTGTTGGAAGAACTGGATCCTGGTGAAGAGGAAGCCAATTGTGACGATCCTTGAGATCCTTCTTCCCACTCTCCTGTCAATCATTCTGCTGTCTCTCCGCAGCCAAATGGAGGCCGACATCATAGTCGAACCGACTCGTTATCCGAGCTTTGCAGTGAATGATAGTCTGCCTGTTAGACCGGCATCAATTACTCAACCCCCGTCTGCCAACATCCTACTCTACTCGCCCAACACCTCACTGGTCAGACAGATCGTTGAACGAGTTGTATCCAGACTCCAGCTGCAAGGCAGTGAGTTGTGTAGGCCTACTGTTTCTTTTGTCTATCCATTTTGTGTAGGCCTACTGTTTCTTTTGTCTATCCAATTTGTGTAGGCCTACTGTTTCTTTTGTCTATCTATTTTGTGTAGGCCTACTGTTTCTTTTGTCTATCTATTTTGTGTAGGCCTACTGTTTCTTTTGTCTATCTGTTTTGTGTTTAATTTAACCTATTCGCGTTTAATCTATTCGCTGTAGACCTGTTTCAAATTGATGGATGTAACTCGTTTCAAGGGGTGCTGCTCACAGTTGCAATCTTGGGCTCCTACTCTCAACATTTCTAATCCATATATATATATATATATATATATATGTATTATGCATAAAGAAATATTTTCATACCCCTCCCTCTGTTGCAGCTCATGCATTTCGTGAACTCCCATCTTTCATAGGTACGTGCAACTAACATAATGATGAAATAAAGCCACCATTTACTTGTCATGTAGCATTAACTCCTTTAGAACCAAAATGATTTCTCGTATTCTCGACCAAAATAAGGACAATTGAAAGGCTGCGATCCTTAACTCAGAGGGGTTAGGGAGGGATGTGGTGTGGGTCAAATGAATATACCAATCAATCTATGAACTGGTTTAGGGATAAAATAACAAAACTTAATGTACTTGTTTAATCTTGGCTCGTGTACTGAGCAATCCTGGCGCTCTGGAAAATTGTTTTCTGCTTGACTACATAAATGTATTTTTCTCAAGATAACACGTATCTTCTAATTCTTTGTTGCATTTATCGTCGTACCTATCTTTTCACCTGCTAGCTACATTTTGTTAGTTAAGACTAGTTAAGTTTTATGTTTATACACCGTTGAATCTATTATCTTCTCCCTTTAATCTTCTCTTACCGGCTCTCACTTTCTATTTAACCTATCCTACTAGGTGACCCTAACTTGCGGGACCTAATTGGGTTTCCTGGGCTTATCTCATCCGCCTTACTCACTTCATGACTCCTTCTCTCGTTTCTCAACTAGAATTATACTTATTTACTATTTTGTTGTGTATAATGCTGATCAGCCAAATAAATTTCTTTGATTGATTGATTAAAATATTAGCAATGCTAAAACCTAAATTTTAGCAGGAATATCCTAAGCATTGTCAAACTAAGAAACACTAAAGGGGGTCATATAAACAGATTTTTTCTGCATAGTCATGTAAACCCTGAAATGTATGTATGTATGTATGTATGTATGTATGTATGTATGTATGTATGTATGTATGTATGTATGTATGTATGTATGTATGTATGTATGTATGTATGTATGTATGTATGTATGTATGTATGTATGTATGTATGTATGTATGTATGTATGTATGTATGTATGTATGTATGTATGTATGTATGTATGTATGTATGTATGTATGTATGTATGTATGTATGTATGTATGTATGTATGTATGTATGTATGTATGTATGTATGTATGTATGTATGTATGTATGTATGTATGTATGTATGTATGTATGTATGTATGTATGTATGTATGTATGTATGTATGTATGTATGTATGTATGTATGTATGTATGTATGTATGTATGTATGTATGTATGTATGTATGTATGTATGTATGTATGTATGTATGTATGTATGTATGTATGTATGTATGTATGTATGTATGTATGTATGTATGTATGTATGTATGTATGTATGTATGTATGTATGTATGTATGTATGTATGTATGTATGTATGTATGTATGTATGTATGTATGTATGTATGTATGTATGTATGTATGTATGTATGTATGTATGTATGTATGTATGTATGTATGTATGTATGTATGTATGTATGTATATGAACATTTACATAGCGCCCTACAGGAACCTCACGAGGGCGCTCTCTGTTATTTACGCACATAAGTGGTCAATAAGATGTCCAGCTGGTTCAACACTACCCTTTCGGCGCAGCTTGGCCCAAGGACTCTGAACATCCATGCCATCTGTCAGCTGTTGATAGAAATCTGTTGGCATGCAGGTTCCACGCTTGTGCGTGGACCAACCATTGGTGACTCTTTTAGCGATTACTGTGCGCTGTTTTGCTAACAGTTGTAACAGTCTTTAAAATGACATTTAGCATCATGTAGGCTAGCGTAGAGAGCGCCTCTAAGTAGATTTCTTGAAGAGGCGCTATATCAAGTTCCATTGATTCATTTATCGATTGAATGATCACAGGTCAAGCGTACAAGTCAGAGCAAGCCATAGAAGAATATGTTCGAAAGGCCTCGCCCTATACCTACCTCGCCTCGGTCGTTTTCTACAACCTCAACGCTGATGGCACACTTCCCGCACATGTTCACTATTCAATACGACCGAAGTCGGACTTTTCAGGAGCGGTTCAGGATTCGACACTGGAACAGTCGTATCCCTGGTCAACGAACCTCATGTACCCTAGCAAGACTACGCCCAAAGTCCGGAATTCCAGTCTGTACGGACTGGCCTATCCAGGTGTGAACAATATGTAATTTGATTGAGCGCTTATATTTTAATGTGGCTTTAGTAGGCCTACTTACATTTACATCAACTGGCACAGTACAGTTTGTAGTAAAGTGAGTCAGAGCTGCAGCTGTATCAATTAGATGTAAATATCAATATATTCATTATCTGAAAGGGCCACATTCGTAGTTCTGCCGAAATGGCTTTCATGGCCTTACAAAATATACTACATATAATCATGATATAATTATGTGGTCTTACAAAATGGACTATATTCGTGGTCTTGCGAAGCGGACCATATCTGTAATCCTATGAAATGGACCATATGCGTCATCATACGAAATGGACCATATTCTTAATCCCCCGAAATGGACGATATCCGTGGTCATACGAAATGGACCATTTCCAGTCGATCTCATTATCGAAAGTGGTCTTTTTCTCCACCGAAATCACATTCATTCAGTGTTTAGAAAAGTCACAATGTCTAAGTTGATAACACGACCATCATCACATTAGGCCTTTTCAGAAAAACGCGTAGCAATGGCTGTCTTTTCGAGCTGTGTCATCTGACTGATCGTTTACGTAGCTTATCATATGTATACAATAACTGGACTCTTCGTGTGGACCAATAATTCCTATCACAACGTCCAGCATATCAATCGATTGGCGCTTAATTCGAGCAAAATCGCAATTACAAAACTTTTGGAGGAGATGGGTCGAGATTTGACAAACAACAGAAACCAGAACCAGATACAGGTGAGATGCAAAACTCTGTCTTTTGTCCATTGGCGATTCTTACTGATTACAGGTTATTATATTTCGGGTTTTCTGTCCCTGCAACGAGCCTTCGACTTCAGCATCATGAAAGAGATGAAGACCGATCTGATATTGGACGACGTCGAGGTTCGTCTGAAGCGCTTTCCGGAACCGAAGTCTCGCCACGATCCATTTGTGTCAGTGCTCCAGGAACAGCTTCCGCTCATCATCATGCTCAGCTTCATCGTTTCCGCACCCGTCATCTGCAAGGACATCGTTCTGGAAAAGGAAAAGAAACTCAAGGTAAGTGGCAGATCACCTTTTAATAACTACAGGACGACGGGTGGTTCTGAAGGCAAAATATGATAGAAAATCTCTCTGACTTATTTCTCTAATGATTGATCGACTTTAAAATGTTAATGAGTTTCAAGTATATAAATTAGATTACTTCTTCTCGTCCTATATGTTAATGACAGATTAGGCTATACTTGGCTAGATTAGGTTATACTGTGAATAATTAAGCTGGTTGCCCGACTTCGCTTTTGTGGGCGCTGTAGAAATGCTGAGATTACGATTGCGATTATACTTTGCTAGATATTGCAATAATTTATAGATAGTTTTATATTTTTAATTCTAATAACTAAGCATAGCTCACTATTTTGACATACACATTGTAAGACTTTAATTGACTCTGGTACGCAGTCATATTGTTTTACCCTTGCCTGCATCGTTTTTCGTGCACTATAATAGTCCCTGATTTCAAATAATTATCGCTTGTCTAGATGTCTCAAGTAAGTTTCTTAGCGCTTTCCTAGCTGAAGCCGCAGAAAGTCTTTGCTGAACAGAGTTTAACCGCGTCTGACCGGAAGACTTAAATTTATAATAATATTGTTTCTTAGCGATGCATACTCTAGTGCTATTTTCGAATTTGGATTTGCTTAGAGGTCTTGTTGACTGAAGACTTGTGGGTAATAAAATGACGCTACAGAAGTTCAGTGATTAGATTAGTTTCCCATATGCCATCCCCCAGGGGCGTCATTGCGTCAATCCCCTTTGAGTGATGGAGGCAAACCCTGCGGTTCCAAGTGTCAGGAAGGCGCAGAATATCCCTCCTAAGACTAAAAAATTACTCTTCTACCGGAAATTGGAGACATTTGCCTCCGAACCCCCTATCTGGGCGCCGCTGCCATCTCCACTTCTAGCACCAAATTGGCAGGCAGCTGCGTCTGTCTCTCAGGACATCATCAGATGCTAATTAGATAAAATGTTGTTTCATCAGTTGCTGTTTTCATGTCGCAGGAATCGATGAAACTGATGGGGATGAAGGCCTATCTCTACTGGTTGGCGTGGATGCTAAAGTTTATCATATGCATGATGATCAGTGTTGCGATCATGACGCTTATCTTTCATGTGAAGACGGGAAAGGGATCGATGATCACCTACACAGACCCATCGATCACTTTCGTCTTCCTCACACTCTTTACCATCACCGTTATCGTCTTCTGCTGTGCCATGTCTGCCTTCTTCTCCCACTGTAAGTTGATCTTAGCGATCATCATCTATCCATAGACTTACTCTGCCAATTAATGCCCACATGGAACCCATATGGCACCGATGATACCTTCTGGGTCTCTAATGTTGGAAGAATACGAGTCAAATAGCAAACTTGGGCTATATCGCTTGCGTCTTGTCTCTGAGAATAAAATTTGACTTCTTGATTGAAATATTATTAGCCTCTACTGAGCATCCTTTCACGTCATACTTACAGCCAACTGAGTCACAGTATCTCCAAAATTGATTAGTAGTTGATCGATAATTTTCGACGGATATACAAAATTGATTGTAACATTGAGTAGGACCTACTAAAACGAATAATGATTACTGCCCAGATTTCATCGACATCTATATATAATAGATTAGTCTGAGGAAAGCAGTAGTTGCATGTACAGCATTCCGGGTAAATCTCTCAAAGAAAATGGCCCACATAGTAAGATTGACAGAGAAAGATAGAGAGCAGATTATGTTATATCGACGCCGTAACAAAAGCACGCAGGGCAAACGCGCCGCCGATACAAGCGCGCAAAAACTCCGACAACTGGGCGCAAGACATAAGCGCGTAGCGTTAGGCCTTTAGAAATAATACACAATATTTTGTTAGTGGTCAATAACGTAAGCCCTACCGCGCAAATTCGATATTTATACGGCTTCTACCACAGATAATTATGTGCGAATGACATTGCAATTAACGTCCAATTACAGTTGATTTGAAAAGAAGACTTAAGCGCATTTATTTGCATATCATAAACTAATTAGTGTACCGTGAACTAATTAGTGTACCATAAACTAATTAGTGTATCAAAAACTAATTAGTGTACCAAGAACTAATTAGTGTACCATAAGCTAATTAGTGTACCTGCGTGGCATCGCTCTGAACACGAACATCTGGTCATAATTGTGTTTCACTAAACAACACTCAATTTTTAGAATACTGACTATATAGATTTAACTGTAGCGCTATAACAACTGATATCGCTCCACAGTCTGTCTTGTGAACACTTTTTTCCTTTTCTTATTAAAATAATTTTTTAACAATTTTAAACAATGTGAGCTGCTCTCTTATGTGGGCGCGCTATTGTCGGCGCGCTTTTGCCCTGCGCGCTTTTGTCGGATCACTATTATATCGATCTGTTGTTTTGAGTACCGTACTAAATGACAGTAAGAGGCATTTTAAATTTTCCTAACGAATGTATTGCCGGACGTACTTGTACAAGTACACACAGAACTTTATGGAACATAATCCAAAGTCAGCTTAGTCAGTGGCTATTCTAAACACAGTGTATACTGATCAGTTTCCTAAGCTACTGAAATTTCAATACATCGTCTACTGACCTGGCTCTGTTACTGATTACAAAACTTAGATGTCGTTTTAGCAAACGCCGGTGCAGCTGCCGGGGCCATTTTCTACATCATCTTATACATGCCGTATTTCTTCCTGAGCTTTCGAATGGATCGCTTATCGTTTCGGACCAAGATGATACTCTCCTTGGACAACAACCTCGCAATGGCTTTCGGCTGCGTAATATTGGCACAATACGAAGACATGGGTAAACAAATAACTTAGAATTAAAGAAGAAATGTGGCAGTGAATGTGACTAAACAATTTTTGAGTTTGTAGCTGGTTAGGCCTATTGATACTTGATAGCTGGGACGTGCAATATTGGCAATTGATAATTAAGTCCTAGTTAAATGATTATAATTGGCACTCGATCTCTGATGCTGTGAAGAATAATTTCACTGTGTCTAATGTTAATGGCTAAATTAAAAACGCAGACCTGCTGTACCGTAATAAAAAAAATATGTTTCCTAATGTTGGACTTAATTCTCCGTTTTCACCCAATGGCTCTTCACATTTTCCCATGCTTTCCTGAACGCCAAAGAAAAGGCCGTATTGCATATTTGTATGAAACTGGAATAAAATGCGCTACGGTGTAGGCCTGCTATGATGCTGAATTTGTTACACCAGTTACTAGCTGCAAATTGACTAGGCCTATTTGATGATTATTTTAGAGCTTTACCAAGTGGCATTTATATTAAAGCTTCTTTTGACCGGCTGTAGCTTACCTTAGCACATCTACTGAAGCAATTAATGTGCTACAGGCTATAATTTTCAACATTGACGTGTCATTGTAACAGACATGTATATTATAGATATATAGTGACATATAGGGTAAACAAATGCATATGAGTTGCCTGCGTGCCTGTTCCGCTGTAGCGTTGACTTGATCTGCTCAACTCTGAAAGATTATTTAGGTTTTCGTGGATTCAGACAGATTCGTTCTAATGCATCGTTTTTTGTCAATGACTAGCTGTCAAACAAGATCGCAGACAACAATCACTTTTGTCGGACCACTGACCAGCCCACGTTTTTCAGTTGTAGGCAAGAGGTTGGAACCAGAGCTGGGCAGAGTCATTCGTAGCCTCAAAATAGCCCCGTCATTGTCAAGTGACAACATTAGGCCAACTGTAATATTGTCGTTTGAATTTTGCATCTGGCCAATACGCCGTGGGTTCAACGACCGTGAATGATAGTGACACGAGGTTCAATATTACACTTCATCTGATTTTGATGTGTTAGGCGTGGGTCTGCAGTGGCACAACCTGCACACACCTGTTAACACGAACGATGACTTCACGATGGCACACGCCTTCATTATGATGGCGGTTGACAGCGTCTTCTTTTCCATCATCACGTGGTACTTCGACGCTTTGCTTCCAGGCGACTTCGGAATGCCTCAGCCATTCTATTTTCCATTCACGGTGAAGTTAAAAATCTTTCTATTAATACTTCTATTTATCTTTCCCAATCTCGAATGAACGCAAAGCAATTAAAACTAATTAGTGCTTACACGTGTCATGTAGCTTCAAAGGCTACGGTATAAGATTATGATTTGAATGCAAATAAGGCATGAGGCATAACGCATAAGCAGATCATACCATCAGCGTTTAATCTCACCAGTTTTTCTGTGGATTGAATTTCTGCCTAGACAACTGTTTTTGTATTTACGTAAAATTGAAGACTCGATGTACGATGACCACGACCTCATTACAATAGCAACGACAGTTTACAAACGTGTCAATGTTGACACGTTGCATAGTCGAACATCCGGTTCCCGTTCATTTCGTCGCAGATCATTTCGTCGCATTTAAAAAACCACACTAACCCTAGCCCTGACCCTAAACGACCTTCACGACGCATACAACGGCCTCCAATTTCAAAGCTTCCCCAGTTTCAGTGCTCAGTACCCTCATGTGCTGACCCCCAAATCGGTTCTTTTTATGTTTCTCCAATGGATTTTTAAGATGACTTTTGTTAAGATAATTTGTGCCCCCATTTTTCAAATTTCTGGGAAGGCTAAATTAAAAAAGTGGGGGGGGGCAAAAAAATTTCTGCTTCCGCAACATTTTTTAAATTTTGCCCCCACGTTTCAAAACCTTGTCACACCTCTGCCTGACTCAAACCGACAATGCTTAACCTGACCCTAACGGATATGCGATGAAATGAACTGCGACGAAATTATCTGCGACGAAATGAACGATCACCGAACATCCTGCAGGAGCAGAATACTTTCTAGAAGAAAAAGAAGAGGGAAGAGGGGTTGGACAGTTTGAATTTACGATTACGTTTGTATATATATATACTCAGTATATATATATATATACTCAGTATATATATATATAGCACGTCTCATATATAAAGGACGAGGATGACGAGGAGAAGGAAGAGACAAGGCCTGTGTCAGAAGAAGAATAGACGACGACGACGACGACGATGACGACGACGACATAGATACGTCACGTTTGCCAGACCTACCAGATGCGCCACTGATGATCGATCCTGCATGGAATGGCAAATGAACTGCACTTGCTTTATATATCTGAGATGTGCTATATATATATATATATATATATATATACGTAATCGTAAATTCAAAATTTCTAAGTCACCGCTTGAAAGCTAAGTAAAAGGCACCGGCTTGTTCACGAGCGCTGCATCCTTTTACCCAACGGATCTCAGTTCTTCCGTGCCTTCCTCTTATCTTCTGCAATCTTGGAATCGTCTTCGACAGGGGCCTAACTTTTTCTGAACACATCACCCAACTGTCTCATGCCCGCTACGCCTTGTCCAGTGGGCCCAATACTTGACTATAGAAGCACGTACACAGTAGGCCTAACTACCTAAATTGTTCATTCCAAACTCGACTGCTGTAGTTCCCTATCAACAGCAGCGACGCTCCTTAAATGAAATGCTTGCAGATAACTCAGAAAGCTCTCACCCGTGCAGTGACCAAAACTCCCAAATACCCCCATGCAAATATATGTAGCGGCCGCATTTTGGAATGAATGTGGTGCGTCTATGTTGGCAGGCGTGGTACTGGTTTGGTAGAACCGATCAGAAGATTCGCGCCATCGCAGACGAAGGAGACTTCGCCAAACCTTCTTACGGAAACAATGCCCAATTCTTCGAGGACGGCGATCCTACGGCCCCCGTCGGAATCAGAATACGACATCTGAGAAAGGTTTTACTTCACCTCTGATGTTTTAGTCGTTTGATTTACTGCTAGTTAAGCAGATTTTTAAATCATGAGAGTAAGCATCCTCGCTGCAGCGTCGTATTGGCAATAGAAGGGCCTCATGTGGACTCTTTAAGGATCCTATATATGTGGGCCTTATAAATAGGCCCAAGGTCGACATAATGTGCTGCATGTTGGCAGATTCATATGCCTAGGGTCACCATGCACGGGTCAAGGACAGATCGATTGCAACAAAGAAATGTGCTAGAGAAAATAAAACAGCTTCAGGCATACAAGTTAATACTTTGTGAATATCAAGCATGTGAAATTGGTATCGATCCTGCTTTAACAGTGGCATGGTCGGTTTTGCATCCCAAGCCTTTCGTTCATAAACTATGAGGTTCCTAATACCATAAACATTAATTGAAATGTTTACCGTTGATGCTGCAGGTATTTCCTGGAGCGCCGAAGCCATCAGTTGTTGACCTGTCCATTGACATGTACGTTGGAGAAATAACTGCTCTTCTTGGCCACAACGGAGCTGGAAAAACTACAACCATGTACATGCTTACAGGTAGGCCCTACTGGAAAATCGATGTGTACAAGGAATGGAGAGTTCTACCTACGATTTACTTGTCTGTGTTCTTTATTTAAAGAGAGAGAGAGAGAGAGAGAGAGAGAGAGAGAGAGAGAGAGAGAGAGAGAGAGAGAGAGAGAGAGAGAGAGAGAGAGAGAGAGAGAGAGAGAGAGAGAGAGAGAGAGAGAGAGAGAGAGAGAGAGAGAGAGAGAGAGAGAGAGAGAGAGAGAGAGAGAGAGAGAGAGAGAGAGAGAGAGAGAGAGAGAGAGAGAGAGAGAGAGAGAGAGAGAGAGAGAGAGAGAGAGAAAGAGAGAGAGAGAGAGAGAAAGAGAGAGAGAGAGAGCATCCTGAAAACGAAACGCATGAAAAAGAGAGAGATTATAACAAAACCAAAGGAAAGCTCTACCAGTGGCGACGTAGGCTACAATTAATGCTGTACGCGTGCGACCTGGAAGTGGTGGTAGTTGCAGCTTAGCGACACTGTATGATGACGAAGACCAGCGTCGCCTTCCTCCTTCATACAGACTTGGAACTGGCACTGTCAGAATGCGAATAGTGGCTGCTACTGACTCATCAACGAAAATGCATCTCTCAAACATTAAGATTTAACTCAGTTGAATACGAGGAATCTAAATCACTAAATGTCATTGAAGAATTATGAAAATTTGGTGACCATAATTAGGCTATTATTGGCCTTTGTGCACAGTAAAGCTACAAGCGGCACTGTTCAGACAATCGATGAGAGTTACTGTAATTGTTCATACCACGACGACGCTATAGCCTATAACAGCGTACATGTACATGTTGTAAACCTGAATAAAGTTTAATTTTCGATAAAATAATCACTATGAAACTGGTAAGACTTATCGCATAGGAACTTCTAAGGTTTTTTACACCCTCCGGATCTTCTGAACAACTCTTGATAAGACGTTACTATAGTGCAGATAACAATCATTCATAAGCTTATTCTGGCGTTCACTATGACTTGAGAGTCTTGTCTGTCTCGTTGGATGTGTAAAGGTTTCCTACCACCAACCGAGGGAACGGCATACATCAACGGCATGGACATAAGACGTGACATGGTCAGAATTCGACAGAGTCTCGGACTTTGTCCCCAGCATGATATATTGTTCGATAAAATGACGGTGGTCGAGCACCTGACTTTCTTCGCCAAGGTAGGCAATGCCTCAGTAGCGCAATCAATCAACCAATCAAACAATCAATCAATTGATCAAAACAATCAACCAACCAGCCAATCAATCAATCAATTTTCCTTATTCATTGATCATGCTGACAAAAACGCAGCTTGTTATATTAGTCATACTAAGTAGGCTGCAGTGACAATAGGTGGGCATACTGTGTAGCCATTTATATTGGATATTGGCGCTTCGGCGTTTTGGCACACCGGTTTTGACTCGGCTGTTTTATTTTACGCCTCTCTTAAAACTGTCATTTTCAGCCGAGGGTTAGGCCGGGAGCACCTCTGAGTAGATATATTTTAAAGGGGCGGTATATCAAGTATTTTGATTGATTTGATTGATTGATTGGCTTCGCTTAAGCAAATGATCATTTAGTTTGACATTTCAATAGGAGAGAGAGAGAGAGAGAGAGAGACAAAGAGACAGACAGAGAGAGACAGACAGAGAGACAGAGAGAGACTGAGAGACAGAGAGAGACCAAGACAGAGAGACAGAGAGACAGAGAGACTGAGAGACAGAGAGAGACAAAGACAGAGAGAGAGAGACAGACAGAGAGACAGAGACAGAAAGAGAGAGACAGAGACAGAGAGACAGAGACAGGAAGACACAGACATAGACTGAGACAGAGAGAGCGCAAGAGAGAGAGAGATGCATATTGACCATCAGGAGAAGCCCACCGTACACACACTCCTTTCGTTCTTATTTTTTTGCAGCTGAAGATGCCTGCAACGATTGCCGGTGTATCATGATTCTGATTGTTATTGTCGTCTTAATTAAATCCATGTGGGGGCTCCACTGCGATTTAATCATCGTGGTTTAGTAATGTTTTTTGTGCCTTTTCTGTACCTCAACCTTTTGGTGTTTCATTCCGTTTCTAGTTATTTTTATTTAACCTTTCTTAATTTATTCAACCACGACCAATGAAAAGTGATTTGGTCGACTTGTAAAACGCTGCTGAGTAAAGAGCGGAGCTGATGTCAAGAGTAAGGTTTAGAGCTCAAGCGGGAAGGATGGAGGGACCCACAACCAAAACAGCACTGGCAGCCTTATTAGCCAAGCATGCCCAGGAAACTAGGCGCGCACTCCCTGTCACTGAGCAAGCACCCCACACGCTGCAACATCTGACACTTGTATCATAGTGGCACGGCTAGAGCGGTTGCCCCGTAACGCTCAGTGTGCGCTGAGGGTGCAGGTTGGACCCTCGTCCGAGGAGTCGCTGTGTTGGGACCTTAAGCACGTCCTTCGCGCACAATTACTCTGCATAACAACTGCAGTTGCGTCGTCGAGGAGTGTGTGCACGTCTGAGCCTAAAATGTCGGAAGAAGGGCGATATCAAATTTTAGTTATATCGTATCATATGTATACAATAATTAAAATATAGGGCCTACATATATATGGCGCCTTCTTGGAGTTTCTGGAATGTGCTTTATAAATGTCCATATTCATACATACACGTATGCATAAGGTTGATTCCTTTGAGCAGATTTTATCATGCGCTGTATACAGGTGTCGCCACTGATTCTTTCCTTTGTTTTACGTTTAGCTAAAGGGATGTCCATCTTCCAAAGTGAAAGAAGAGGTCGATGGTATGATAGACGTTCTTCAGTTGAATGACAAGCGCAATTCCTTTTCCGTGAATCTTTCCGGAGGAATGAAACGAAAGCTATCCGTTGGAATCGCCCTCATTGCTGGCTCCAAAGTAGGTCCTGAGACTTGTGACATAATTTTTATGAATTGAGGAGAAATTCTCCTTACTCCCTGATCTATAGGCCTACCAGCTGCAGTGCACGAGTGCGGTTTAGTTGCATTTTAATATGCTGTGGAATGACGTATTCTATTGCGTTATGCTACGCTTTTAATGATACATGTCCTATTATCATTGCACGCATTTTGAGTTGCACTACAGCTCAATTGCGCACATGTAATTGCGTTACTAGCCAAAACTGCACCTTTTGCTCTCTCCCCACAGGTCCTTCACCCGAAACTGAAAATGCTTCTCTTTCACGAATTCTGACCTGATTCCTTCGCTTCCACCTCCCTTCGCTGTTTAAATTCTAGACACCATTCACTTTAGCCTGCCTGACTGTTTGGATCTTAACCCTCTGCATATCCATCTTGGTTGTATTGAGGGCCTGTGCATAAGCTGGTTCCTGCAACTTCTCTTTTGTGGGCGCTCTGTAGAAATATCGAGTAAACGAGTACATGCGATGATATAATCCTGCTGTGTAGTGCTAAAATACGTTATATAATATTTGAGCGTTTTATGCTGTGTCATTCTTTCGCGCAGTATTACGAATTGCTGCATCACATAACTGCGACATTGGTGTATAATATATACCAATGTCGCAGTTATGTGATGCAGCAATTGATGCAGGCATATTATGCCTAATGAAAATTGTAGACTTAAATACAGCACCAATTCAGGAAAAACTCGTCGGAAGCATTGCCTGTATTTCGACAATATCGGGTATTCTTGGCTAAAACGAATTTCCAGCGTGATATCTGATGCATGGCTCGAAGTGGGAGTAGGGGCGCTATATGAATTCACCGAATATCTCATTGAATGAATGGATGACTAAATGTTATGGTGGCTGTTCTTGCTGTGCAGTTTGTGATCTTGGACGAGCCTACTTCTGGCATGGACCCAGAGGCGCGTCGAGAGACGTGGGACATCCTTCAGAACCAGAGGACAGGCCGAACCATCATCCTATCAACCCACTTCATGGATGAGGCGGACCTCCTTGGGGATCGCGTTGCAATCATGGCCGATGGAGAACTCAAGTGCTGCGGAACCTCCATGTTCCTTAAGAAGAAATACGGTGAGAGCAGGAGTTGATAGCGCCGTCTCTCCCACAGGGCACTCGCTGTAAGGAAGCTGATCTACGCAAGGGTCTCCTCTAAGGACCGAACATAAACTTAGATATTACTTATTTTTGCGTTTCTTTGTCCACGACCTGCATCTGGGACAGAGTGAAAAGGTCACAAGAATCTAATGAGTTTCTAGGTTCTCAAGTCGCTGGAAATTGTTTAATCCATTTACTAACTTCCCAGGGGCGGCGATCCCGGGGGGTCGAGGGGGACAAGTCTTTTGCAAAAGGGAACATGTTATACGTTTGTACTCCCACATTTTCTACCCTTCTCACTGGGTGTCCCCCATCTGTCAAACGAGATCGCCGCCTCTGTAACTTCCTAATGAAATCTGTCTGTATTTGGTATGTCGCTGTAAACACGCAATTCCAGCATTTCCTCAGCGGAAGGGCAAAACTATATCATGGGATCGTATGGCTCATAACAGGCGCTCCGTCAGAAACTGTCCAACTGAATCAGTTAGGATCGACTGTTAGGCAGAGCTACTAATGCTCGGTTTGCGGTTGGCAGATGGTTTCAGGGCTTAGTTCTGGAAATTGAATCCAATATAAAAGCAAGCAGGGAAAGAATAAGGCTTTGGATCCTATGCTACTCTAGTACTCTATTCACGGCAACAATTCCCGAGGACACGTCGCTGCAGTGTATCCTAAATGCCCTGTGAACCGAGGCATATGCAAATGATCTGCTGTGCTCAGATGCCCGCGTTTCTATTCGTTTTCGTCAGGTATCGGTTATCATTTGACGCTTGTCCGAAGCAGCAAAAGCAAGTCGAAAAGAATCACGAAGCTGATCAAAAGCCACGTTGCGGAGGCTCACCTCGAGGCGAAGGTCGGCTCCGAACTGGCCTATATACTGCCTCGCGAATCGTCCGGTCACTTCGCCAATCTGTTCAATGCCATCGAGAAGAACCGACAATCGATCGGCATCGAAAGCTATGGCGCCTCAGTAACGACCATGGAGGAGGTCTTCATCAGGTATACAGCAGGTGTCTCTATATAATACGACGTTGATTGGTGTCTCCAGTTCAACTTCTGGCATCGTCTATGGTATAAGTTAGAGATTACACTATATATATATATATAATTACTATGTAATTATTTGTATATATATATTACTATGTAATTATAATCATTGCGTATGTATTGTGTGTGCTATGTATAAGTGTCATATTTCGTATGTTTGCAGTATGTGTATTCGTATGTGTGTATTACGTATGTAGGCTACTGTATGTGCTATGTAATACTATGTATATATGTGTTTTGTATATCTGTATATGTGTATGTATATGATGCATGTATTATATATCAATGATCAATGTATTGTTGCATGTATGCATCTTGTACATGCGTATGTATGCGTGTATGAATGTGTACAATTCCTTTCAAGTACCTCTGAAAAGTGCTGTCTGTCTTATCCAATGTCAGAATGTCTGCTGCTTTTCTTAATTAGTTCATCTTCAGTAATAATAAAACATATCATGAGTGTGTCTATTATGTATGTAAGCTACTCTATATGTATATATGTGTATCATATATTTATGTGTGTATGTATGTGTGTATGTATGTGTGTATGTATGTGTGTATGTGTGTGTATGTGTGTATGTATGTATGTGTGTTGTTTGTTGTTGTGACGAACAACAGAGTCGGTGAGTCTGCGAACAGGAGAGCATCGAGGACCCCCGATGCGAAAGGTGCTCAAACGAAGGCGATCGAGTACTCGTTGCGAATGAGTACTCGACCGGTGAGCGCAACGGTGTCCGGAGTGCGCCAGACGGAGTCTGACGCGTCGGACTCTACAATGGGAAGCGCGCACACCATCGGGCGCCCGGCGAGCGCTACCGGTCTGAACGACGATCCACCGAAGTCTTCGTTGGATTCCATGCCAAATCAGTCGCCGAACCCGATGCTGCTCAATTACCTCTCGACGAAGCTGGCCAATCTGAAGGAAATCCGTTTGCAGAAGTCTGATGCTTTCACCATCAGAGGAAAGCCTACAGTTAAGCTCGATAGCCATGTATCCGACAATGCGGAAGAGACGATGTCAACGGCATCAGGTATGAACTCTGAGACCGAATTATATACCACTTCAGACAACTTGCTCGTAAATCCAATTCATTTTACGAACATACCGGCCTTCGAAGTAAAATCCGACGCCAGGACCACCGGATCTCCAAGCGCATCGACGTCGCGTCAGTCTTGGGAATATCCACTGCCTGCTGGCGCTGAGAGAGACTTCGCTATGGCCGCTTTAGCAGAAGGTAAGCAGCAGCAGCAGCTTCAGAAGTACGCTGAACCCAACGAGATGAGACGCGAGATTTCGAATCCGGAGATTAAGTTTGTGCCGTCAAAGTCGTCCAAGTCGTCGAAAAAGGACGCAAAGACAACGCGGAGGAAGAGTAGCTTACTGAAAGGAGTTCCGGAAGACGAGCAGGAACAGAGCAGAACGAGTGAGTATCAGAAAAAGAACATTTCAAGTGCATGGAATCATCAGTGTATATATATATATATGTATATATAAATATATAGCACCTGCAGATAGTTGTTATTTGGGATCCATTGCGTTACCGCGTTGTGCTCGAAAGGCGTTATATCGAGGCGCGTTATAGTGAGGGTGGGGTGTATATCACGGCGCCGACATTTGATTGCAATGTTGCAAACTCTTTCAGACCTGGATACTCCGTCATCGCCTTCAGGCGACCTTTCGGACAACCCCTATGACTTGATGCATCGCTCGTCAATCAGCCGGTACCCTACTATTAGCTCTTTGGTGTCGTTTTAGGAGCTTGAAGGTTACGATAACAAGTTGCCGGTACACTCACTCCATTGCAACATAATAGTATGACGAAAAATCTATCGGGGGCCACAGAAACAAACGTCTGTGGAAACGTAAAGAAACAAACATCGTGTATACACTGACGGGCTGATTATAAAATCCAAATCATTGCTTTGCAACATTGTCCTGTCTGCATTAGGCAAAATATAAAGTCATAATTTATTATGCTCTTCCTGGCCATGACCTATCTAGTGGACGTTATCAACTATGCCTCTCTCCTCGCCAACACATGCACGCCTTCTTGTGGGCGTTTACCGCAATAATCGTATAATCGTCTACGTTTGTGAAGCTATGGCTGGTTTCTGCTCTCCTCTGTTCTTTCCATCGACTGGTTATCTGTTCTACCTTCTGGCCCAAGGTAGAAAGTGCCTGCGCGTCAAAGACATGCGACTTGGACTTGCGTCCTATGTTCCTCCTTCAGGAGTTCATGGACACTCTGCACCCTTTCCTAGCGAGCCACTTTAAAGTGCTTGAGGTTGTGCTGAAACTCATAGGTACCGAATTCACAGGGGCAACAGGGACTTTCGCCCGGTAATGACAGAGGTTCTTGGTCGAAAAGACTTGAGAGTATACATTCGTCCCAGTGCTTTTTGAAACATTCTATTTTCCCTATTGCAAAATATGTACTTATTCGTTCTTAATTAAATAATAAAGGACACGGACTGACTCCATGTTAGCTGCTAGTCTGTTGCCCATTGAAAGGGCTTGAGGAAAGGGAACTGGGAAGAGGGAAGACAGATCCAATCACGGAATGAAATTCTTGCCCCGGTTCATTTTATCATAGTTGGCACCTATGCTGAAGCTGTGCAAATCCCTAGCACAGTTTGTTCGTTTGCTGAAAGATTATAAGATAATTTTCAATATAAGCCTACGTTATAATACTGAAGATGTTAAGCCTACCTATTACTTAGTAGGATGTTTAATGAAGCTAACAAAATGTTTGTTGCTTAGGCTTCGGGAGCAGCGATTCAAGTAGCGAAGAGCCTCAAGGTTGGTTTCTATTTTAATTCTGATAAATTCAACTTTTAGTGAAATCACTATACGATTGAGCAACTACGTTATTCTAAACTCATAAATTACTAGTCATAAGTAGGTTACGGAGCAGGACGTTTTGGCGCAGCCGTTTTGGCGCAGCCGTTTTGGCGCGACCGTTTTGGCGCATCTGATATAATATATAATGCAACACGAAGCATGATCGATGATAATAATTATGCTAAACTGGGAACTGGAATGATGAAAAGAGTCATTCTTAAATAGAAGCGGGATGGATATGAGAATTCTACTCGTCTTGGAACCCTTTTAGCTGCAACCTTTTTATCAATCTCGCTTCCAATTAAACTGCATTCCAATTAAACTGCCTTTCAATTAAACTGCATTAGTTTTCATCAATCCAGCTTCCCCTTAAGCATGATAATTTTCATCTATCCGGCTTCCATTTCAGCATAATTATTTTCATCAAACCGGCTTCAATTCAATTCAATTTTATTTAGTAACCAAAAAAACATGAGAAAATGACAAACAACAAGTTAACATATTCGGGTTACACAGAGGAACCTAAAGCGGTCTTAGATTCCGCTAACCATGGGACCCTACGTAGAATTTATAAACTGACAATGGGTACCAATGATAATAACATTCACATATTAGGAAGTAAAATAGATAGAAGTTAATCTTAGGTAGTGCCTTAACTAAGGGCTCATTGCATCCACTGCATAGACAGAAATACAAACACAATCACGTGAAGTGAACTCTTGTTATCGCAGGCCTATCCGTCAAGAACTATATTTTGCCCGTTCTTACGCTGTGACAGACTCATTTCATTTTACTAGATGGCGCTGCTATTGCACAGCCTATGTCAGGAACTAGTTTACTGCCTGTGCTAAGACGGTTTGAACTTAAAACGTTCGCTTTTTTTTAAACTGAAGCTGAAAACTGAAAAACGCATGTCATGGACTTCACTCCTTGGTTGTATTGTCAAGGCTGGGCCTGTCCAGACCGATTCACTTCAGACCGATGTGATGGTTAAAAAGACTTTAATAGTAAAGGAAATTAAAATATACATCTAAGATTACGTTGATTATACAAGTTGACAAACGGCAGATCGTGTCTATAGCTCTCACACCGTCCGAAGGATTCTGAGTGTCACGTATAACCACTATAGATACACGCGTGCCTAAAACCCTCCGCGGAATTAGAGGGCCTTTTAAGGTCCAACATCAAAGGGCCCGTATAGCGTCTGATCTGCTTGGCCTCCACGACGGTGTCTATTCAGGACACTGTTATTTACAACTCGTCTTTACGTAGGCGGTAGAAACCCAGGTAGATCCGCTTTTGGTCGGGTGTCCGACTCGTCGCTTCCTCCGCTGGCTTCCTCGTACATGGGTAGGCCTTAATTAGCCGGCGGCTGTTTACTTCAACCCTGGTCGTATGTTGTATTATCCAGTAGGGGTCAGCTGAGTCATCGAGGCCATCCGACACCTTGCCAATGCCTCTCACCGTGAAAACGCAGATCAAAGTAATTATTTTGTGACTTGGGATTTGATCAGTTCTCCTTACATTCAATGTTTGAAACAAATTCTTCTAAATTGTCTTAGGACGTTCACGTAACTAATGAGACTCAACTGCAGGTAAAATACTTGATTTATTGATTGATTGACTGATTGATTGGCTGTCTGGTTGGTTGGTTGGTTGATTGATCAGTTGTACTAGTACTGAAAGTGTTCTGTGTTTGTGTGGTTATGTCAGACGTCCTTTACATGTTCGCAACTGTGAAGGGAATTCGTCTACTACTGTACCATTATCGCGCCATGTTAATAAAGCGAGTTATTCACAGCTGGAGGAATCGATTGGTGACGTGTGTCCAGATATTCGTTCCCATCCTATTCCTCATCACCGGCTGCATCATTCAGATGTTCTTACCTTCCGCCGGAAGTCCAATCGCACTTCCGCTTAACCTTAGCTACTTCGGCGCGGTCGTCGTTCCTCTTTACGTCGACCCTCAGGCCGCTAGTTACGACACGGCGCTGGCCCTGAGAAAGGCGTGTGCCCAATTGATTGAAACCCCGCCCAAAATCATTTATCCTGACGACGAAATCGATGACTACCTCCTCCACGTGGCTGATAAAGACATGGAGGGCTATCGGCGCTCGTACGTCGTTGGCGGTTCGTTCAACACCACCAGTTCGTCGAACAATACGCTCATCGGACACTTCAGCAACACGGCGTTTCACACGATTGCCATCTCGCTGTCGATCATCGACACGACCATACTGAGACACATGGTCGGCGATGGTTACAGCATCACGACGTCCAATTATCCACTGCCTCCCTCGGACAACGCCCTGGCGACGTCTGAAATCATAAACCAACGCATGGCTGGATTCGTGTTCGCCTACTGCATGACTTTTGGGATTGCCTTCCTACTGAGCACCTTCATCGTCTTTCCCATCAAGGAACAGAACATCCGGTCCCGACATATCCAGTATGTGAGTGGCATTCGGCCGATGAACTACTGGATCACAACCTTCATCTGGGATATGGTGAACTACATACCTCCCGCTGTACTAATGATCTGCGTCTTCAAAATCTTCAACGTAAAGGCCTTCAACACTGATAACAATCTCTTGTAAGTAGTCTGCCAATCGTAATTGTTATCTCCAAACTCCTAAAGCGCCACTCGAAGGCCGAGCGCAGGGCACCAGCTTATTCACAAGCGCTGCATCGAATCAGAGGGATAATCCGAAGAGTAGGCTGGCCCGAGGAGAGTCAGAGTTCGGTTTCCAGAAAGTCAGCAGAGAGGCAGGCAGAGTAGCTGTTAAGAGGGGTGTCGTTTTGGTCGAGGAATGGAAGGTATAGGCTACATGATCAAGTGAGTCTGGGTAGGGATTCTTGAAAAGGTGAAATTTATGTTTCAAATGGAAAGCCCGAAGGGTGATGGGCAAATAATGTGAGACAGATAACGGTGAGTAATGGGTACAGGCCTACTGGTGGAGTGGTGGTGGAGGAGCCGAATATGTGCGAAATTCTGGAGGCAAATGGTGTGTGGAGAACGCATTTCTTCATAATGTTAGCACGTAATCTGATGACTAATTAGATTCGGCTACTCGTCAAATACATAAGTTTGTATGTGGTATGACTCGATCGATGGCGGTGCGCAACTTGTCTGAACCTTCTATGTACAGGCGATTAGTCGAACACATTATCAATGACAAAAAAATGAGAGCATATCCAAATCAACTGGTAATATTAATCGTACTCTCAAAACAACTAAAGCGTCACTAGGACTCACTCCAGAGTAGGTATCTTGAAGGGGCGCTATATAAATGTTCGATTACATTACAATACATCACGCCGTGTCCTTTAATGTAGGCCAACTGCTTACAGCTCTCACGGTCTGCGCATTTGGAGTTTTTCTACCTTCTGGGAATGCGCCACTATCTTGATATCTTGGTATTAATCCTTCAGTCTATCATATTGATACATCAGAGGTACACCCCCTCAGTTTGGTAACCCCTACCACACATCATAAAGTTATCTCCGCTGATTTAGGAAACAAGGTTCGTGCTCCTAGTTCTGTCAACGTTGATTCTGCTTAATGAGCTGTTTGTCTTTACCAGTTACGTCTTCTGGCTACTCATCTTCTACGCTTTGGCTATGTTACCCGTCACATATCTGGAGTCGCTCGGGTTTCAAGAAGCAGCTTCAGGTTATGTGTGGGCCACAGTAATCAACATAATGTCAGGTAAACGACTAAACTACTCGAAATTAGTACAAGTTGGCAACTGAACAATAATAGGCCTATTCCTGCAGTTTTTTTTCTAGGAGAAAATGTGCCGGAACGCATATGTAATCCTATTGTCGAAAGAAATGACCTCTACAGTAAGCTACCAAGTAAAATTTACTTTATAGAACATACTGCTAGCAATCTATTGTTTCAGAGTTTCTGCACAATTACTATGTTTATTTTTTTTAATGTTTGTAAAACGTGCCATAACGCCGTTCCGGCGCGTTCCGCAAGAAAAAAGCACTAGGCCTACTAAATAGATTAATTAAAAATCAGTAGATGTCTATGTGAAAATGGACCAGATTTTCGGTATGGAATAACTGGCATTTTTATAATCTTCAGGATGTGAGTAAAATAAAGAGTTAGGCCTAATCGGGACACTGCATATCGAGAACATGTCTGGTTATTGTAGAGACTGGTAAATACAACAATCCATAAAATGCTCATTTTGAATAATTTGCGATTTAAGAATTCAGTAACATGAAGTTTTGGGTGTTTCAACTTCGATTGCGGTTAGTAAATACAATGTACAAACGCCTGTGGGTCAGAAACTGAAACCAATACATATATATAGGCCTACATATATATAGGCCTACATATATATAGGCCTATATATATATATAGGCCTACATGTAGCCTACTCGTTTAGGCGTATTGATGCGGTTTTTTTGCGTCATTATTCCAGTGGTTATTAGGCAAGTTGATCTGCCTCTATACTCTGTCGATGGGCTTCAAAAGTAGAACCAATGATCAGGTTCCTTTCATGAAGTCATTAAGAAAACACATATTTTCACAATAGTTCTAGGTTGGTCATTTTTTGTGTCCGACTATTGGCGGGATAAAACTAGTCATTTGGCTCGCGGAAGCTGTAGTTTCTCACAAAACTGCAACTTGCCATTAATCAATCAATCAATCAGTCAATCAAGCAGTCAGTCAATCAATGAAACTTAATATTGTGTCCTTTCAGGTCAGACAGTGCTTACAGTGCAGTTTTAAGCAATGAGTATAGCATGCCGACGTACAAGTTTTGGGCAGAAGGTGAAGTTCTTGGGGTAACCCTTTCCATGTGGTTGGAACGACCACTGCAAAGGCCCGGTTCTGCATCATAGAAGTGCGGGCAAAGTTTATATCACATGAATGTAATATTATAATGAACAATATGTAGGCCTACACACGTCTGCATTATACTCATGGATGTGTATGTGGGTGGTTGTACGTGGGTGGTGGGAACATGTTGGTGGGTGTATGTAGGTGGGTGTATATTGGTGGGGTGCTATTGGATGGGTGCTTGTGGGTAGGTGTATGTGCGTGTGTGCATGTGAGTGTGGGCGTTTGCATGTGTGGTTAAGCAGCTTGCTATTTAGATGTTGCTGCTGCTGCTGTTGGTGTTAGACACGATTGCAATGGTCGTCGTCTACATCTTAAGGATGCCTGGAGTGCAGGCGATGTATGTGGCTGATGTGCTCGAGTGGATCTTCTACGCTATGCTGCCTAACTACTGCTTCAGCGGAGGTCTTCAATCTCTCTACGAGAACAGCATGAACTTTGACCTGTGCGACACAGCGCAAATGAAGCAATTGTGTGCCAGCATAATCGGAACGGATCTGAAGAACCTCTGCTGTCCAGGTACACATAACTATCAGCGTTGCACTTTATTGGAGCCATGTGGAGACACGATCACCAAATATCACGCTCAGTAAGCATTTATTTGGGTAAATTTGTAATCAGTTGAGAGGAGCCAGCCTCAGTCAGGTGCCTTGTTCTTCACAGCGATTAAGTTAAACGGACAATAGCCTATACCAGGATTGAGAGTACAGCTTTTCACGGACCCTAAATATACATAATATGACGCCAGCTATTGGCCCTTTTTTGGGTTCAAGATAAAATTGATGCTGACGATGATGGCGACAATTTATGTTGTGCTATAACAACGCCATGACGTTACAAATGCGCATATTTACTGTATGTTATCGTATCGCAAGAATGTCAGGGCTACGTTACGTAGCCTATTGTATGAAATCATTTACAGGTTTCTGTGATAAGCTATGCGCAAAGATGAACAAAAACTACATTGGCATCGATTATCCTGGAATCGGTCGCTGTCTGATCTTCCTCGGTAGTCATTTCGTCCTTTTCTTCCTCATCCTGCTCGCTACGGAGTCCAACCCAGCGAATCGGGCACGGAGGAGGGTTGTAACGGGGATGAGGATCGACGTCGATGCCTCGGAAGACATGGGCGATGAACCGGGACAAGACAGCGATGTCAAGGCCGAGCTAAAGCGAGTCCTCGAAACACCGATCCAGGATCTAATGAAAGAAGATATTCTCGTAATCAAACAGGTGGCTGTCCGCTTTTTTTTTCTCTCTCTCTCTCTGTCTGTCTGTCTCTCTCTCTGACTCTCTGTCTCTCTTTGTCTCTCTCTCTCTCTGTCTCTGTTTCTGTCTCTCTGTCTTTGTCTCTCTCTGTCTCTCTCTGTCTCTGTCTCTCTCTGTCTCTCTCTGTCTCTCTCTGTCTCTCTCTGTCTCTCTCTGTCTCTCTCTGTCTCTGTCTGTCTGTCTCTCTCTGTCTGTCTCTCTCTGTCTCTGTCTCTCTCTGTCTCTGTCTTTGTCTGTCTGTCTCTCTCTCTCTGTCTCTCTGGCTCTTTTCTGTCTCTGTCTGTCTGGCTCTGTCTCTCTCTGTCTCTGTCTCTCTCTGTCTCTGTCTCTGTCTCTCTGTCTCTCTCTCTGTCTCTCTCTGTCTCTCTCTCTGTCTCTCTCTCTCTCTCTCTCTCTCTCTCTTTCTCTGCCTTTCCTGTCCGTAGTAATTCTTGTGAGTTTATCTTTAAGGCACTATGCGCGCCTCCCACCAAACCTATACACGTGCACACAACAGTAGGTCGGTATAGACATGGAGACAGGCTTAGATAGGGAAATAGGGAGACGAATGTAAATGTAGGCCGGAATAAACTTCCATCTGCATATATATATACACGCTCGGCCAATGTTGAGCAACTTAATTTGGTCCAGCACATTGTTCTAATATATTAATAACTACTTATCAAATCTGCCACTAACCTATCATGGTCCTTCATGGAACAAGATTCCTCCACAGATTAAACAATCTCATAACGCTGCCTACATGAATTCAAAGCGGACAATAGCCTATACCAGGATTGAGAGTACAGCTTTTCACGGACCCTAAATATACATAATATGAAGCCAGTTCTTGGCCCTTTTTGGGTTCAAGATAAAATTGATTCTGACCATGATGACTTTTGTCAAAGCTGCACGCTCGCATAAATAATGGGAACAAAATACCTGCTGAAGCCCTATAGTCTGTTCGTTTATATGAGCTTTTATTATTATTATTATTATTATTATTATTATTATTATTATGTTCTTATGTCGTTAGTTAAGTTAAAATGCTAAACAAGTCGTAAATGGAGTGAGCATACTGACTGAGTGAAACTGTTAATCGAATTTAGAACCTTGTAGATAGACTAATATTCTTGTATAATTAGGCGTAGGCCTATAGCAACTATCTTAGAATGATTTGGAATTAGATAACCGAAATTAGCTGGATCTGCATGTAAACAGAAGCAGCGATCCCAGGGAAGTCGAAGGTGACAAGTGCCGCTCGCCTTTTACAGAGGGGAGACACGTTATACGTTTGTCCCCTCCCACATTTCTTACCCCTCTCATCGGGTGTCCCCACACATCTCAAACGAGATCGCCAACTCTTCATGTAGATAAAGCTCATGTCATGACATCTAGCGAACATAGCAGTCAGTACCCTTCCGAATCCGGGACAAATTCTTGTCAATACTTGTTAGGATCCGTTAGCTTGAAATGCGCTAAATAAACGCGCGATGACTTTCCGTTATAATTTCTAGATGACGAAGATCTACAGCAACGACTTCCTGGCCGTCGACCGATTGACGATCGGCATTAAGCTGGGCGAGTGTTTCGGTCTGCTGGGCATCAACGGAGCGGGGAAAACGACGACCTTCAAGATGTTGACGGGAGACGAGATGCTCACATCGGGCGAGTGCTACATGGACGGCCACGACATCAGTCGGGACGTCCGCAAGGCCCATCATCTGCTCGGCTACTGTCCACAGTTCGACGCCCTCATCGACCAGATGACGGTCACGGAGACCCTCTGGATGTTTTGCCGACTGCGAGGCATCGTCGAGAGGGTAATCGAAGATGTCGTGGACAGCCTCATCACGCTCCTTCTGCTCGAAAAGCACAAGTTCAAGGAAGCGGGAAACCTCAGGTACATCAACTGACAGACATACCGGTACATTCCGGTCTGTAAGTAGTTCCCTGAGAACACGTCCTTCCGGGTCCAATTTAGGACCCGTATGTGGAGCCTTTGTAGTCAATAAAACATATGTTCTCTGTACCCTGCCAAGATTTCCATGGCCATGAGAGGCAAATATTTGGGTTGGTATGGGTCCTATTAGGAGTGAGTCGGCTAACTTTCTGAATAATGCCCATAGAAATGCTACCGGAGTTGAAGACGAAGACAAAAGAATTTCTTTTTATTGACCTCAACTAAAACATTTGATGATTAAACAAGGATATTATAATATGCAATAGGGGGAAAGACCCGAGAAGGACCGAGGTCCTGTAGGCGGGGCCACCCATGTTAAGAGAAAAAGCAGTCAAAGGTCGGAGGTCGATATATAGATAATACTAATAATTGCTTAACTAGTTAACTATTACACCATAACCATAGCTAAATATTTAAATTACCACGTTGACTATCTCATATTTTATAACGGTGAACTATTATGATAAATTACATTTATGGATGACATCAAAACATAGTATCAGATTTGATTACATTCAAGTGAAGTCAATAAGAAGTACTCCCGCACACTCGCTTTAAAGGTGTAAAGATTTGGTATTGCTTTAAATTTACCTGGAATGTTATTCCATAACTTAGTACCAGAATATTTTATGGTGAATGTTCTTGTGTTAGTTCTGGCATAGAGAGGTCTGTATGAGGAGGAGGAGGATGAAGGGCGCAGACAATAAGGGTTAGCATCAGTTGGTGATATAAAGTAATTATTGAAGACCGGAGGTAATTGATTGTCGTTGTATTTGAACATAAATTCAGATATTTGATACAAAGTTATTAGTTTTAACTTAAGTAATCCTAGCTGTATGTATATGTCGTCAACCCGAGATAAAGGAGGATAACCAGCAATAAAGCGAACTGCTCGGTTTTGGAGGATAGTTAGTCGTTTCAGCCGAGAGGGGTAGTTGGATGCCCAGATAATATTGCAGTAATTTAGATAAGGGTGTATCATCGTATAATATAGGCTTTTACGTATATTTGTTGGTAAGAGATAAGCTACTCTAATATCCCAAGACTTGGCAATTTTGACAAAAAAAGCCGAAGAAGAAGAAGATGAGGAGGAGGAGGAAGAGAAAGAGGAGGAGGAGGAGGAGGAGGAGGAGGGTAGGTGACGACGAGGATGAGGAGGACTACTTACTACTTCAGCGGATCTGACTATAGTTCGTCTCTCTGGTTGGTTATTCTCAAAGCAAAGCTGGCAAAGCAAAGATCTTTGATAAAACTGAGAGCTATGCAGCGTGCAAGTGTATTTTTTAAGAGAGGACAGCCTATAGCCGTGCTCGTGAATAAGCTGGTGCCCTGCGCTTGACTCTCAAGTGGCGCTTTAGAAGTTTGGAGTTTACTTAAAGCGTTGTATGTTTAGCTGTTGTTGTTGCTATTGTTGTCGTCGTCGCAGTGGAGGCAATCGTCGTAAGCTCAGCACAGCGGTTGCACTGACTGGCAATCCGAAGATCATCTTCCTGGATGAGCCGACGACTGGAATGGATCCAGGTGCCAGAAGACTCATCTGGAACGTTCTGGCCAAGGTGCGCGACAGCGGACGGACACTCGTACTTACCTCACACAGGTAAATGAGCAGCATGCAAGAATACATGCATAGGGGCCTACGTAACTGCCTTTCAGGTACTTTATACACCAACTGTTTGGTATATAAAACACTGTTTGGACTTTGACAGTGCCAGTCCCAAGCCTGGAGAAAGGAGGGGCGACACTAAAATCATCGTCGAGATGGAGCGGTGCCGTTAAAAAATCAAAAACATTTACCTTTACATACCGGTGCGTTAAAATTCTGCAACACGAAATGATATTGCAATATATTATCACGTGACATTCTTTGTACCGATGCATTAGATCTCACAGTTATTGTGGTTCATATTAGGCGGTCAATAGTATTGTTTTTACACGGGCCGGTACCTTAGACCAATCAGAAATTAAAGTATCATCCAGAGATACAGCTATCCATTCTAGGAAAGCTGGAAGTCTTCCCGGTACCTTGAATCCATCAGAAATTAAAGTATTGTAACGGAACGGGGCCTATTCGAAAGTGACCAGGATGACGACTTGCAGCCCCGTCCGATATGGGGGTAGTTCGAGTTGCAGTCCTCTGAGTAAGGCTTCAGTGGTTTGGATGAAGACTAACCATTTAAGGTTTAAATAGCTCTTTTCTGGATGACGCCTGGAATAAGACACGCTTGTTCGATAATCCTCTTTTAATGTACAACGGAAAACAATACTTCTGTTCCGCCTGTTCGTATCTCACTCCCTCAATACGCCCTACGTCGATAACTAACGAGTAACTGCAACGCTACATCAATGGCCGACGGCGACTACTATGCTACGTCAATGGCTGACGGCGACTATCGCAAATCTACGACTATATCCACAACGACTATATCCACGACGACTATCTCAAAGCCACGACGACTATCTCAAAGCCACGACGAATATCTCAAAGCCACGACGACTATTTCAAAGCCACGACGACTATTCGTGCTTCCTAGGAGCCGAGACTGCACGACCGAAGCCGAATCTACAAGGCTCCCCGATGACGATCTCCAGACGACGATTCCGATCTTCCAGGCAACGACTCCTCGACCGACGACTTCGACCCCTTTTATACTAACTTGCTGTAGATAGTAGATGATACACAGTAGCTAGGATACAGTAGATAGTAGAGACTACACAAGTAGATAGGAGATAATACACAGTAGATAGGATACAGTAGATAGTAGATAGTAGATAGACCACAGTAGAGAAGTAGATGGACTACAGTAGATAGTAGATATCTACAGTAGATAGTAGATAAGCATATACAGCAGGCAGATATATACCACAGTATAGAAAGAACACAGTGGACAGGTGTACACAACAAGCAGACACTACAGCAGGCCGACACTAGGTAGGCGTACCCCTGAACCGTTACAGTATCATACGGAGATACAGAAATCCATTCTAGGAAAGCTGGAAGTCTTCAAACAATGGAGGAGAAATTTTGCACTGGAAGGCAATGACGTTGAAGCGTTGGATTGCGATGGCAATTGATGAGCTGGAAAAGATAACTGGTTTCTCTTGCGTCATTTCACGATTGCACGAGAGAGTCGGCGCCTAAACTGATGAAAAGCAGGACCCTGTTTCTAATTGGACGGGAGTCCCAACGACCAGGGCAGGGCGACGGCAAAAACTTTTTACCAGGGCACATTGCTCTGATTTGCCCTGCCTAAGTCATGACGCGCCAATGTGATTGAGGTTTGTGAATAAGCTTAATTATAATGAAGCCTAGTGGCAATGCCTACAACAGCATGGTTTCAATATAATTATGATAATTACTGATACAGGAATATACCAGAAATGTTTTTGCGTTACATTGGACCACTAGTTTTCCCGTTGCTTTATTACCATCTTTTATTTAACTTGGCTTGTTAAAGTTTGTCATGGACGGATTGTCGGTTCGTCGGAGTTCTTTCAACTCTTTTTTTCGGTTTGTTCCCGTCAACCTACAGAGCTGAAATTTTGCAAACATTTCAGGCTTACATCAAAATGCAATATATCATTTTTACGGGCATAACTTAAAAATTGAGAAACAACTGACATGGGCCTTATAAATCCAAAAATTAAATTTCCTTTAGCCACTCGAACGATCGAGTTCTCCTTGACGAGCTCCTCTCCGGCAAGTTTACAACATCAATGATATTTAATCAAAAAATAATTAATGTCTTAATTAAGGAAATGGAACGATAAAAGAGGGTCCCGAATAACCCATGTTTTTACTTTAACTTGTTTCTCTTGCGTTGCACATTGCAGCATGGAGGAGTGCGAAGCGCTGTGCACGCGTCTGGCGATCATGGTCAACGGTCGGTTCAAGTGTCTTGGCAGCACCCAACATCTGAAGACGAAGTTCGGCCGCGGCTACACGGTCATCGTCAGGGTACGGTCGACGGGCGACAAAGCGGTCGTCCTCGACAGGGCCAGGCGACTCATCGACTACTTCACGGAAACGTTCCCCGGCAGCACCCTCAAGGACCGACACGAGGGACTCGTCCACTTCCACATTCACACGGTGGGAGCCACGTGGGCGATCATCTTCGGGACGATGGAGAGGATCAAGGTGGACTTCGACATCGAGGACTATGCTGTCAGTCAGACGACCCTCGAACAGGTGTTTGTGAGCTTTGCTAGAGTCCAGCAGACGACGAATGTTGCTCCGTTGACTTGTGGCCAGAAGTGCTCGAAATTCTGCTGCCCTCACAGAACGACGGTCACATCGTAGGCTCTGATGCATAGACTGTGACCGTAGACAATTTCTGAACTTACGACATTTGCGAGCAAAAATGAACTACGTTTAAAAATATAGCCCTGTAGACCGACGCAAAAACGTTCAGCCTAATAAGGAAGTCCGTTTACTGCTCACATTTTAGGTCCTACAACGGCGTAGCCTAAACTGTTTTTAAAAAAATGTTGTCCCGTTTGAATATTACGTCGGGCACGAAATTTCTTGTAGGCCTACACGATATAGACATTTATTTTTTTCCAATATTACAATACTGCTACTACCATCGATCCTTCCCCAACTGGGCTACTACTACTGCGTACTAGATCTTACAATTGCCACCATCTCCATCAATTGCCACCATTACCAACATACCTAAATGTCTATTATTACAAACTACTGGAACTTCTGCTCGAGTGTTCGCTGCGGAAATAGTCGTCGTTTTGCCCATAGATCGAATCATTTCGATAAACTGGTTCGTCGTTTGCAGATTTGTTTGATAGTTTTTGTTTATTCGTGTTTGTATTGTGTCCGAGTCTGCGATTTCCGAGCAGTAACTATTCTCGTAATCGGTCTTAGCTGGGTTCTCTGTGTTTGTGTGTTGCCAAATTTTGCCACATGTGTTCGAATCTTCAGCGCAAGATCGCGAGTTGTTCACTTTTGAATTGGCTTGAATGATAGATATAGGTGATAATGATAGATATAGATGATAACGATAGATATAGATGATAATGATAGATATAGATGATAATGATAGATATAGATGATAACGATAGATATAGATGATAATGATAGATATAGATGATAATGATAGATATAGATGATAATGATAGACAGATATAGGCCTAGGCGTCATATGCCTTCATGTGCGTCCTGTCTCAATGGACACTAGCATAGCTTTTAAGAAGAAGTTAGGATATTTGGGTTATATATAAAATATAGTAGGCTAACCATGCATGAATATTCCGGGTCAATTTTCAATAGAGCTAGTATGTTAATGCCCAATTGTCATTTTGTGCAGTTAGCTTGGCTATCCAAAATGTGCAGATCACCCGAATAAATTACTTATTATGAGACCTGACGAACGTGATTGTCCTGCACAGACATTCGTTACATTCCTGGTTCTTAATTTATGGTAGGCTAGATTTCGGCATAGGCCTTGTCCTTTCTCAATCTATAAGCCTATTGAGTCTAGCTCTTTCTTTAGAACTCCATTGCTGAATTCCTCGACTTGCCTGTATCTCTTTCAATTCTACTAAACTCAGTTGATCTGGCTTGGCTACTGCTATTACTATCAGCTGCTTAAATTCGACTAAGACCCACGTACTTTATGAGCAGTTTCCATTGTTAACTTTTTCGAGTCTCGACTAACTCGGGTGTGACCATTCACGGTTGGCTACTCTTTCGTTTTGCAGAACACGTTTAATGTCGCTCGGTCTAGTTCCTATCAGGGCTGCAAACATGTTGGTTGTTTTTTTTACAAAAAAACAAAAATGGCAAGTTTTTGATTTTTTGGTTTAAAAAAAAATAAATTCCTTAATTTATGAATATTATCACTACATTACTAATTGTGTGTTATTCAGTCGGAAATCAAGCTAAAGTAATTATATAAACAAGTTGGGGCTCTTTTTCATGCTGTGTTTGATGCTTTTTGTAACAAAACTGTTGTAACAAGATCCAAAGGAAAATTAAAAACCAAAAAAACAAATAAACAAAAAGGCAATAAAACAAAAAGCCAACTTTTGATTTTTTAAATCTTGGTTTTTTGCACCCTTGGTTCCTATCACTTGCGCGACGTCTTCGAGCTGTAAAGGGATCTGTCACATTCACCACTTTCTCCACTATGGTCCATGCTATTGTAAGTTTTGTTTGCTCACGCACAGAATACCGTGACTCAATATAGGCCTACTTATTGGTCTTCCGAAATCTCGTCTGTCACCTTATTCATCGATCGGTGTTAAATCATATTTAAATGCAGCTGCCTTTCTGCTAGGTCTACTTCTGTTTCTGCTCGAAGGCATAGGCCTACTCTAAAGACTCAACTTTTCCCGCGGGTATTTCGCACCAGGAGCGCTTCTGATTTGATTGCACTGGGAGAGACGCAATATAAATTTTAGGAATACAATAAGATTATCATTACTTATAATGTTTTACAATCAATTTAGATTTCCAATTGTGCATTTGCTTTTCAAGTAATGAGGACAATGCTTGCTTACTTACATTGCAATGACGTCATTATGCAGCAGTACCATCTATATATATCCTCACTGGCGGACCAGGGCTAGGAATAGGCGAGGCGGAACCTGCAAGAGTGTCAACGTGTCAATAGACGATGACTGTTTGTCACTTGACGCTAACTTTTCTCAAAAGATATTTGACTGAAACATCTATTCATTAGATGTGAGTGCACCGATTGTAGTTGTAAGCCTCTGAACTTTCTGTACGCTTTACCGCAGCTATGCACTGGAATATATTTAACACATTTGTGGTTTTCATACTGGTGATCGGAGTGAGTGAACTGGGAAGCCGGGACCGAACCGCCTTTCTAGTCTCAGCTGTTAATCCGCCAGGAGAAATAGAAAAAATTGTTCAGCAGACACCACAGAAATCGTCTGTTACGGCGTCCCTTCCACAGGATAGTGGCAACGTCAGCACTAGTGGCAATGACACTAACTTGTTAACGACATCAAATTATGTAGGCAAAGTTAAATTTTTTCTCGACGAACACAGAGGCGTTATCTACCGATCTCTTATCGTGCTAGCTTCAGTTACCGGAATTGTCCTTGTCTATCTTTTTATACGCTGGATCGGGTAAGCAAATTGTTTGGTCAAGTTGATTATAGTATGTCAGAAATATTATGTGAAGCCATAACGTTGAAATGGTGTTGCTTAGTAACAAAGTAAAGTAATGCTTTACCTACTTTAACATTTGATACTTGTAGCAAAAGCTAAGAAATAGAAATATGATTATTTGTAATGAAAAGTTTGCCAACTTTGTAGTACTGTTACTTATTTACAAGTGACCTATGACCTGGATTCAAGTTCAGGATCCGCCATGCATCATCCACGTAAAGCTTTCAGTTAGAATTTAGTCATTTATTCAGAGGACTTGTATAGTACCTCCAAGATAACTACTCAGAGGTGCTTCCATCCAAACTCTGGGAATAAGGGAAAGTTTTCAGATGCTTGTAGTAGGTTTAGGCATAGTCCCTAGCTAAAAGAACATGTAGATCTGATGGTATCTTATTCCAAGTGTTTGGCCGAACCACTGAAAGGTACAGTGAAATAGGTCGACTCAAAAAATGGCTGCAGTGAATAATTAGTCCTATTTAAACATGGCATTACTTTTGAGAGTTGCATTCACACATACGTTATGTACATTCATTCATTCATTCATTCATAGTGCCCTTTCAAGGTAACTATTCAGATGTGCCCCAACCCAGCCCTGGTAGTAATGAACAGTCTTTAGATGGAAATAGAAAGTATCAGTGAAAACCCTTGGCATTTAGAAGAGATTACAAGGCAGCTCATTATTGACCACCATCCGAAAAAGCACAATGCTGCCTGCTAGAGGTTCATGCGTAGGGAGCAAGAGACTCACTCTGTGTAGAAGAGCGGATGGAGCAGCAGCCCTGAACACCCTAAGCTTTCTCAAATATGCTGAGGTCACACCAAAGCAGAAACCCTTCGGATGATCGGTTGCAACGGAGGAAGCCAGTAAAATACATCGCACGTATAATCAGAAACTTGGAAAAAACCTGGACATTGATTGTGATTCAGAAGCCTATAGTGAATGATTAATTCTATGTTTTATGTATATATTTGCAAAATTTATTATTTAAACCATAATTAGAAATCCCTCAGAGCAGTTGTGGGATTTCAAATTATGGTTTAACCCTTTAACGACCAGCGTGTACTAAAATGTATGGGAAAACATATGTAGCTGGTCGTTAAAGTATTAAACAGCAATTTCTGTATATAATCGTTCATTTAGAAAGTGAACAATTAATTTTAACATAATTTTTTTACCATGTTGCAGTGTATCTAAACTTATACAATTATTATTACTTTTATTAGTGTTGCACCAATCTAAATTCAGTGTACTGATAATTTGCACGAATACTCATATATTTTACACAATAATTGCAATTTCCGCATCACTACTCCCTAAATGGAGAGTGCACATGCTCACATATGTATACTGATTCAAGTATAAATTTATGTACATGCATTTAAAAAAATTTATGTATCCCTACTGAATGCTGTAATTTGCTTTAGTCCCAGTATTGTACGATGTTATCAATTCTAATTATGAGGTGTTTAGCCTCTGCTCTTGGATGTAAGATATTCTTTACTGTTGTCTGTTTTTCGTATGATGCTTTCTGAGCATATTCAGCAGCCTTCTTTGCTGTATTTGCAATGGAAATGCACGTTTTTCACGCTGCGATGCACCTAAAGTACATTTACATACTTTACTTACTGGTTACAGGTGCACAAGGACTCAGTGTTTTAAATTGCACCAGATAAATGTGCTTTACTCTGCATTACGACACATAACTAGGGCATAACCGAGTAAGTCTGATAGTCCTAAATTTAGTTGAAGAAAAAATATTATTTTATTAAAAAAATTATTTAGTAAAAAAGGTATTTTTAGCTATTTCCAGATGTAATATTTGCCGAGGCGAATACTTTCGAATAGTCCAATATTCGGCCAAGGCGAATGTCCTAGGCGATTTCCGGTTATGCCCTACACATAACTGTTTATGTTAAAAAAAGTTGATCTTGAGACCCGGTGCATTAGTGGTGCTGTTATTACTGGGGATCAGTGGTCAATATGTTAACATTTTGCCCTGTATGCCTTGTCAGACCTCTTTACATCTGTATCCTATAATTCTTGGATTGACATATGTTGGTCGTTTTTTGCCTGAGATTCTGATGAAATTAGTTCCTATCACTTGTGATGTTTAATCGTAACGTTGTTGACATCATGATTTTCCCCACTCGGGATTAAACTTCAAGGAGTAAAGATGAAGAGAGCATCACACTTGGCGTGCCATAGATTCATTCATTCATTATGAGAATTTGAGTATAGCGCCTCTTCAAGGAGACTTCTCAGAGGGGACCAACGACACACATTGGACAATCTCACATTTATTTTTCTGTAAGGAACAATCATCTCTATTGAATCCCTGACAATCAATGCTCTGCAGAAAATATGCTGTTTTGAGAGTTCATGTTACATTTGCCCAGTGTCATTGTTCTTTGCCTAGATGGTTCGATTTTGATCAGGACTGCTGTGAATTATGGTATATAGTATTTGAATGTTTTAGTTATGATGTTTTGTATGGATTTGACTTTCTGATTTCTAACTTCATTCGGCTTTCTTTTATCTTGTTTGGGCTGAAACAGATCTTCATTGTTTCACATATATTCCAGTCATTTTCAAATCGAAATTGTAACTGATTTTGCTATATCTTCGAATGAAATTTGTCAAGATATTCACTCCCTGCTTTGTTTACAACATATTAGCGCTTCTCACTAACATGTTAGGATTCAAGGTACATTGTAGAAATTGAGACTTGCCTCCTTGCATCACTAAGCAGAACTGGTAATGAGAGATTTTCCCAAGAAAGTGCCAACGGCTGGCTGGGGATTGAATAGAGGACTAATGTAAAGACCCAGTGGCAGAGATTAAACACTCTGGAAGCTACTCAGCCTCTTCCATTTCTGGCCGTTGGCTGTAAAGTCATTCCACTCAATCCTATGCGAACTAATGGCTGTGATCAAACTGGATAGTGCAGGAAATGCGTTTCCAAAGGACGCTGGAGTGGATACAGCGTCTTGCAAATGACTACGACATCGTCACTGACTTCACATACGTCTGAATAATGTTGAAGAATTGTTTTGATCTTTTTGGTGTTTGTCAGTTGCATAATGGATTTATATGTGAACAAGGAGTTCAAGATGGACAGGAGATTGGTGAAGTAAGCCAAACCAAGTGAAACGAGGATATTTTAGATTTGAAGAGTGAAATCTGTTTTTGCAAACTCTTATATTTTATTTTCATCTTAATGCAAGGCTATTCATATCGTATAATAATCTGTCTGTGTATCAAACAGTTGAGTCTGTCACTATGGCATTTATTTTTTAATATATATTGGAATGTTGGTGTGAGTGCTTTTTGATTCTGCTATGTGTATTTTGTGTATTTGTTATTGTGTGTTTGTGTCATATGTTCTTATTGTTATGCAAAATAAAGCATATTTGTGACCATCTGCACAAAACCAGTTGTAATCCTGTCTAGACTCACGACTGGTTTTGTGCAGATGGGTCACGTTACGTATATATTGTGATTGTAAGTGAACATGTGTATAAAACATTTATATATGTTACATATTTGAGCAAACTGTTATCTGAAGCACTCGTCAGTAATTTCTTCTCTTTCAACTTCTGTGTTGCCATTTTTGTCATGCGTTTTAAGATAGCAATTGATGTTCACTTCTGAGTCAATTGAGTCTTTTTTTGATGTAATAAGGTCACTGTTTAAGAGGCCATGTGCAGACAAGGTATGTGTCCGGTCTGCAGAGGATGGTTAATGACATTCTCTTAACTTTTCCAAAATCCAAACAGGATCTTATCACATGATTGTGCCATAGCAATCTGAAAGTTATAATGCTGTCCAGAATGCTTATAATTGCATGGTTATTTATAGTTAAATTTTGAATACTATTCATTTCTTTTTCAGTCATGTAAATGCACTTCTTGAAACTTGTTGCTATGCATTAAGGTTATTATGCTGGTATTGGAATAGGTTGTAGTTATTCGTATTGAATTCACTGTTTACCACCGCTTACTACTTCGTTTTGTTTAGTGATGCTGAATCTTGCAGTATGCTGTTATCTGTAACTTTTGTAGTATCCTTTCTCATTGATTTTTCATATAAAATAAAAGTGTAGTGGATGAGTATACATGTATCTATCATGGACCAGCCTTATATATATATATATATATATATATATATATATTATATCAAGTGGAAATTTCTGCAAAAGTCCCTAGGAAATGTAAAAATAGTCAAAAGAGAAGTGGAGTGCTTGGAGCTAAGCCTGAGTGGCAGCTGTCTTAACGTTTGTCAGTTTCTTAGCCTTGATATAGATGCAAGAGTGGGTGGCTTGACCGTGTGACTTTCCCTCTGACAGCCAAGATACCCATCTTATGACTGTCTTAAACAGAGTCTTTGTGCATAGGTTGGGATTAAACCCCACACCCCTCCGGCCTTTTGGTTGACATTCGGGCATGTTAATCACTGGACTACTGTGTTGCCCAGATAAAAATAAGTTTACGTTGTCATTATAAATAAAATTGCAGCTCAGTCCTTTAAATTTTTACTGTCAGTTAAATATGACCAATCCAAAACAGGTTGTAAACAATGTGCCGATTGCTATGGCACAATCGTGTGATAAGATCCTGTTTGGATTTTGGAAAAGTTAAGAGAATGTCATACATTTAAGAGATGAACAGTAATCTAGACTGATTTCAAGAGGTCTTCAATTCATGTCTTGTTAGGGAACATATATATAAAACTGTGGCTGGAATTGGGGACAAAGCCTTGTATGACTTGTTGCTTGTCAAACGTATGCTGATCTTAATTGTTATGCAAGATTATTATACATTCTTACATGAGATATATAATAAAAATCTGATCCTAATGGTCTTGGTCTTGGATGTCTTTGTCTTGGTCTGTCTCAGTCTTGAATTTATTGTCTTGTCCAAAGCACTGGTTGGAGCATACAAGGATACATGTGCACTGCTGTTATTCAGATGCACAACGCTTAAACGATATACTGATAGTAAAGCTGCCAATAATGATGACCGTTTCTTCCTAATGTAAACTGAGCATTAAGCAATATTATCTTGGATGCCTATTGCATTTGACACTCACTGAATTTCTAGTTTATATGTTCTTGGTAGCTATAAATCATTTTGTCAGTGCTGTCAAGCACTGATTAGGTCAAGAAAGTTGGCTTTATCAACAAGGCATCAGTTGAGAAAGAAGTGTTTGATGATAGATGTTTTGCTGTACAGTTTTTATTCCAGGAAATTTCATGCCCATGTGTCAATACTTGCTTAGGATGAGCATTCAACACAATATTATTACAGGTAGAGTCTACTAGATATTGCATGGTATATCAACAAGATATTTCCATGGTACATCAACAAGATATTCCATGGTATATCAACAAGATATTCCATGGTATTTATCCATGGTGCATCAACAAGACATTCCATGGTGTTCATATATCTCAATGTCTGTTTTGTGATCGTTGAGCCGTGCTGTTTGATCTTCCCACATGAAATGTGCAGGTTGTGTAAAGTTTATGTTCATTTTATAGCTCAGAACTTCAGAAGATGATTTTTTAGTGCCTTAGGCTACTGATAACTGCAGATACAGCAACATCTGTTCAGATGCTATAGAGGAAATACATACAAAGAATGTAATGTAAATCTTCTAAAATTTATCAGCGCCACAAAAGCCACGTCAAGAGCACCAGTGCTATACCAAATCAAGTCCACAATGCCAAGCTTCCCATTCCATTTCAGTGCCAGGTCATAATCCGGGAGGTTGAGTCGAGGAGACAGCGTGGTGCTACTGTAGTAAAATTTTGACTTTCGGCACTTTTGTCTTGTCACGTATTGAAAAATCAGCAAAATAAATGTTTGTGCATGTAAGAACTACAAATACAGTTTTAAATTTCCGTTTTTTAGATTAACTGTTTATAAAAAATTATTGAATTAAACATTTTTATTTTTAACTATTTGTTAACAAATAGTTAAAAATAAAATATAAAACTCAATATTTGCCGAGGCAAATACTTCCAAATAGTCCCGAAAAACGAGATATTCGGCCGAGGCAAATGTCCAAGGCGATTTCCGGTTATGCCCTAGCTATTCGGTTCGTACCCGGAACCAGCTAATAGTGCTTACATTGAAGAACACTCAACTTGACAAAATGACTGTGGAGACAATTTATCCACACCTACCACTGCTAAATGGCTGGCATCAGGAAGTGGTGGTGGTCTTGATAACCTGAAGGTAGTTAGAATGAATGAGTTTATGCTTACCAGCATTCTAGACATAAAACTGGTATCGGATGTTATTAAGAGACCTTCTGTGTGCTGATAAACCCGGAACTGATGGCGTATGTTTTGAAGGGTTGCACTTTGAGATGGAAAACAGAAACCAAAACAACTGAACAACACTTGTTTACTCTGCTGTTTTGGCTGACGTGACTTCACTTGCATCACAATAAGCAGTTGAACTAGATCACCACCGCTGACTGTGCGTATAGTCAGAGCTATGAATGGTCACCAGAGAATACCATGACTATTGACTATGAACAACATCACAGCTGCCAAGGATCCTATAGTAGGGAATGATTGCGGCTGATTAAGTGTTGCAATGCTGTAGGTGTTGAAGCCTCTACGGAGATGGTCACTTTGTGTAGGGACCTTGACCAAGTGCTTAGCTCATATTTGCCAGACACAATCAGCTGATGTAGTCTGTGTTGTTTACGTTAACAAAAATGACAATTAACGAAATCTTAACGTTTTCGTTAACGAAAACTGAAACTAAATTAGGAAGACAACAAAAACTAAAACTAAAATTGTGGCAACTAAAACGAAACGAAAATAGATGCAACGAAAACTAAAATGATATTTAGCCGGAATAAAACAAATGTTTTTGCTTGAAAATGTTCCTAACTTAGGCACATATTCGTTGTATTGCTTGATTTGTATATAATTCTGCAAATGTCATGTGACGTACCATACAGTACCTCTTCTAAGACACACGAGGAGAATGAGACGTGTTTACTTCCGGTTACCGTTTACCGCGAATTCGAATCCTATATGTTTTATTTAGCCAAAAATGTATGGAACTTACTGCAAAAAGTTCACTTAATTAATGAAATGTTTCAGAAATGTTGAAATTTTCATTTTTCTCAGCTTTGGTCTCATGTGGCAGACCATAATAATTATGGTCTATCATTGAGCTCGATTAGAACTAAATTAGTTTTAAATAATTATTGCTATAGCTTAACTTGATATTAAATTACTAAAGCTGTAACTAGCATACTTGAGCTAAATTATAATTAGCTTACTTGAACTAAAATCAGCGACCTATGACTAAAACTTTATTTGACAAAACTAAAACTAACTAAAACTATAATTGACAAAACTAAAACTAACTTAACCTATATTTGAGACACAGAAACTACAACTAAAACTAAAACTATAAGTGAGGAACAATCGTAACTAAAACTAAAAATGAAGACTAGCAATCATAAATAAAACTAAAATTAAACCATTATTAAAACAACACTAGATGTAGTCATGTTGTTTGAGAGTGATACTTTTAAACCACAAGAAATAATCATAGCTGGAACAGCCTCTCCTTTCCTCTTCAGGAGGAGTTGCTGCTGGTCTCTCTTTCCTCTGCTACCTTCCTGAGGTGCCTGGAGACTTTCCTGTTTTCCGTTTAGCTATATGTCTTGAGTCGTGAACGCCTCTGATATCAAGTGGTGATGCTAAAATAAGTGTTACATTACAATTACAAATTAGACTTGTAGTAGTTGCACACAGAGCTCTGTGATTGACTGTTACATCAACAGGTGGTTGTACTGGTTAACTTTACTACTGATTGATTGTAAGACAATTCACAATGGGCTCTGTGGTTATAAATGCTTTCTCAGAGTAGTGATCACACCAGTAAATTATGGATTAATTAATTCTGAGTTTTCAGTAGCAAGTAGAGCTCACAATTAGAAAGAAACACTTGATTCAGTAGGATAGGGGAACTCATTATGCTCTTATTAGCAGTTTGCCTGAAATGTGATGAATCAGAGACACGCTGTTGATGATGAGTTTGTGACTTGTCTTGTCAGAAAGATGTGCTTTTGGTTGAGATATTCGCTGTTTGCGGTGCTATCCGTATGGGAAATTTTCAGATGCTGTACACTGACTGTCAAATGCTTAATATTGTGCCTCTATAGCTTACTGAGTTGTATCTCAGATTGTCTTGACGTTTTGTAACTGACCAGTGTTAGCAGAAGAGTTGCACATTATTTATGTTGTCCACCCATAGCTATGCCAATCAGGTGTCGACTTTGACTTAGCATTCACCCTAATGTTGTTCTGTAGAGTCACATTCTGCATAAGTCCACTTAGAGTGTTTCAGTATCTATCGTGAAGGGTTGTTTGGCAGCAGTGTTTCTCTCGATCTTACGTTCTGTTTGCGATCTTAAGTTCTGTTTGCGCAGTGTGTGATGTCTGGCCATAAATAGTGACTAATATTCATGAGAATAGTTATTAGATTATTTGTGCTTCAACCAAATCAGTTCAAGCTATCTACTCAGAGGCGTTAAATATCTAAGCACCCAATGACAATAGCTGTTAAATTACAAGACATTTTGTTTGTTTATGTGGGTTCCAAGTCACATTATTGTGTACTTTATGTGAGCTTGTGTATAGCTATCTTTTTAGCCAAGGTCTGTGTGCATTGACAACTTTTTTGTGCATCTTACTGCCATGACAGGATGTCATTTACTTGGCATGTCAGCAGAAAGGTAGATGACCTTGTCACTTCTTTCGACAGCCTGACATTTTTCATTGTCAAAATCATTTCCACCTTTGGATGATGTCCATCCATATTTAAGCACTGCAGTGCACTGTGATTTATCATACCTGTTTTTTCATGTGATATTAAATAGCTTACCTATGGACAGTGGACACAGTATTGTACAATGGTCCCCTCACAGAATTGGTCACTTTGACCAAGAATTTTGATTATGCCACTGTAGTGGTTGGGCCTAACATATGGAATAGCATTCGTTGGGATCTGTGTGCTCTGTGTATGTTCTCTGGGAGAGGTGCTATTTTGGTCCTCTTGAGTGGGTGTACAAATAAATGCATATTGTAACATTGATTTATCGACACTTAGTTTCAGAATAAATCAGCTTTAGTTAAAAACTCTGAGAGATGTGTATCCAATACATTTTTTATGCTGGTGATTTTGACATTTTTACCTTTAAAATTCTTATTTATGCACGCTCTGAAGCGTCTGTAAACAAATCTGAGAAGGTCAATCAAAATTTTTGAGACTCTTGAATTTCTTATTTCTTAAGTGTTCTATTTGAGATCTACTTCAACCAGTCTTTGGCGATAGACCCCCAGAGAGACAAATTCCGTAAATACTCGTGAATAAGTTGCCGTCATGTATAAGTTGCCCCCTAAATTTTTTGGGCTAGGAAAGTGAGAAATTGCATTGATCCGTATATAAGTCGTGGCCGCATTTCGGCCTTCATCTGACACACGACACGTGTTTGAATTTTGCACCAATGCGTCTAGTAGCAACGCTTGAATAAATCTTTTGACCCACCTAAAACAGTCCTTTGAATTATTGTTTGATAAATAAAGTATTAATTTTTATATATTCAAAAGATCAATTTTTTTATGTGAACTTTGTACGTTTTGCAGTTCGTCAATAAATTGGAGATGAGATAAATATTATTGTAAATTAGAGGAAGACTACATAGAGCATAAATGCATAGTCAACCTTACAGTTTTATATAGGGCTATACTTGAAACATTATACCTGCAATATTATCTGTGAAGTTCAACGCGGCCAACAGAAATAACTGATTATGTATGCTGTCCTTACAAATGTAACATCTTTCAGCTTGAAATTTACCTGTAGGAATTTCCGGCCTAATGGTAATGTTGCGCTATAGTTGGCATTGTTGCGCTATACAAATTTTCATAGCGTGTCTCATGTTTGAAAGTTGGGAGTAAAGAAGCAAAATCAAGGTTAGTTTCGTCAGTAAACAAATTGCCGTTTTTGCAAGATTTTGTGTACAACATGTAGTTTCATCCAATAGTAACTTTAAATAAAACATAATACAAGAGTTATGATGATACCTAATTTTTATAAACTATATATTTGCTAGCTGATATTCCGGGAAAATATGTACGTTCGCTAGCGGATTCTGCTATACCATCATGTGACATTGGACACATGACATTTTAGTGTGGTCCAAGTATAAGTCATATCCCCAACTTTGCATTATGAAAAATGTCCAAAATTATGCGACTTATTCGCGAGTATATACGGTAATATAATTGATTGAAACATGCATGTAGCTAGCTGACCTTTGTGTCTGTCGTACAGTATTGTATTGTTACAAATGTGTTGGAATTTGGATGTCATTATCTGTCAAATCTGTTGTTTTCTTTTATTGCGAGTTTGTCACTTTGTGCATAAATTTGTTGAAAGCAAATGATGCTTGGAAGGAGACTCATGTGATTTGTTAAATGAAGTCCTTAATGCACTGCAGATGGGTTTAGTCACCAGATGGCAGTGCCATTGCATTCTGACACGGCTTGTCAGGTTCAGTTTACAATGCTCCCTTGTGAAATTGGCATTTTTTTAATATTTTGCAGCAGTTGGGAAAGGTTGTGTTGCATATCTTGTGTCTTGAATGTGTGCTTTTAACTTACTGTTCATACGATTGCCAAATTTGTCTGTGTGAGAAATGTCAATAGACCATTGTTATGGCCTTTAATGCTTTAAATGATTATACTTAAAGAGAGCTTAAATGTCAAAGATGCGAACTGAGCAAATGTTTTCTTTCTCTGCATATTCTTTGTACCAGTTGTCTTTCTTTCATAATAAATTGTGAGCCTGAAGCAAAGTCTCTGTACCATGCCTAACATGTGGTCTTTAACTGTCATCACTGAGTGGAACTCTGTTGGGTGTGTTCTACAGAGCCTGCAGTTAAAGTATCATTCTCTTATGGACGAAATTGTTTTCTTAATGATGTGTCATCATTTAAGCAAGCAATAGGTATGTACTTCTAAGAGGGAATTTTGAATTCGATCACTCGTTATTGTTGTTTGCAAATGAAACATTCCAGTACATCATATTTCTTGGGTGAGGTGAATTTTATAAAATATGTTTGAAAACTGTTTCATCAGGTCTTTACAGTTAATTGCGCCGTCGAGGCGTGTGTATGCACTTCTGAGGAAAAAATATTGGAAGAAGAGTGGTATCAAATTTTGGTAATAAATAAATAAATAAAATATAGCCTTTACTAGATAATCAAGTACTGAAGTCTGGTTGGGTGAAAGGGCCTTGAGAGCATGACTGTTTCCCTTCCTGGTAGGTGATTTAGTTCCTTTTGTATAATTTAATACACTGGCCACACTTCATCTGTTTCTACCTTGTATACTGTATGTTTATTGTTTCGATGTTTTGACTTCAACGGAAATTTTCTGTTTTGAACAGTTTTAACCTATACGTACATCAGCAGTAAGAATGGATGTCTGTTCACAGAACACTGTTGTTGTCTCTAAAGACGTTTGTGCATTGTGCATTTTCGACACTACTTATGGTTTTTGTATTATATGTGATTGATAGGGTCTCAGTTGTTACCATTATCGTCTCCAATGGCCTAAAATACAATAGACCATTGTTTGGCACAATTGTTTTTGCCATTTATAATACTTCAAGACAGCTTGAATGTTATCCTCTGTAGATACCGGATTGAATTATGTAGGTTCGGCTGGGAAGGACAGCAAAGGGGAAGTGAAAAGAGTTATGATGGAAGAGGGAGGGGAAGATGGAAGGAGACTGATATGCGTGGAGGGTACAGGGGAAGGGGAGAGGAACAATGGAGAGAATAGAAGATGTGGCTGAAGGAGAAGAGAAGAGCAGGAACCCGAATTAATGAGAGTAGTTTTCATGCAGTTTGTCTCGTGACCTGGCCCTTGTAACTACCCGCTGGCGTGTGAATGAGCTTTTTGAGGAAAGAGGATTTTAGAGGCAGTTTACACATCCTAATTCTGTCTCTTCAAGTGTAGGGGAGGGTAAGACTAGCCAGTGGTTAGCCCTTTTGATGTTGCTCTGAAGGAGAACGAGAATAGCAGAGGAAGAAGACTAGCAGATCGTTATCGTATTTTTTACGGTGCAATTTAAAGTTTCATCGGTTCTAAGAGTTTGTCAGATGAAAGAGTCTTTCCTTAGGCCACATCGTCAGGCAATTTTATTGTATTGATTCCTGAGCTTCATTATACCATAATGCATGTAGTTTTTCTATGCACATGCAATGCTAATGTTTTTCCACTATTTAAATTATTACAATATAATATCTTATTGGTAAGATTGTATGGGATCTAGGCATTTATATTACACACTGGGAAGTATTGTAAAGTGTGCTTGTGATGTTTTTTCAGTGCTGTCCTGTAACAGGACAAATTCTGTTTAGTTAACTATCTCTGTTGCTGTCGTGACTGTATCGATGTGTGTTGATTACGGGTGGCAAGTTTATGGATGTTGAGAATTAGTGGGTCACACAACAGATGGTTAATATGAATGACTCCATTGCATTTGATCCTTGGCTTAGACCTAAAGTAAGATTTGAGAAAGGTGTCTATCGTATCTTTTGCACCCTCTCTTTCCTAGTGCCTGAATTATCTGTCTTCATTATCGGTGACGTGTTCTTTTCCTCTCTCTCTCTTGCACAATCTTCTCTAAAGATGGCTTAATTGCACTTTATGGATAACTGTTTTAAGGTTTTCCTTTCAACATTTTCCTTCAATTTTTAAGAGTCTTCATACGGTCTATGGTTTTTATAGCCATTTAAGTAGGTCATTTGCTGCATTTTATCTCATGCTTCATACTGGTTTTATGGTATTGCATGAAGTGACAAATTAGTCTCTGATCGTAAGTGATCTCAGCTGTGCATGCCTACAACTTCTCAAGTGATAACACTCGAGTTAGAGTGGATGATTTCAATTGACCTCGTTAATATTAAGCAGAATGACCTGATGATTTGAGCAGGGTATCTGTCCAGTGAGTCAACTTGTATTTCAACTTCTTTATTTAGCACATTTACATTTTCTAAATATATGACTATGTGTATATAATATGCAAGTATGCACATGTATGTAGGTGCCCTACATACATCAGACCCATCTATCAGTCTATCATTCAATCAATCAATCAGTTTATTGAACATCAATGATAACAATTGATGTTAAAGAAAGTATTGACAGTTGAGACCAGAAAGTCCAACAAGTCCCACTGGTGGTGTCTGCTAACTTCATATAGCAAAATTCATTATGACATTTTCAACTTGCAATTCATGAGTAAGGATGAGCAGGGACATAGATGCTTGATGCACTCTATGGAGTTTTCCTTCTATAGATCACAAGTGTGACTGTGAATAACTGAACTTTGACATCCATGCCTGTGACAGCATTATGACCGAATTTCCATTATGTTGATGCATGTTTTTCGAGTGTTTGGTGTATATGTAAGTGTGTATGATCACACATAATATTATAGGACTGTTATGTGCATTACTGCAATGCTGTACACACAACAGATGACCTGATCTAAATGTGTGGAGAGAGAGAGAGAGAGAGAGAGAGAGAGAGAGAGAGAGAGAGAGAGAGAGAGAGAGAGAGAGAGAGAGAGAGAGAGAGAGAGAGAGAGAGAGAGAGAGTGAGAGTGAGAGTGAGAGTGAGAGTGAGAGTGAGAGTGAGAGTGAGAGTGAGAGTGAGAGTGAGAGTGAGAGTGAGAGTGAGAGTGAGAGTGAGAGTGAGAGTGAGAGTGAGAGTGAGAGTGAGAGTGAGAGTGAGAGTGAGAGTGAGAGTGAGAGTGAGAGTGAGAGTGAGAGTGAGAGTGAGAGTGAGAGTGAGAGTGAGAGTGAGAGTGAGAGTGAGAGTGAGAGTGAGAGTGAGAGTGAGAGTGAGAGTGAGAGTGAGAGTGAGAGTGAGAGTGAGAGTGAGAGTGAGAGTGAGAGTGAGAGTGAGAGTGAGAGTGAGAGTGAGAGAGTGAAGAGAAGATGAAGTGCAGCCAGTGTATTAAATTAGACATAAGGAACTAAATCAACAACCAAGGAGAAAAACAGACAAAAGGAATCAGGACTCCTCGGAAACTCGACTTGGCTGAGTTTCGTAATACTCGTTTTTCCGAGTTTTAATCTTTCTGATATCCTGTTTTGAAACGAAAATCAAATTTTTTTTGTTTATAAAATGACAATCGACCTAAGTAAAAAAACAAATGCTATTAATCATGTGTGTCTACAAAATGACAATAGACCTAACAAAAAGCACAAAAACTGCTGACATTAGTGCATACAAGTTACTACTTCCTATAGAAAACCAAGGCAAAGCTAAAAAATTCATAAAAGTTGTGCAAACTGCCAATCTAAAAATCAAGAGAATAAGAGTTTTTAAATATTAGAAACTCGCACTTGGCAAACTTTCAACTCATAAAACTCGGTACTCAGCACGAAATTCAAACTTGGTTCTTCGCTAACTCCTGCTCACAAAGCACCTTCACCCAGTCAGCTTTCACCAATCATTATCCAACCGATATCAACCAGATCAAACAGTTTTGAAACTTATTCTGTACATTTTTACCTCAGCCATGATATAAAAGTCCATGACCACTTTGTATGCAGTGCCACTGCACTTTATCTTACATGAATGCAACATTTAGGACTGTTTGCCCAAAACAACACTGTTAGTACACTCTCAAGCTTTATATACAAATCAGCACAAGTAGTTTGTTTTTCATATTTAGGTAAATATATGAATGTATTTCACGGTTAGGTTAACCAGAATGTGGTCTCAGAGGACATTACAGGACAGTCAGTGGGTGATGAAACATTATTATAAGTGACTAACTTAGGAATAATAATAAATGAAGCAATGCGTTGTACTTGTTAGTTTTAGCGCCTTCGAGAGGTTCTTATAAGGCGCTATGTAAATAGCCAGATACATAGATACATACATATATACATGGATAGTTAAGTTAATTAATTTTTTGCTTTCTTTCCAGCTTGTGACCAATCATGCAAAATGTTCTTCTTTTCACCTCTACTTGCTTATGTTACCTATATTACTAGGCGACCCTAGCCTGCAGAGCCTCCCATCCATAATTGGGTCTCCAGGATTTATAAGTTACTGTTACCCTTTACTAATTATTGTATTTAATGTGTTCTTCGGATTACCAAATAAGCATAATGAAATGAAATGAAAATATTTGAATGTCCACTCGTGTTCATAGATATCATGCTTACAGTGTTTGAGTTCAGAATTCCATCATTCTCATATCAGATGGAAATGTCTTATGCAACATCTGTGTATTAATTTTCCTCCCTGGAAATGTACCTCCTGCTGCGGACATATTGCTAAGCTGACGTTTCTTCCGCATTAACTGTTTTCGTCTCCTTGTCACGACAAACTAATCTGACCGACGGGAGGAGTTATTTACTTAGAAATTTTTTATGGCATCTCATCGATATTCTTTCTCAAGTTTCTCGGTGCATTCGGAAACTGTGGTGAGACGATGTTGGCAAGAGTAATCGCTGTAAGATGACACGCCGAGGAAGACCGAATTATATTGCGTCTGATGTGGAGAGCGTTGCACTGATGGCCTCTTTCGTTTGGACGATGATGGTCAGTTCATTCGTTCCTTCAATTGACAACCTGTTTACCATTGAATCAAGATGTTGACTTTCTGTCTTGACTAAACTGACTGCCAACCATCAGTTCTTACTGATTACGACTATGTCTCATTACATTGCTATTCAGCATTTTAATGCATTTGTATTATTGGTGCATATTACATTGATGCATCAATGTAATATTTATTTGTCAATGGTTTGCTGTATAGTAATAGCTCTTTGGTTTTTTAGTAACCCCGTGTAACCCAATCTGATGACCCTTGATTTCGTTATCTTGAATAGAAAGAGTGCGTATACTTACGGTCCTGTTCTGGCTTAGAATTTTGAACGTGGTTCATCTTTATCATGAGTCACGCTCTAAAATTGTATACATTTTGGACACTTGTTGCAAACGCAAAAAGCCATTTGGGCATTAATGGAAACACTGCTGATGACTTCTATTTTCTCATTTTAATAATGTCTTGGGCATCAATTAATGGTTATTTGAAATCACAATTAAAAAATATTATTCGTTGGGGATAGTTTTCCATGAACTTCAGGACTAAGGCGATACATCATGTCTTTTCCATCACAATTGACAAGAGTATAATAAAAATGGCATAATCGATTTTTTATACATCTTCAACCCTACTCAAATATGTAGCTAATTATTGTTTAGGACCACAGCAATATCCCAAATTAAATTTATGGCTGGACATTGGCAATAGAAGTCTGGAGGCCATCAAAGACTCTCTGGAGACTTTTTTGTGTATTCTTAACTCCAGGTTATTGTCTATCAATTGAGGCTTCATTGGAGAAAAGTCTGCCTCACTCGCAACGGTGCTTCCAAAGGGGACTAGTGGTTTTGTTGGCTGTTTCGAGTGTTCCACTTGTAACTTTTGAACCTTGAGTTAATCGAATTTTGTTTTCGGAAAGATGAATAATTCTGTGTTGCATTATACGTCTCTAAGGTTGTTGTCCAAAGTTGACTTTCTTCTGAAAGACTTTGCTAATCAATAGGTGATGGCTTTTGTTTTACACAAAGTTTACAGAAGGAAGCACAGGGAAAGAGTCCTGTATTGCTTTCTCTCCTGATCTTAGTAGTCAGTCATGAGGGTCGACTTATTCACGCCAGTCACACAGCCGCATGATCAGCAGCCATGTCCTCTACGTACGCCACCTACATGTATTTTGCGTACAGCCCTCAACAAATGCATTTATTCACTTACTTTAATTGGCCACTCTCCCTTTTGACCTTGCTGTCAGATCTGCTATTGCGATAATCAGTGTTCCCTCTAATTTTTTGGGGAGATATTGTGTGCAAGAAATTTTGTATGGGCAACATTTTATGAAAGATTCACACTATTGTGCACAGGTCCAAGCTGAATGCGACGATTCGAATTAAGATCTAAAAGTCTATGGTGATAAGTTCTGATAGCCTAAGACAAATAAGGGGACAACTGGGACATATCAGCCATGAAACCAAGTTTTCTAAATTCTTGTGTGTGTTGACTCCACAGCCCTTGTGGCCTGCACATGCGTACAACTTAGAGGGGACATTGATGATTATTATGTGCAGTGTCTCATTTCACGTTAAAGTCCTCATTCGAACTTCAGATGATGCATATGCATTTTTTCCAGTTTGAGCATGAAGCGGAGATAGGTGGGCGGATTTAATAGTGGTACTTCGTCATACACAAGACAGATTTTAAAATGGATTCTTTGGTGAATAGGCTGCCAGTGAAATGATTGTGATACCGATCTAGAAATGCATTCAACTGCTCTTCTGTGGCTCAAATTCACATCTTTCCTTCAAAAGGTGGCTCAAAATGCTTTATTTCTCCTTGGCTTTGGATGTACATGTAAGTGCGATCATACATGTGTTGCAGGTTTAATTAATAATAATAATGATAATTGTGCAGTGCGCACTGATATTTCAAGGTCTTTATTACGTCTTTGACATTAAAAAACAGCAAATTGATATTGTTGGCATGGGTTGTTGGTAAGGGAAGCATAAGGGTATAGAATTGAATTCATTTTAGCAATGGTGAGAGGTAGTGGCTGAGTACACTGAGCTTCTGTATGTGTGTGTATGTGTATTTTTGCCATTGAACCACAAAAAGGAATGCAGGTGATGAGAAATGCAGAGAATAAGGTAAAGTGTCATGTCATTTAAAAATTTATGCGGACAGCAGCTGGCGAACAAACAAATGACTTCGACCGATGAAGATAAAATGGTTAATCCAAAAGCATTCTGCAAAGTAGGCCTACAATGGACAAAACATATAGTCAAAGCAGACAAGCAGCAAATATTCTTCAGCCCTTCTGGACCAAATCGTAAGCTCAGTACAGTTAAAGGTTCTGGATCTATGATAGTTGTTCATCCAATCATCGGCTGTCTGCAGGCAATGGAATTAAGGAAAGCGGACTAACCAGAAGTGCTGAAACAAGTGGATAGTAATAGGGACATGGTTAGTAGCCAAATTAGCTGAAAGAGAATAATTTGTTATAAACTGAGCAGAAAATGCCGGATTCCTTGATGAAACTGATGGAATCAGTCTGTTTATAAATTTAGAGTAGGCTATGTTAAAATTGCATTTAGACCAAATCTGGTAAACAGAATTGATTGAAACAACATTTTTCCCACCTTCCTTTCTATCCATGACCAGAGTAGAGATGTACCTAGCAAGTTTTCATGCTATTCACAGGATATTCAAACCACTGTGTGACACCATGCACATTACCATTACCGTGTTATCTCATGTCATTTTTAAAAACTCAATGTTTGTTTTCCACTTTAAATCAGTCCATGGTTTGCAATTAAGCAGTCCATGTAGAAATTTTCTCACCATTCAGTTAAAAAGAATTTTTTTATGTGTTGCCTTCTTGTTTTCAGGACATTTTATTTATATTACTGATAACAATAAAATAAATAAATAGAAATAAATATAATTACAATCAATCAGTTTCGTTTTTCATTCAAGACTTGGACACAGTTGTAGGTGAGGTAGCTTGTGATGTTCACAGTGCTCAGTTGAATAATTGAGCAAGCACAGTTACCTGCTTAAGCAGACTTTCGTCTAGTCTTAGACTCCTTGGATAAGATTTGTGAGTGGTTGGTTCGATTTCTGTTGCATCTGCTGCCTAGAATTCCATCTGTAAGAAACATTGTTTTACTCTCTGGCAACATTAAAGCTAACATGTAGGAACCATAAATTTAGTGTAATTCATGAATTTACATGAATAACTTGCTCTGAACTTGTAAATGGAACAGTTGGATCATTTGAAGTGTAATGTAGTATAATTTCTGTTTGACCATGTGCCATTAAAAAAATTTCATAATATTCGTAAGATACTTTTAGATAGCACTGCTTATAAGTGCTCCCAGTCCAGTTGCAAAAGGCTTGTTGGTTAAGACGTTTAAGACTCTTTCTGAAAACAGATGATGAAGCTTTCCAGGTAGATGGTGCCACAACTGAGAAGAATTTATTTTACATGACGATGATGGAAGCAAAAGGGTCATGTAGTTTACCACTGACCATGAAATATAGGGATCCACACAACCACTCATACTAGCCATTTGAATTTTGGTCTGAGATTTGAAGTATTTTACTGGATATGCTGCATAAAGTGAATTACCATCCTTGCTTGGGCACAACAGGTCTAATAGCATGACTGTAGTTTGTGTGACATGAATTTTGCATGGAACGGCCTTGTTTCGAAAATTGGTTTGCATTATGATAGACTGGTTTAAGCAAGTAGAAAATTAGGTTTTCTGTTGAATACAGTGTGTTTTGTGTGAATGTATATTTTTTCAGAGATCACATCTCACATTGATTGGACTATAACAAATTTTGTCCTAATATCTCTACTTCATATCCTTTGATAGTGCTAAAATTAGCCAATTGTCTGTGTCCTATTTTTGGACCTTGTTGCTGCGCATAATAATTGCTTATTATGCGGTGACTCTCTCGGTTTTACTTGCTAACTACTTTGAGCTCCACTCAGTTTAACAACTGTGACTTTTTTGTAGCACTATTACTAGTTATCAGCCAATTGAACCAATTGAATACACAGTTTATTATACACTGCAGTTTGTCCTATATCAAAAAGTCTTTTACATAATACCGATGCGATGTCCATCTGCATCTTATGCAGGCAATGATTTCATCCATCGGATGCACGCTTGCACCGATCGATCTCTTCCGGATTATATCCATAGGTAAAGGTTCCGCATCCCGCAGTGGGACTTATGGGAGGCATTCATTTCCGTTTCTTAGGCCATTGAGCCGGTAATCCCATGGTCCTGAACATGGTGCTTTGCACGGCTTATTGTTCACTTCTCAGCATATGCCTGTACCAAATTATACTGCTTGGTAAAGGAGACACGTGTGCAAACAACCTCTCCACTGTCTTTCAGTGAACCATCATCCACCCAAGCAGGTTACCAAAAGATCACCTAGTTAGACTTAACTTGTGCAGTTTCTATGCTCACTTTTAGATATGCAATGCATTGCATCAACAGGATTCTTTTTGTAAATTATATTATATGAAATTCATCCTTGTACACGACAGCCTTGCAGACAATGCTTTAAATTCTGCAGATAATGTTTTAGAGACGTCTCCAAAGGTGAAAGGTGTTGTGTGAACACTTCTAGTTTCGTGTGACTTTCGGGCTATGCTACATGTGTTCCTATGTCTTTCTGAGACATTTTAATATCATCAGCCAATCTTTGTGTATATCAGTCTTTTCAATTATCTGCACTGGAGGTAATTGGAGATGTACCTGAATTATGGCTTATTTTGGCTCGTTTTCCTGGTCATGATTGTTGCGTGATCTGCTTGATTGATTTCTATATGGCTATGTGGATGTTTCTCTTGCAGGCTTCGTAACAGGAGCAAGAGCAAGAAATATGGCTTGATAACAACATTACCCGATGACAACCTCGAGATGAGACCGTTAGATGGCGATGATGACGAAGATGAAGATATGACGGTTTTTGATCGAGCGTCACAAAAGACGAGCAGCAGAAAGCCTCTGCAGAAGAAATAACAGGCAGAGAAGATGATGATGGACGGTGAGTAGATTGTTCTGAGGTTTATTTATAATGTAATGAGGGTATCTCCTCTGGTGGATATGTGTGTCGTGTGTGGGCTGATTGAATGCCAGCATGTTGCATTTTAGCTATAGTGCAAGTTGTTTTGCAGCAGATGAGTGTGGTGGCTAAGTGGTATTGATCTGGTAAACATTTGACTTGCTGTCGTATTGTTTGCTCTCCAGCAGAAAGATTCTGCTACTGAGGAAGCCATACTCAATCCAAGGACCAGTTGATACAGGAACTTAATTTATCTGTAAATGATGATTACTAACTTACCAATATGACAGTGCTGAATGTCTAACTGAGTTCGAACTGCAATTGCACAACTATATTAATGCTGATGAAAAAATTGTAGATTTGTGGAAGAAACTTGAAGCAGTAGAGTATTTGAGACTAGCATCATGAACTTACTGGTCACCCAAGAACTTAATAATAATCAAGTGTTTTTGCTATCCTTAGCCAATCCTTTGCTATGGTTTATTATTTTTATTGTACCACCGGGTAAAAATCGAATGTTGGCATACCACCAGCTAAGGCATGATAGAAACAACAGGCAAGTACAAAGTCCTCTTGCAATTATTTATAAGTTTTCTTGCAGGGTGTGGTGGGTGACCCAGTCGACGAGGCATTTCATGAGATATTTTTGGCATACCACTGGCATACCACTAGAGCAGGGGTCTCAAAGAGCCGGCCCGCGGGCCATTTCTGGCCCGTCAATGATATTTTTATGACCCGCAGAACTCTGCATAGAGACTATAAAACTTGAGAATAAAAAATTTTCATGTAATGTTAATGAGATTTTGTGATGTTTGTGACTGTTAATGAAGATCGAAATTAAGATTTTAAGGCCTAATTTAACTGTTTGATTGCTAGAAAATGCACCATGTCAGATAATATTATGCAAGAAATTTCTCAGAACGTGTTCTCCAAGTCGTCTCTCAGATCCCTACCTCTAATTTGCTCATGTGTGTTCAGCATCCCAGATAAAGTTGTTAATGGCCCATTGTTAAAATTGGTGTGACACCCACCTCTGCGCTAGAGGTAGATGTACCACTGTTTGAAAATCGCACTGGTTCGGTTCAAGTCAGACTTGAGAGTACTGCCAAATTCATCCTATTTATTTTTCTAAGTAGGCCTATTTATTATGCCAAGTTCATCCTGTTTATTTTTCACTGTTCAGCCTATTTATTTCCTTAAGTTCAGCCTATTTATTATACCAAGTTCATCCTGTTTATTATGCCAAGTTCATCCTGTTTATTTTTCACTGTTCAGCCTATTTATTTCCTTAAGTTCAGCCTATTTATTATACCAAGTTCATCCTGTTTATTATGCCAAGTTCATCCTGTTTATTTTTCACTGTTCAGCCTATTTATTTTCTTAAGTTCAGCCTATTTATTATGCCAAATTTAATCCTATTTATTTTGCCAAGTTCAGCCTATTTATTGTGCAATATTCAGTCTGTTTATTATACCATGTACATCCTGTTCATTATGCCTAATTCACCCTATTTATTATGCGTAATTCATCCTACTCATTGTGTCAAATTCATCCTACTTATTATTCAAACATCGTCCTATTTATTGTGGAAGTCATAAACAGGTTAACATTGTAGGAAACATTAGACATTGTGATGGAGTGAGATCATACTGTGCTTGGATCGAGTGTTGCCTTGTGGATTATTAGTGTCTGGTAATCACAGGCACTGGCAGACATAACTTGTCTGATGATAAAACAACATTAATTGTCATGTATTGCAAGGCAATCTATTTGCTACAAAGTGATTTAATGTAATGTTATGTTATCGAGCATTTATATAGCGCCCCTTCAAGTCATCTACGCTTAGTGACACTTGACTACTGTTTGCAGGATTGAGCTACTTGTAGATGTTTTCGATGCTATTGAATTTCATTGCTTCGAGAGTTGCAATGGTCTTATGCAGCTCTTAGACATCTCTGGTCTAAGGGTTAGCAAGCTGAACTTAGCTAGCTGCCAGCAATTGCTATGGACACAGAAGAGAACGAATAGCAGCTCTTGGGCAGATTTCGGTATGAAATGTTAGCACCTTCATTATCTTATAGCCTCAACGTATGAGGGCGTACGGCCAGCCCTCTCCATCGCAGTCTCATCTTCCCACAGACCGTGTACGGTCAATGCGCTCATTAGGCTGAGTTGGCTGCTTGCTGGAGGCACAGATGGAGCAGAAAATAATCTCAGTTCTGTGACCATGTGCTGTTGGTGGTGATTGATCAGCCCCCCCTTTTGACTACCTGCCCAACATTCAAAGGCTAAGAAAATGGAAGTCACTGAGATTTCATACCCATGACTGCAATTTGGGGTTAGCATAGTGTGTGGTGGTCTAGTGGTTAGCATGCTGAACTGTCAATGGGGAGGTCGTGGGTTCAAATCCCTGCCAGGGATTTCTGCTCCACATGTGCTCTCTACCCAACTCAGCTACGATGAGCTCGCCTACCGTACACTGTCAGTGAGAAGATGAGACGGTGGTGGAGAAGCTGGCCACTTAAATTCGTATGCCAAGGCTAAGAAAATGAAGTCGCCAACACACTTCATACCCATGGTTTCAACAGGGCCAGGTTTTAGGGACTGCTCCTCTTTGGATCACAGATCTTTTTCCCTTTCAGGCATTAGTTCTGACAGTGTTTTAGGGGGTGCTATTGAATATCTTTTATGGTACCCTTGGTCTAGGGGTTAGTGCACTGGACTGTCAATGGAAAGGCTAGTGGTTCAAATCTCCATCACCAGGATAGACATTTGGTTTGAGATATCTACACCACCAACGCTCCTGGCCTACTCAGCTGTTGAGTACACTCGCCCTGCACTGTTGGTGTGATTATGAGACAAGGAGGGAGTGGACTCGCCACCCACCCATGCCGCCCACCCACCTCACCCACGCCACCCACCTCACCCACGCCACCCACTCACGTGGATGCCACCCACTCACGTGGATGCCACCCACCATCACATGCTGAGGCTAAGATATTGAAGCCGCTAACACTTGATACCATGGCCGTCTTACGGATAAGTTAAGGGGCTGCTCTTATTCTTACATATTAAGTAGTTTTTATATACATCGATCTAGCTGAAAAGCTCTTGTGTTTTCCTGTAAATTCGGTCTTCAGCTATTTTGCATATATCTGGGAAGTATGTCAGGTCATGTTGAGTTTCGAAGTGTCATGTAAGCTTACGACCAGAGTCAATATCCCTGTGTGTTTTACTGCTTTGAACCGCAGTGACCATCATGTCCATTAGACCATTACTTGTGTACTGCATTAAAAGCCAGCTGTCCGAAATCTGAGCTGAAGCCGGTGTTTTGGTTGTTGTTAGAGTGGGTTGGCGGATGGATTAGCAGAGACCTCTGGATCGACCGACAATTGTGGAATAATGGAATGTTTGGAAAACCACTCATGCACAATAATGAGTGTTATAGACTAGCTGAAGCCATTCTGATTTTGATTCGAGCGGCGCTGTGTAAATTCTTGATTATAGTATAGAGACAGTTTGGATGAAGGACAAGGATTGCCTGTCACTCTGTAGTTTGTATTGAGTTGAAATGTTATTAGCTCAAGAATTTGTACATCATGTGCTGATGAATTAGATGTTGTGCCAGTACTCTCAGTCCAGCTTTGCCTGTGATTGAATTTTGAACTCACTGAATCATAATAATAATAATGATAATAATAATAACAACACCGATTTATAAGGCAGGGTAAACGCGGCCCTAACCACTACAAGGGCGCCGTACAATGTAAAACGAAAGTCAGCAGACAGGATAAGCTTTACAACACAGAAACACTTTCAATTTAGTTTTAAATGAGTCTACTGAGTCTGCCAGTGAACTACTTCACCCTGAAACTATTTCTGTGTAGGTCTATAAATCTTATCACAAGTGTTCCATTTGGCGAGCGCTCCGTGTGAGTCCGTGGCTTTATAACTGATGCGGCTGATTTGCATATTGAAATCAGCACAACCTTCAGATGACAAGTGTAAATAGAGGTTGTTGTTATAATTATTGGATGTTGGTCACTTGTGCAATTCGAAACTATAAAAGTTCAAATATCGGAATATAAATTAAATTGTATGCTGAAAATAGTCACGTTGACCTAGAAGCTAAAATTTGCATAAGAGCGTTTTGTAAAAAATTTCATATCACCCGAGTGCTCCTGTTATGAGCCTTTCTTGGGACACACTGATAAAATGTCTGCTTTATAAGTTAAGATTTTATAAAACTTTGTAGAGTGGCACTACACTGCGCTATGGATTGGGAAGGTCAATAGTTCAAGACCTGAAGTGACTGAAATTTATGAACAAACTGAAACTGTATACATGACACCAGAAATGACTGCATTATTTTGATTTTATATTAATAATATAATACTTGATAAATGCTTAAGTACTGTGAAATAGTACAGAGTGAACTCTGTAAGCCATATTAATAATTTTCAGAATAATAACATGCGGATGTTAATCAATAAATATAGTAGCAGTACCATTATAAGACTCAGTTATAACGCTATGTACCATAATGTAATTGAACATTTGTGTTGTGCTGCTCAAAATCAGCAGTGATGTCAAATGGCAGTAGCGGAATTGGGAAGGTGAGAGGATTTATAATTCCACACAAATGGGGTAAGGAGAAATTTCTGGCACAGGGAGTGATTCCAAGTGCATGGTGTAGTTCCAGACACAGGATGATTTTGTCCTGCATGGTTTGAGTTAGGGACCTGAAGCAAGTCATGAAATGTAGTTGTCCCAACTCCAGGGTTTAGGATATCTGCAATAACTTCTCTACTAAGGTGTGGTAGAATTGCTTAATTTTTGTGTCTGCCTTGTGGGAAGCAAACACCCATTAAACCATCCGTAGTTGTATAATTTTTAGAAAAGTAAACCGACATCAAAGGTTCTGTATCTGTGAGGTGTTATGAATCCTCTGTCTATGGTCATTTTCTAACCACTGGGATTACTGTATTGTGCTGATTCTATATGTAACAGACAGGAAAACCTTGGGCAGATAATTTTGCTCATAACTTTTTTTCAACATTTCCCTGGCCATGATTCTGATGATTTTCTCGGCAGGAAATGGCAAGTCTTCAGTGTAAACCCGGTTATGATGAGCTAATGAGAGTTTGATCGGGGTTTCTGATGTCATAGCGATGGAAGTTTGTTGTAAGTGTGCAGATGAGTGTGGCGATGGCTGCATGTTAAAGGACCGGTCCTGCTGCTGCTGAATGATAATGTCCTTGGAGACCATCCATCCTCTGAATAATGGAACCCTGAGTGTTTGTGCGTCCGTCCGTCAATCGTGCTTCGACGTGCCACATACCGACGATGATGATGACGACGCATGGAATCCAATTCATATGCGATGAGCCGACAGCATCGAAAAACAAAGCATTATCAGCAGCTAGAGTTCTAGATTGTCATTTCATCAAATAGTAATAACCGCTGGAGCGCAACCGACGCCTGCATAAGCGCCTGGCCAGTTCGCGTAGGGCAGACGGACGGACGGACACACCGACAAACGGGTGTAAGGGCGCATCGCCGCTTGTGCGAAATGGTGATGGGCCGAGAGGAGCAACAAACTTAACGCGCAGCTTATAACGTCAATAATTGAGGACACTGTCACTCCTCGACTGCCGTTGATGATCTGCCGAGATAAATTACATGGCAGCCGACGCAGGGAGCGGAAGAGGGCGTCATCACATCGGGGGTCTGTTAGGAATGCCGACCGGGTTTCAGATTGCAATGCTGTGACCGACGACGGCTCTATTGTTTTATTTACTCAGAAGAGCTGCTCCAACATTCAGAATTTCTCAGTTACTGATGTTTCTGCCTAAGGTCTTAAATATGGAATGGATCTGCCATTGGAGTTAAGAGGTGATCGCGTTGAGAATACTTGTGCAAATAGTGGATGCTCCATTGTGTAAAGGTTCTGTCGGTTGAGAGGTATGGCAGCTCCACCTGCCAACTCAATTGTAATAAGTATACTGACCGGTCGATGAAAAATGAGACACCAGGGAAGAGGAAAGGCCATGTGCAGATATGCTGATATGCTGATATGCTGATTCTACTCTTGTGCCACCACATGACAACCCTCATCACCGACTACCTTCGTAGCACCGTGCTGCCTCCTAGGGTTGACTTGCTCGATGTTGACCTGGCACCGGAACGAAACAAGAGGCTTGGCTATTGCGGACTGGATTTGGTATAGCACCGGTGAATGAGCTGGTCTCACTGGTGTGGTTTTTGTGGGCGCTGAGAAATTGTAGATTTACATTACATTACATTTAGTAGGCTGTTTAATTAAAACTTGCCTGAACAATTGCAAGTCACTCCTTTTAGGCCTGCTGAGTAGGAATGAGAATGCTGAGACGTTACAACAAACAGCATTGAGAAGGAAGCTGGTTTTCTTGGGACATGTTATGCGATAAAATGGAATTGAAAAGGAAAGGATGTTGGCATGTGGAGAAGGAAAGAGAAAACAAGGGTGCCCTAGGAAGAAATGGTTGGATGAGATACAAGAATGAACCAAAATGAATCTGGAGGATTAAGGATTGCGACCTCAGAGAGAAAGCAATGGAGACCGTTTATCATGACGGTCGCTAGAGTTCAACGAACTGGAAGCACAGGGTGACAAGATAAGTAGGTTCCTGATCATTATAGCAGCTGCTTTAGTCCCAGCTTAAATTATGCTGCAAAATCATCAATAGGCTGCCAAAATTCATCCCTGTTTTTGAGCGTTGCTTGGGAGAGCCACTGCCATGGATCCAATTAAGGGTAGGATTGAAGTCGAAGGTCCTCCTGATGTGATGAGCTTCGACAGTTGAAGCTGCTCCAGAAAAAACATAGCAAAACAACTCAGTTTCTGTCTATGATCAGTGGTGTGGTAGCTCAAGAGCCCATGGACTGGTGAACCCCATTGGTCTTGCAGCCCGATGACTTGAGGGCCGGAGCTCCGGTGAGATTGCATTTGACCCTCTTGTGCATTCGGCCATACTTCTGGAACAGTATGCAGCTAAGAAAGCCTTGTCAAGCCATCTCAAATCACAGGCAGTGGTGTCTATTGCAGGCTGTTATATTATCTGAAGTCAACAATCCCTAGTTTATATCTAAGACAAAGGTCAATCCTCAATTTGTTACAACCATGCCAGATTGGTCTCCCTCCCCAACCCTCCCATTGGTAAACTTTGCTGTTCACACCTTTTTCAGATCTGTGAGCTACTTAAAAGGTACTATGTAAATAACCAGACATACATATGGTAATATACTGGTATATATATATATATATATATATATATTATATATATATATATATATATACACACACACACACAGGTGTGTGATGCTCAAAGCTGGGGGCTTCCTAGCTATTGAGATTAAAGCTGAAATAGGAGGGAGAGGTCAAAAACACAGAAAATTGTTTTGTGGTATATTTTTACACAACTGCTTGCAATATCTGAAATAAAAAGTGTTGAATTCCAAATATTTAGTTATAGAACAATGACTTTTAATGCATTTGGTGTCAAGGTTTATATTGCAAACTATGATGTTTTCAAAAGTAAACTCTGCTGTGAATGACCTAGATTTCATATGCCAACCTGCCATAATTTGCACAATAGTAATCAGATTTTGATGCCATGTGCTTTATATCATAGAGAATACAGTCCTTTGTCACCCAGAGAAATTGCAGAGCAATCAAGTAATGGTTGTTAAGAAATTTGAGGCACAGAATATCTTGAAACTTTGATACTAATTAAAGAGTCAAACGAGTACAACTTTGGTCACACCTATTCAGATCTGTTCAGATTCTGTAAAAAGTATTTAGAAGCAGGTGCATTATAGAATATGACTGAATAAAAATCTAAAGCGACAAGTGAAGGGTTTTGACCCTCAGTGTCACATATTTTTTCTGATCTAGTGTGACAACTGCAAATGATTCTATCAAGCTGTATGAGAAAAGTGTTGATTTATTGAACATTTCGTTTGTTGAAACTGTTTAATGCCGAGATGTTTGTTCTCTTTACTGATATCTTCAATAGATTATTTAATAGCTTCCTGGCTAATGACTCTGTTTATTTGTTTCAGGTTTGGTAAAAGGGTGAAGCCACATTCTGTTTCACTTGTTGCATACCAAAATGCTGTCTGATGTAAATAGCGGAATGACATCAACATACTCCATTAAGCGAACCTGCTTACTTACTTTCTTACTTAGAACGGCTAACTTATTTCCAATTGTCACGTCGGGGCAACAGGACAACATAGGCAACATTCGTGCTACAGTCAAACCTCGATATGACGCGGTGTATTTTGCATTGTTGGTGCTGCTGTTGTTTGCAGATATTCTTGTTGCTATGTTTATAAAAAGTGACTTGTGTTAGCTGAGTATGGCTTACAAAAATAGTAAATCTGTGGCTTTCTCCTTTTGGTGCCTTTGGGCTGCTCAGTGCTGCAGTCCTTCTGTCAGAGAGGTCCAGCTCAACACAATCTATATTTAACAAGAAGCTCTTTAGCGACAAGCGTGCACTAATGTTGACTGGTGAACCAATTCACCTCATCATTAGTGTTAATTCACCGTTTGCTACCTATATATAGCAGGGTGTAAATGTATTGGGACAAAAGCAGAAACAACCTCTCACTTGCTCAGATTCTCCCTAAACAAGTATGCCTTCTGTTATCTGCACTCCTGCCCAATTACCTTTGTTTCAATCTATCAAACCCTGCCACTGAAGGTGTTTTTGTGAACTTTGTGGTATTGGCTGACCTAGGGGCTTACAATGTCTGACTTCACCATTTTAGACCTGGTGTAACTCCTTTGTGGTTATTCTCTGAAAATGCTCATAAAGCATATCATGTTTTCAGTAAGGTTACAATACAACTTCTGTGAAGCTCACGGTGCAAATGAAATATTCTGATCAATGGCGCCTTTTTTATGTTTTTTAAACCATGTGTAGTGCAAATATTTCACGACATAACAGATGCGACGTTTTCTTGGATGCTTTGCTTGAACTTTGACCTGAGAAGAGACAGGATAACTGTGTAATTTGCACAGATTTGTTGAGGCTATTTGTTATTTGTTCGTAGAAAATTTATTTTTAGAATGACCATTCCATGAAATTGTGACTTTTTTGTTGCGGTAATGTTTACTCTGTAGAAGAATTGTCCGTGGCCTAACTGAACAGACTTTTAGAAGCCTACAGATAATTATTTAGTGAACTGTTGTTCCTTAGTGTTTTATTTGCATGTGTTGCCATGTAAGACCAACTATTGAGTCAGATATGACAAGATTTTGTGAAGTTGTGCACAAAGTTAACCCTTGCAAAAAAAGGAAAGGCTAGCGAGTTGAACATTCGTGCAGCGATGCAGACGACCTTCCGACTGTGCAGGTGGAAGTTTGTAGAACCTGCTTTGCACCAGTGATGTTCAGAACCCCAATGAGACAAGGGGTCAAAGTGGTCGAAGCCTTGTCGCAATGTCACGTAGTACCTGCTAGAAATAGATGAGCTTTTGTTGTTCGATCATTTCCAGATTTCGGAAGAACTTGGGCATTGCAAAAGTTGAATGAACCTTGTCTGTTTCAGCCTTTTAAGGGGTGCCTAGATGCTTTACATTGATGATGCTCTGCTAAGAAAATAGACTTCTTGTTACCAGTTACTTGAATCAGTTCCAGAATATTTTAACTGTGGATGAGATATGTGTGTTAGGAGTGAATTGATATGATACATTATGGATTTTAGCATCTGGACTGAATATGTTCATTCCTTGATATCATCAGTATGTTGGTGATTTATATTCAGTGTGTAACATTACCAAAATGCTTCATATTAAAGTTATCACAGAGCTGCATTTAGATGACACGTGTTCTTCGGATTCTTCGCACATCCAAAAACAACGCATACACTCAGACTTGTATATTCTCATGAATGTAATGTAAATGTAAGTGTTCGAAGTTTTTCATCGCTACATTAAAGCTTCACTAGAAAGCTCAGCTTATTTACCAGTGCTACATGATTATATCAAATTAAGTCGCATAGCTAGGTTGTTTGGTTCGTTCAGGTGCCAGGCAGGGATTTTTAGGGGTCTAGCCAAAGAGGATGGGTTGAAGATATTGTCCTGTACTGGTAGTTCTTGACTGGAGTACCAAGTGTTATAGGTGTGAATTCAAGATGAGTCTATCCTAATAGTGTTGAATGTGTCTGTTAGACTGGTGGTTTATTTGAGCCCAAGTATTCTTCAATTCAACTGTTCGCAGGAACAGGATTGTAAGGTAAACGAACATTGGTATAGGAATGTTGCGTTTATCTTTGCCTGTATCACTTCCATACTTTGAAGCCATTATTGGAATAAGTGGCATTATGCTTAGCTTGCAAGCACATATTTCATGTGGTTTAAGCATTTCTTGAATTTTGTCATTGTAAGAGGACAGAAGCGCATCCAGAACATTTTTCTGGGGTGTTCATATTGTAAGCAGCATACTGATGATGATGTTGATGGTGGTGGTGATGATGATTGATGATGATGATGATATTTTATTGTAATAAATACCTGCCAGATTGCAGACCATATCATGGCTAAAAGCACCACATCACCCCCTCCCACAAAAACAGAAAAAACTCACTGGAATTGGATCCTTTGTGCATCAACTTTTTTATCCCTGGTACTCAAGAGCCCCTTAGTTGCACCTCTGTAATTCGGCAGTCTTCCGATCGTGACTGTTGTTACTTGGGATTGATATTTTGAACTAGCATCTGTAGCCCTTGCCCAAGTATCAAAAGTGGTGTGGTTCCCATTCCAAGGAGCAGCAATTGTGCAACGTGGCTAGAAATTCAATACAAAATGTGCTCAGTCAAGTCTATAGATGAAAGTTGAACTACTTACATACACTAACCTACTTACATACACTGATGAAGGAACTAGCTATATAAATTTATGTATCCATAAAAGTATTCAGCAACAGTCAGCACAATGGACCAATGTGGAACATATCAAGTGTACACCTGTGAGGTCTACATTCAAAAACAACCAAATTTGCTGATGTGTAAAACCTTGGCCGTTTTATCTTTGAGTGCCTCCATAAAGTGAATGTACAAACAGCCATAAACTATTTTCAGCTACCCATAAAGCATGCTATTTCGAAACATAAATTGAAGCATTCTTATTTGAGTGTCTGGTCAATTGATAGGATAATTACCTTGCACCTGGATGCCTTGTAACTTGTGAAGGTAAAGGGAATATCAAGTTCGAAATATTTGCAGTTTCAGCACAATTTTTGCAAAATTGTTATGATTTATTTTTTGAAAGCTTAAACAAAGATCTCTAATTGTCACCATATTTACATAAGAAAACTACTGGTTATTAGAAAATCAATATATCACTTGTAACATAATATATTCCTGAAACTATAATATTAACACTAATAATGATTTGGTGAAACCTGATTTTTTCTATAAATAATAGTTTACTCTTGTACATAGCTTTATTATTGCGGACAGATTATTCTCGCATGTGGTGTAAGAATACATGTCATATTCATGAGCTCTTCATGAATATTCATGATTTCTAGGGGCTCTCGATCCCTCTGCTCATCCGAGCAGGGTCTCCTCCATGTCCCTTTCAGCTGAAACCCCAATAGACAGAACTATACTTTCATGGTGATAGGTCAATCGTCCTGGAATGTGGAGACTGCCTCCTTACCAGAATCTACTATTCTTTTCTCACCTTAAGACTTGAGCTATGCTGGAGTTGGGAGCATCTCAGAGTAGTTTTGTTGTTTTCCATGGTGGAGCTATTTAAATATTCGATATGAATATGATGACGAAAGAATATTGTTAATAAAACCAATAAGTACATCTGAGGTGACTGAAAAAGTGGAGCTCATAAATAAATAATTGTTACAAATAGTGGTAAGAACCTCTTATGCTAATGTAGAAAGAGTTGGCATGTTGTCTCTAAACGCATCGATGGTGACAGGCAAGTATTCGGAATAGCAATGCCAACAGAGTTCGTTCGTTGGTAGTGTAAGATTCCATAGGGGTTAGTTTTCCATTCCAGTCTGACCTGACTTCCTTTAGCGTTCTGTTGTGCTCTCTGGGGCATTGCAGTTCCGTCGGTTGCTCAGAGCCCTTGTGTTTCAATCACACAATTCCCAAAGGAAGCCAGAGAACCCACTGCAGCATAGTAATTCTGAATGGTAGGGTCAAGCGAAGTCCATTTCCATGCTTAGGTCTGTACTAGGTTTTTATAATTAAAACATTTTAAATTCTACATTTCAGCTCCATACATTAACCAGGACTTTTTGACGCATCATAATTTGCATTTCTACTGTGAATTCAACATATGTTGCCGTTGTCATTTTTATCAGATAAAGCAGGGGTGTCAAACCTTTTGGGATGGCCGGCCAGTTGCAACATTTTCCAGAAAGTGGTGGGCCAGAGTGCCAAAGGCACATGAGGAAAATGGGGTAGGGATCTAAGAGGAGCCATATAAAAGGTCGAATTAGGCTTTGAAAATGTGATTCCGATATGCATTATCAATTACAAACATCACAGAGAACTCATAAAACCTTAAAAATGAAAAAATTATACCTTTTACTCTCAATTGTGTTTTCTTTAGACAAGGCTCCACGGGCCAGAAATATATTGTTGGTGGGCCAAAAATGGCCCGCGGGCCGGCTCTTTGACACATCTGAGATAAAGGCTTTTGTGTGTACATTAAGGCAGCTAAAGCATACTGCTTAAATGAAATGAACTGTTCTCTCTGGCTATAACTTGAGCCTTTGGACATAAATGGCAAATACAGCACACACTGTCGGCCGACAAAAAATCAGAAACCAACGATTCCACATTTTACTTACACAGAAATGTCCAATTATGTCATGTTTGATATCTTCTATAGCATTAAATGGCATTTGCCAAAAGTAAAAGCTAAACTTTGTATTAACTAATCAAGTTTTACAGAATCTCATTTATGTAAGGTACATGCAGCTGCAGTTGAAGTACAACACACAATTTATCTGTATTAGTACTCCTGTAATTAACTGGTATACACGTCAAAGGCAATTCTTTGTAACATGCATTCACTAAATAATACCATCACCCAAGCTATTGCTCAGGCTGTTCAACTCTGGCAGTGAAGAATTTCTGCCCTAATGTTCCTCTTCATTTCTTAAATAATTTATATCTATTGCTTCAGGTTGCCTTGTTTGCTGATATAATTCAGGGCATCTTCTCTTTTCTGCATTGCTGCCACTCCAGTTATAACTTCATAAACCTTAATCAAATATCCTCTTCTCTTTTTATGATAAGCCCAGGAGAGCAGCAGAGTAATGGATGCATGCAGAGCAGAGGAAGTGAGTCCGCTTACTGTATTCCCTAAGGTTGACTAGTCCTTTTGCTACGCAGCAGAGTATAGATGTATAGCGTAATGGGCGTCTTGCATATCTGCTGTGCAGTTTAATTCAACTCCTGTAACGACTTTTTGTCAGTCAGTCATTCATACAATACTTATGATCATACTGTGCCTAGTCGAGTTCCCATAAATATAAATGTACTCAATCTGATAGCCTTGACCTTGCTAATTTTCAATGAATTGAGTGAGATTCTTCACCATCATTATCCATTTGTGAAAAAGAGATCAGCATACACAAAGATTGTATAGGTGACAGTGCCAGGCAATTTGGCAAGGAACTTGGGACTGGCTGGCATCAAGGCAAGTGGCTTATATGCTGGCTTTTACCCCTGCAACCCATTACACTTAAGAGGTTCATAATGTAGATCGTTATGTAAAGCTGATAACTTGAAAGCAACCATCTTGGATCGAAGTGCGCCTCCATCATAGAATATTCATAACAGGATAGCTGTGACAAATTCCCAACATAGTATGATGCTGCTGGGGGTAGGTAGACCATATCGCATATGTACACACTTCTGGCTAAAGCAGAGGATGTGACACGTAGGTCATTGAGCATCTGCTACACACTAATGAGTCACAACAGTGTACTAGCAATGTGTGAGAAACGAATGCAGCCAGTTGTTAAACTGTTAAAAGCATAGAGCAGAGACATTTAGAAGTCTATAATTGCTCGTCTGATACGCAATTGCCAGGTATGCAGGTCAAAGAGGAGGTAGAATCTTTCCAGTAGAACTCTAGAATAAAACAGGCAGAAAATTGACAGGTTCACTTGATGCGCTGCTTGAGCCATCCACATTGTTTTAACTGCTCGAATGACATTTACATTTTACACAAAATCTATTCTCGAGTCGGTCGTTGTTTACTAGAGTGAATTGGATAGACAATGACTTGCGTCATCATTTATCATCTTAATCTAATGGTCCTCGCAGCAGACGACGCCGTCAGCGCAAAGTGAACTGCAGAAGTACAGGGTAGTCAAAATCCAGGTCAACAGACAGATGCCTCGAGAGATAGAATAAGAAGCCACAACATCTCAAGTCGTGTTCTGAATGTCAAGAATGAACACACATACATACAGTCAACACAGAACCTAAATGCTGAATACAATCTAGCGGATTTTCGTCTGTACGTGGTGAGGCAATGAGACAATACTTAGGTCCCCACATCCAGACCGCGATAATCAGATAAATAAATCACTTACATTCTCATACATTCTGTTTGAGAGATACACAATGTAGAAACAACTAAAATGAACTGGATCTCATATAATATATTTGCAGGATTAAGAAGTGTACTGCAATGTACATTGGTCACTTCTTATTCTCTCATTGGTCACTTCTTATTCTCTCGTTGGTCATTTCTTATTCTCTTGTTGATCACTTCTTATTCTCTCATTGGTCACTTCTTATTCTCTCTTGGACAAATCAAGAAGCATACTAGATATAGTGCTACCGGCCAAACTGCAGTTCAGGTTAACTTGCTTTATGTGAAGAAATCAAAATAGAAATCTAACAAATTTGACCAAATTTACTCATAGCCAGAATGATTTTACAAAAGTATATCAAACTCTAGGAAGCACTGCAAGTTTAATATTTATATTTTAATCTTCCACAGAACTCAACTCTTAGAGAGGGACACTTAAACCTGAGAATAGAGTTTGCTCACTTTTTCAGTTCTTGTTCACATCGTATGATAGAAATGGTGGACATGAAAATGCATCTTAATTCAACAAATACACAGCAGATGCATCTAATAGGGTCTACAATGAGAAAGTAAGAAATTGTGATTACAATTGAAAGTGTTTTCTCAGGATGGTCACAATATCATCTTAATATTCAAACTGTATATGACAAATACGTCCGTCTTTGCCTCTCTGCAACCTGTTAAAGACTTAAAAACCAAGCCGTGATTACTATATTATTAATGTTTTGTTATTGTCACAATTTATTGCTCCAGCACAGACAGACAATGCACTTCAAGACAATGCAATAAGAACGATGATGACTTCATCGTTAATCAGACAGTTAATTAGGCAGCAATTAACCAGTGTACCTTGATAGAATTTGTTCTGATCACATGCTTGGAATTAAATAGCATATTTCTTTTATTAAACATCACTCTCTTGCATAATAAACATTCGTTTGCCCTAGAGCTTAGCAGATGATGTTGTAACAGGTATCTTAAATTTATTGAAGTTCACACATCACAAGATCAAAGGCAGACAGATTAAATTCTTAAACCTATATCGGAATATAAAAATGCTTCACCATGTCAGGTGGAGACCGTGCAAGGTTCATTGTACTTAAATCTTCTCCTAATCTTAGTATTCATCTGTCTTTCCGTGGGTCCTCTTCCGGAAAGTCTAGGTCACCCTGTGGAACACGTCTCCTTTCTCCAAATGACTCTTGCTTCACAGATGACACATTAGATGTCGTCTCCAGTGCTCTGTCTGATTCATTCTTTTCATTTAAGGTCCTGTAAATGGTCATTGCCTGAAACAATACTCAAATTTATAAATGTCAACATGATTAACATTAAATTCAACATTAAATTTGAATAGCTTAGAAATCAACTTAAAAATGAGCAGACATCAAATCAAAGATCAAGACAAACACTGAATGGCATTATCAATTTAGCCTTTATTTCCTGAACATTAACTCTACACAAATCACTTAGTGCGGGAGGTAAACCACTAAAAAGCCCGAAAGTCCTTTTTCAGAGCAAACACTTTCAGATAAGCAGTCTCCCTCCCTCTCTACTGTTAACAGTCGACATTTGCATATAAAATGCCTGTGCAGTGTATAACCTTTGCTCACCTTAACTGAAAGTAATGCACCTATACATATCATGGTGCAAATGTACAATAAACTGGCTCTTACAATACCTAACAAATCCTAGCAGCAAATGGGAATTTGAGGATTTGCTTCAGGATTATAAAAATAAAATTTTCGATTAAATATCTGATCTCTTAAGAAAGTGTGAGAAAAGTAAGCGTGGTAAGTGGCATACCTGAGTGACCATGCTGGAGACATCACCCGTATTAGTGGGCAGAAGGACAGTGTTTCCTTTCTTGGCTAAGTTACCAAATGCAGCAATGTATTGCTCAGCAACTGCCATTGAAACCGCATTCAGACCATTCTACAATTAAACACACATCAAAACATACTTCAAAAATAAATGAGCACCATAATTTGAATTTATATGAATTTAATATAGCGCCCCTTCAAGACGACTACTCAGAATTGCGCCCGATCCAGGCCTGAGCAAAAAGAAAAGTCTTGAGGTGTCGATGAAATGTATCAGAGGGCACCCTAGTGAGGGAGTGTATGACCAGAAAGAGACCATTCCATGCTGTAGGGCCAGCAATGGCGAACGCCCTGGACTGTGTAATGGTTGTGGGAGCAAAAGGCACAAAGAGAGAATGTTGAGAGGCTGAATGTAAAGATCGATGACCTGGACATGCAACTACAAATGGCACAAATAATACAAACACTGAAATGTATCTGAACCAATGCATATTATAATCACCAAAGAAAAACCAGGTACAGTAATACTACAATTTTTAATAAAATAAGCAACAGTGAATTTTTGTAATTAGCATAAATCTCTTGCTTACAGGCCTCAAATTCAATTATCTGCAATGTTCACACATTTAAGAGTCATGCAAAAAAGTTCTTTTAAAACTACTCCCAATGATCAGGAACAGCGGATTTCAGCTTCAATCAGGTTTAAATTCAGAGGAATATCACTATTACAACACATAATGATGACTGCCACTCGCTAGAAATATGATGCCTACTGCATAGTCGGGTACAAATATATTCGCAACACACAAAGCTGCCACCCAACCCCCAATGGACTGAATCATGTACGATATAAATCGAAAATTGTATACAGCACCACATCAAGAAACCTACTCAGAGGCGAAAACTACTACACAAAATAAAATTTTAATATTCCGATATGTTTAAAAGCAATACCTGTTTGGCAAGAGCCTCAGCAACCAGCCTGATGGACTGCTGCTTAGCAGTAGCTATTGCCACAAGGGCTTCAGCCTCACCTGGGAAAAAACAAGGCTAAGGTCAAGCTACCAATAAACCAAACATTATGCTGTAGCAGTCAGTCAGCCAGATTTCTTATAACACTTCAATGATAAACTGCATTGATTTTTCAGTCGCTTTTAGTACACAACTGTGGTTAAGGTGTCAAAAGATGTTACTAAAATTGTGGACAATCCATGCTTGTCAGCGGACAGCAATATTAAAAAAAACACTTTATTATACATGCTTCTCTATCATAATCCATCAATCATGAAAGCGTATTAGTGATTAAAAAAGTATACATTACATCTCATAAAAACAATATTTATGCTTCTCAAAATTTGTCATTCTGTTTGTCTGTCCAACCAAAAACTGGTGAGATATGAAAACTCTAGAGATATGAAACTTTAACCGATCGTTTTGTGCCAAATTTCTAGGTCAAAGCAATTACTATCAGCTCAAAATGTAATTTCATTTTAAAATGTGGACATTTTAGTACTGTAACAACCGTTGCAAAATTACACCTTCAACTCTCTTGACATCATTCGAAGACGGAGTGAACACGCAAATCAAGCAGATTACTGATCCATTGGCAGCAATGAAAATTTAGGTGTCACGAAAGGAACACTAGCGATATGAATCTAATCTACCTGTAAAACAATATAGCCCACTGAACGGATAGCATCACTCGGCAAAGCTCCATGTCTACTCACTTCAGCAAGTAGGGCATAACTGAGTAGACAATTTCAACCGAGTACCGAATCCGAGTATTTGGATGAACTATTTGCCGGATCCGGGTACGAACCGAATAGTAGCACCAAATCTGGCAACGAGTACCATCCGTATGCAAAGCATAGTTAACCTGCCATGTGCACAGCTACGAAGAACTATCTATGGTCAATGCAGAGTCTATAGCAATCCTTCATATAGCGTATTGGTGGACTCTAGCCTATAGCAATATATTTATGATTAAATAACTTTACTTGTGAAAAAAATGTAAAACCTTGTTATAAAATTTGAAATATGAAGTTATCAATGACGTCTTTACTCTCTAATGTTTACCGGCAAGTGGGTGGAGTCAATTCAAGTGGGAAAATTACTGATTTGGTTGCCACCTGAGGAATACAACCAAAACAAATTCAAATGTATAAATTAACGTGATCATTATTTTAAAGAAAATTCAATGGAATGTTAAGTTCCTGTTTAATTAATCAATAGCTTATAAGTAAGTCCGTTAGTCCTAAATGTATTTGATGAAAAAATATTATTTTATCCCAAAAAAATATTTTTTTCAAAAAGTTATTTTTAGCTATTTGCGGGTGTAATATTTGCCGAGGCAAATACTTCCACATAGTCCCAATATTCGGCCGAGGCGAATGTCCGAGGCGATTTCCGGTTATGCCCTACCAGCAAGTCTAGTCTCAACATAAAAGTGAAATTACCTTTAGCTTGATTGACTTGTTCTGTAAGGTAAGCTTCTGAGATGAGAATCCTCGCTCGCTTTTTACCTTCTGCAACATTGATCTCTGCCTCTCGAATACCTAGACCACCACAGACATGTCAAACCAGCATCACCAAATGTCACCACACATGGATTGTTGCTGTATTAAAACCGGAGCTACAGACATAAACCACTTGAGACCACTGCAGCCATTGTTTGCAACATGGTGGCCTATCAGTAACATGCTTGGTTGATCATGCAATTGCTAGATTGATTGTATGTAAGGACCCAGGGAGATACACAATATGTTAACAATACGATTTAACATGTTTTTAATGATCCCAACAGAAGGACATACATGATTGATAATTAACTGGAATGGGAGCAATAGGGAAGAAAAAAGGCCCTATCTGGATCGAACGATCCCGCTGGTCACCCTTTTCTTGTAATACATTAAGCAGCAGATAATAAGACAATTCAGATTGAACACTGTATAAGGGAGCATAACTTGCCACTGTTGGGAAGTAAAGGACAAGTTATGTGATGCATTTGTCCCATGTACAGGAGCTCTTTTGGAGTCATTCACTGCTAGTTCAAGGGCTCACAGACAGAAATTAAATGTCAAACATGAGTCCTAAATAAAATTCAAATCAAATTTTACTAGAATCGGTTTCATGGTCTATGATCAAACACAATAACACGTATGATGAGATAGTGTCCTAAACTATTACTGGCCGTGGATGGTAATTATGAGTCAAATTAGTAGCAAGAATCAATTCATGGGAGAAGTGTGATGGGTTAATCAATCCACTGTTCTGGAATAAGTATTTGGTGATGAAAGCAGATCTTGTTATAATATATGGAGAGTAAATTGCAACTTGATCATAAACAATAATATTAGCAACAGTAACATCCTGAGTAGCAATTATTAAGTATTATCCGCTGTGGGATACGGAACCACCATTTAATAAGCCATGTTAGCATAACATGGAGGAACCTAATACATGAACTTCTGACTTGGTAACTACTTAGAATACATTGACGCAAATTTTACTTCCTGTCAAACTAACCTTCTGATTCGAGCACAGCTGCTCGTTTCTTTCGTTCTGCCTCAACCTGCATCTGCATTGCTTCCTGAACTCTGGGTGCAAGGCGCATGTCACCTGCAGAGGAAGAAACAAATAAGCTCATCAAGACAAAGTTTCATATACATCTTATGCATGTATGCATTCAAACATCATTCTCTCAGTCAGAATTATATGTACAAAATCTCGCAAGCAGTGGTATATTATTTGTCTACATCACATGACTCATTTCCAGATCTTTTTGCCCATTTTGCAACAATCAAAATTATGGGATCAATATTTTACATGCACACAATATATATATAAATATATGTATATATATATATATATATATACTTATATATATATATATCTTTCAATTCTTAACTATGATGTTCCTTTTAATAAGGAGAAAGCAGAGACAGACTTCACAAACACTATAAAATCATTAACAACTATGGCTAGCAAAAAGAACTGATGATTGTCTAATGAGAAAATGGTGTATGTACTTGAAGAACAATGATATCTTACGAATTTCGTATCTCTTGCAGGTAACACCCCAAGCCTCGGCCGCTTTGTTTATAGATGCTACAAACAATCAACAAGAAAGCAATTAAATGATAAGATGTCTCAAAGCGATAAGAAATACCTGTAGAATAGATGAACATGGCTGAGAAAATGAACATGACCAAAAAAGTCTTCAATCTATCAGCAGCCAAACAGCGCATGCAGAAATTTTTTGGCAAATTAAACAATGCGCCGCTTAAGGTTAGTTAATACTAGTGTAAAAAAGCACTATTCGATGTTTAGACACATTAAAATGCTAGAATCGTCTACATTAAAAATGACAAAACTGACCAACAATAGCAATGTTGAGTAGTTCTCTCTCTCGGAAGACGGTGTCCAGAGCAATCTTTCCGATTTCAGATCTCATTGTCGTCTGAGCCAACTGCGTAATTGCATACTCTGCATCTTCAACGCCATAACTTGCCTAGCCAACAAAACCTCAAAAATATCACTGACAGAAACAAATTTGAACCTGTCTCTCTCGCTCTCTCTCACACACACACTTAGCATCTGCACAATACTTCCGTAAAATATTGATTATGGGGGAAATCCTCTGCGATCTCAACCCCATTGGCAGCAGTGCATGCCTTGATAAAATTGTTCTCATATTATACTAGCATTTGTCATCCTATACATACAGCCAGTCATACACACAGCTAAGACTATAACTGCAGCACAATAGGCATAAACATTTAAGCTTTAAATAAAATCAGTCTAATGAATGAGCTCTTTGTGTTAGAGTCAATAACACAAAGCCATAGATCTAACCTAAAATGACCTTATCTAAGACACTTCTGCAACATTGTGAAAGACACAAAAATCAATTGATAGAGGATGATACCTTAGAGGACACAAATTACCTTATATGGTTCAACAACTCTAAGGTAAAGGACTCCATCTATCTGTATATTAACGTTATCTGAAAAATAAGGACAGAAACAGCGCTCAGAATAAGTTAATCACAAAGACCAAATAACCTTTAAGTAACTGATCTAAAGAAGTCACTCTGTTAACGACACATATCGTTTCAGTAACTGTAATGAAGGTCTCATTTAATAAGATCAAACTGCAGACTCAGATGCGACGAGCCTGAGGTAAATTAAAGTGAAAGGCAAGAACAACTACTGTCAGGCTAAGAAATTAAAATTTTTAATCACCAAATATTTTTATTCATCACTAACAATTATTCATCAGAAAAGTAATCACATTATGCACAACAATTAAATATAACAAATGATTGACAGCGAACAAAAGGGAAAGGAGTCAAACCCTAATTGGACCGTGGTCCTGCTTGCAGGGTCACCCATTGTGTAGGTGGGACCGCCGCCTCGTTTGTATGATCATCCACATACGTAGATGGTTGAGTCGGAAATAGTCATAATAATTATCCATAAGTTTGTTTTAGAAAAAGAGACTTAATTAGTGAACAAAAAAATCTTACAAATTATAAGTAAATGGTATAGCATTCGCAAGTTACAAATACAATTGCTAAGTATCACAGTTCAAATTCGCAGTGTGCTAAAATTTGAACACGCAGTTCACGTTTAAACAAAAAGATATTGAGAAGATAGCTCGTAGTTCTGCCGAAACTCAATTCCGTACATTAGGACCACAGAGCGTCGAATCAAAAATTTTCGTGTGTTTGTGATTTTAATGACGCTGAGTGACAGTTAGTTTACAGTAAACCACTTGTTCACATGAGCAGTTAATTTACAGTAAACCACTTGTTCACGTGAGCAGCTAATTTACAGTAAACCAATTGTTCATGTGAGCAGGCTCCTGGTTCATTAAAGCAATGAGCTTATATCATAAGATGCATGTGATGCAAATATGAACTAGAGCTATAAAACAAGAGACTTATTGAGACCGACACTTTCAGTTGACAAAAATAAGGTCTAAACACCTAACTAGTGTCATATAATTGCTAGAGTGCTTCTGGACCTGCAGACAAAAATAAACTATTCTCTTACATCTCTACTGCATCATATACAAGTGGAATCCCATGGTGGTCAATCATGACATAAGTAATTAAAAGCTTTAGATAAGTTTATTCTTAATCACCCATTATAATACTAGTCTTCAATTACTGGCTATCAGTTACCAAACAAAACAAAACAGTTCACATTATGTGTCGATGTAGCGTGTAGCGAAAAAGTTGAAAATTCAAACATTGTAGAGCGTTAGCATCAAGTCAAAACGGAAAGCATGTTTTACCATTCCTCTGAGGGTACTTCGATATTTATATAGCGCCTTCGAAAGGTCTTATAAGGTGCTATATAAATAGCCAAATACATACATACATACATACTGTGAAACAGAGAAATACCTGCTGTTATGGCACTCTGCTGAGGTATATCTATTGCCAGTTCTTTCAAACTCTGGACGTACTTAATAGAATCAACAACTGGAAGCAGAAAATTTAGACCCTGATAAAGAGAAAAAACATTAAACATGCTTAGGAGAAATATGGTGGCTTCATATATTGATCAAAATTCCATAAATATATAGATATAATTACAAAAGAGATGTTTGAGAGATGTTGATGAAAAGTAAAACTGACTCAATACAAAGCCCATAAAACTACAGACAGTAATCTTGGTCAATGTATGCATGTAAGCATGCATCAAGACCATGGTTGCTAAACATCCAGTAACAGGACGACTAAGGCTAATGACCAGGAAAACATCCATCACTTTGTATATTTGTTGTATTGGGGTTAGGCTATTATTTCATCGGAGTTTTTAACGACTTTCAACATGCGTGTTGAAAAGAATTATTCTTACAAAACACAGTACAAAGAATGTATCTTGTAAGAAGTTCAACGTGAATGTTATTGGTGACGAGGATTTGCTGTGGACACCTCAGAGAAATAATTATTGTAACCAATCAAGAAGGTGGAATCGATTGCTTAAATAAATACTTTGCAACACTATGATCAAAAGCCTCAATTAATTTCATATAGCTTTCCAGTGTGACTTCACTTCTTGGTTACTTAGGAAGTCCACAGCTTTGGAGTGAAACATTCAATGTGTCCTTTAAGCTTCTCTGTACTCCTTAATCATGTATCTTGCAATCCTACTGATGACACTTAATATGACACCAATTGACTACCTCCAAATGAGATGATCTCGAAACTGTACAAGCAGTCAAATCAACATTGACAGCAGTTACGATCAAAACAATCCATGCAAGTTATCTATCAAAACCTGGAAATAAAAACCCAGAGAATAAACACCAAGTCATTAACTGATGCTTTATAAACACATAAGTTACACTTAGTAAACAAAGAGATAAGATAAGAATCATAAATCTTAGATTCAAATACCGGTTCCAGAATTCTGTTAAACTTTCCGAATCTTTCGATCACCCAGGCCTCCTGCTGTGGTACAAATAGGATGACAGTGTTGATGGGGAGACCTGACCTCAACCGAATCTGCTGCTGAGCAGCAAAATTTATGGTCTTCTGTTAACCAATAACAAGGTCATATCCAATAATTGAATCAATGAAAATAATAGAAAAACGCAATTAGAGAGTAAGATAAAAGCATTCATGAATTCCCAACAAAGAATCTTGTGAAAGCTAAAAAATTCTAGATAACACATGGTGAAAGGGGGCTAAAAAGGTTGCAACTAAAAAGGTGCTAAACAGGTTTCTGCACCTCCCATAATCAAATCATGGTGAACATAACTGTGACTGACGCCAACTCTAAATGTCATTGTCTAATTGTTGGACAGCTGCAATAATTTGTGCTTGTCAAATGTCAACAATGACCTGCTCATTTAAGGTTAAAATTATAAAATAAGGTTTTGATGACCCAAGTGGAATGTATGGCAGAAGTGTGCTTCCCGCTCTTCATCCCTAGACAAATTCCAAGGACCTGTTGTGTAGTCAGTTCGTCCCAGGAATTATTGCTTAATCCCCGTTTTACACCATTGCCAACGGACACCGTTCAGTAAGAGAGACACAAACATGCAAAGAATTTAGCTCAGCCTTGCTTCATATGATCCGATCAGTGGGCATGAATGAAACCTTTAAATTAAAGACCCAGCACACTATTCAAAAACACCAGCATTACACACATTTAAGAATGGAAGGAAAAATTTATGATTTCACATTCACAGTTCGTCCATATGCACCATTTAAAGAGAAATTTAGACGAGCCCTGAATAGAGTAGAAAAAGAACTTTGCTTCTGTGGGCAAATTTTGGCTGAAATAGCTAATGGGAAAGCCAAAACAGAGGCATATATCGAAAAACACACTTCCAGAGACTGATTCCAAAGGCTTGGTATAATAAATGTAAAAACTGAACACTTCAAAATGGCATATTTATGCAGTCAATTGTCATATAATAAAACAAAAAATGCACATTCAAATTCAAAACAATCTATGCTGGATTGTTTTGTCACATTTGTGACTCACGTAAAAGCTGCTCTCAAGAAAATGCCTCAAACTACCAGCATATCAGTATATCAGGGATTTGCTGCTATGGGCCCTTCTGCCTGGAATGACCTTCCTATTCCTCTCGGTTCTCCTCCTTGTCTACTTGTTCCCTAAATGTATTTCTCTTTCAATAGGCCTTCAGCACCAAGAGCGCCTCTTTAATGGTTCATGCTGTGAGAAGAGCTTTATAAATGTCCGATATGATACGATCGGTCATTTAGAACATACTGACTGACTACTTTACCATTGCTTAACTGGCAAAAGTGCAGCATCAGGCTGCATATATATACCGGGTGTCATAAGGGTTGTCTATGGTCAGGTGAGGCTTTATGATAGTTGGTTAGGGTAAGCTCATCGGCGTCATGAGGGTCGGTTAGATTCAGAGTTAGCATTGTCATTAGAAAACAGCATGCCAAAAATACCATACGACATCCGGAAACGTAAGCACCCAGATACTGCACTTTTGTCGCTTAACTTACGCAATTATTCGCAATACCGAACGAGCAAATGATGTAAACGTTATACAACCACGCTCCTGTAATATCGCCTAAACAAATGCACAAGTCGTTGGAACATTCTTAATGCAAACACTGTAGGCTACAGTTAGAAAAATTTCTACCTTAAAATTGCCTAGATTTCTTGAAAGCCTCAACATTTTCTGTGTCTTGATGTTTAGAATTTCGTTTTCCTTCTTCTCACACACTCGTGTTTCGTTCGCGCAGAACAAAAACTATGCCACCACTAACAAGCGCTGCTCTTTATAAGCAAGTAGGCAAGTAAGCCTAATCTTGATTAGCATTAACTATGGTGTCTATGAGACTATGACAGTGATTGTTGACAGTGATTGTAACTATGCTGTTTTACATTGCAGCGGGCGGGGGTCTGTGGAAACGTTACGATGCGTTACAAGGGGGTGGGGGTCAAAACAGCCAATTTTAGCGTTACGTAATTATGAATAAATTAAAAAAATTAATGTGGCTGGTAATATAATATTATATTCGTCTATTTAGAAGGAAAACAACCTGATAACATGCAAAAATGCTAGGCTAACATGAGTGACAGAGGGTAATAAAAGTAATTCTTAATTTGTGAATTTTGAGGAAATTAAGTGGAAGCAGAAGCTCTGTGAAGAATATCGATCATGCTTAGAGTTGTTTCATATGGTGGGGAAAATTGTCATCAGCTGCGTTGATCGATCGTATGTTAGTAAATTCAGACACAATACTGTAGGGAAGGATTGTTCTAGCAAATCAGGCTTTAGTAACCTATGCATTTGGCTTTTCTTAGCAGTTTTTCCATGAACTCGTTTCTTGTGACAAGGATGGGGGGAGATATGATGGTAGCTTTGCAATGGCAGTGACTTCGTTTGTTTCACGGGTAGAAGGGGAGAAAAACCATGGATTTTCAGTTTGTTTTCTGCTGACACCATCAAAGAGGATGAGCAAGTTGCTGGGAGGTGATCTATGATGTTGAGTTTATCGCTAAAGACGACAGCCAGAGTGTTTTTTAAGTCTTAACTCGGGTTTTGCTTGGTAGTTGAGGGGATGGTAATTCAAGTGACAAATGGCGACGAGTAGAGGGCTAAAAGTTCTTTAAAACTACAATTTCTTCCGATTGTGAGCGGAAAATTTATTCTTAAAATATGTAATATCTTTTCCGGTCTGTTTACAAACTTAGGAATAGGCATTGTATGTTTATAATAGAGATTGTAAGCGAAAATGGCATTATATAAAGAAGCATCGCGGATTTTAAAATTGGTCGATGAACAGCGTGGCAGTATAAAGAATCTCACATTTTCAAGTCGCTATAAAGTATGCATTTCAGTACTTACTTTCAATATCGCCCACCGCTCACGTGCGCTTGGTAGAAGAATCATCGCAGTGTGGTCTTCAACATTGTTTAAATCGCCAAACAGTGTTTATGTAGCATTAATCAGCTCACTAAGAATTGCATTAATTGCATTTCTAATTGACTGAATCAGAACTTTTGTTTAAGTCATTGAATCCAGTGTGGTACATGTTTGCGATGGCTCCACAACAAATGGTTCACGAGAGATATTTCACTGAAAAACAGGTGACTACAATTGGGTCATGGACAAAAGGTCACAAGCAAAGGGATATTATTCACCATTGTATTCAGTGAAATAGAGGGTTGATTGATGAAAATTATCCAATCGGCATTTTGCGATCAGCATTTTATGCTCGGGCAATCATTGGTACCCATTTACTAAGTTGCATTAAATGTCACCAAACTTTACCTGGTGATCCCTAGCACCGAAAGTATTAATTGGCGCTTACATTCTAAGATATATATTGCCTCAAAATAATTTTACAACGATTCAAAAATAAATTATAGATATTTTAAAGTTCTATAATGCACAACGCATGATACGAATATTACATATTTACAAACGTGCATAGAAAGCGTATACGGGATTGGGCACGTTTGAACACTAAGTCTGTTTCCATGTGACGTATTTTATAGCACAGTTATTAAACTTATTGCTATCCCACTTATAATTTTGATAATATTATTAATTATAATATTAATAATATTAATAATAATATTAATAACTATTAATAATAATAATAATAATTTAGTTGCTTTTAATGGCACGTTTCCTTTGACCTCTGAAGATGAGGCCTGACAACTATTTTAATAATAATCTGTAAGTCCCTGGGGAAAGAAGTACCTCAGGGCATTACAAAAAATATTAATAGGCCTGATTATAAAAATAATATAGTGTATATTATAGGGAGCTTTATTTCATGGGACGTGGCAGTGGACCTGTATGTTCTGTGCTTTGTAACCGAAGGGTAGCATGTTCCAAACTCCCCCAAGTAATGCGTTGCTAACATTTTTGGAGCCCCAGACTATAATTAATTAATGATTGCTTTCCATTCCATATGTACAATTTTGTACATAAACCTGATAAGTGCTTGCAAGGTTCTGACCTGGACCTAATGTACTAATCTGACCCAATTACAAAACATGGGATCTTTAAGCTTTTATGCAACAGTGCCTTAACTGCATAGACAAAAGGCACATTCTACATAGAAAATAAAACAAACACTGTTCACGTAGACCTGAAATATCTTAGGTACAGATCAATCATTATTTTAGTAAGTCAGCCAATCAGGAAGTCAGCCAACAGAGCAAACTTAAATTGCACAATCAGCAACATCATATATCAGATGGTCATGAGAGCTTTTATGATTTGTCTACAGTGTTAAATATAGATAACACTAGCTTTGTTGAACCAGCAAGACAATATTTGCCTCAGTTCGCCTATAACCTTCAGAATAAACTAACATCAAAAGCTTGTAATGAGGGATCACTAGACTGAAATATCAGTCTCCCAGGATGTAATTATGAGCTCGGTGGTCAAATCATTCAGCAGTTGTCTCTCTGATATAAATGTTGCCATTGAAATATAACCATCCATTCGTTCTGAGCATTTATATAGCGCCTCTTTAAGAACCTACTCAGGTTCTAACCGGTTCTTTCCGGTTCAAGCCGGTTGATCAGTAGGAATCAATTCAAATCAATTCGATTCAAACTATACTTGAACCAATAGGAAGTCCTAAGAATTCAGCCTCAAAGGAAATCCATAGAATCGGTTAGAACTGGTCAGAATTGTAACTTAACTGGATTTAACTGAATTTAACTGGTTCTGATCGGTTCCGGGTCTGAACGATTTTAACCGGTTCTGACTGGTTCTAACCAGTTCAAGCCGGGTTGGTTGAACCAAATCGATTAAAGTCGGTTGGAATCAATTCAATTCAAACTATACTTGAACAAATAAGAAGTCCTAAGAATTCAGTTGTCAAAATGAAATCAGGTCCTAACCTGTTAAAACCGGTTTTAAATGGTTTTAAATTGTTCTGACCAGCTCTAACCATTTCAAACCAGTCTTAACCGGTTCTCACCGGTTGTAGCCGGTTCTGACTGGTTCTAACCGGTTTTAACCGGTTCTGACTGGATCTAAACGGTTCTAATTGTTTCTAAACGGTTCTAATTGTTTCTATCCGGTTCAAACCGATTCTATCCGGTCTGACCGGTTCTAATCGGTTTTCAGGTTCTAATTGGTTTAAACCGGTTCTGACCGGTTTTAACCGATTCTAAACGGTTCTTGCCGGTTCTAACTGATTAAAATTGGTTCAAACCGGTTCAAGCCGTTTGCTCAACCGAATCGGTTGAAATCGGCTGAAATGGGTTGTAATCGATTCAAATGGATTCAATTCGATTCATACTATACTTATATTATTATTTTGAGGCAATATATATCTTAGAATGTAAGTGCCATTTAATATTTTCAGTGCTAGGGGTCACCAGGTAAAGGTTTTGACATTTAAAGCAACTTAGTAAATGGATACTCGTACCGGCCTTGCTCCAAGTGCTGCAAATAAAGGTCTGGTTTTTTTTTAAAAGTCGCACTGCAAGTAGAAACTGGATTGATGAATATAATCATTGCTCAAATGGAAATTGGAGCGATGGAATAATGCTCTAGTGCTTAGTGCTCGCAGAAGTCGGATTGATGCTTGAACTATATGCTACAACGTTGAATCATTTTAGTCTGAATTCTCGGCCCTGAGCTACATTCTGGAAGTCATGAATGATGTGTTTGACTACAAACGGTTTGACATAATTTTATGTGTGGGCTGCAATTGTCTGATCATGATATGAACAATGGTGACCCAAGAGTGAGATGAAATAGAGCACTGTGGCCTCACAGTGGGACCAGGACAATGACATAAATTCCGGGCCCCCTAGTTAGAGCAGCCACGGGCCTTTAAGCTATCTGTTAAAGAGCAGCTTTTCAGGATTTGCTGTAGCAAAACCGTTTATGATACCCTCGTAGGTTAATTGTAAGCCCATTCTAGGCTCATAAGACTCTCCAGGCCTGCAGACATTTACCCCTCAGCCACCCTGAGTGGAGCTTCTCATTGAGTCGACATGGAATAATCAAATAAACTTGTGTTTATTGTAATTGAAGAACAAACGTCAGCTATACGCTTTGGTCTGTGAGACAGCAAAGAACAGCGTTGCTTTGCAGGAGATTTTAGATGCAACCAAGATACAGAGCCAGGAAATCCTCGTCAAGGATAAACATCTTGCTAAGGCTCTGTTGCATGATCTGCTTTTTGGTAAAGGTCTTTCTGGAGTGGATGCAGTGGAGGTATTCTTCTCTTTACACTATTCTGTTAACTTATACATACTCATTTGAAAGTTGTTGATTTAAAGTGTAAAAATAAAACTTTACATTTCTTGTCAGTTTTGCTTGCTTTCTAGTATTCAGTCATCTTACAATTTCACTTGTAATCAACAACTTTGTATGCAATTGCAGGTATTTGAAAAACTTGCCACTATTGATCTAAGATGGGTTTTCCAAAAACCTGCTGACTCACCACCACCTTAGTTACTTTAGCACAAATTGTCTAACACATTACCTTAAATCTATAAATTATCAGTCAAGACAGCATTCACATATTATTGGATTAAAGTAGGGACATCTTAAGAAAATGATTGGCAACATATCAGAATACTAGAACCACCAAACTCCCTAGAAGGGCACAGCCACAGGCGGCGATCTCATATCACAGTTGGGGGACACCCTATGAGAGGGGTAGGAAATGTTGGGGGACACACGTATGACTTGTCCCCTCTCCATAAAAGGTGGGGGGACTTGTCCCCTTGACCCCCCCAGGATCGCCACCCCTGGGCACAACTGAAGACTACTAGCTTGCAGTCTGTATTCCTTATCTTCTTTTGTTGTTGCACTAATTTTCATTGTTCAATGAACCTAAATTAAAATAAACAAATCGTCTAATATCTTTTGTACTGTTTATGTGGTATTATTCTTGCTTTCTATTCTAGATGCAATGAGGCACAGTCAAGGTTTTATTGTAAAATAATTATTAATTGCATTTTGGCAGGCACATTAAGCATTAAGCATAATAAAAATGTCATGTGCTTGAAAAAATCAGACAAATGCATTAGCAGTCGTATCACTAGCATATACAACTGGAGATTACTAAGATGAAGAAAGAAAGCCAATTTGTCCTTTGTTTGGTATGCTTGTGTTTAAAGCTATATAAAAGTTTATATGTTAGGCATTTTGTACGTCTTTTGTGCAAAGCAAGCACTACTGCGGCACTCACCGAGGTTGAAGTCAGAAGCTAAGAAGTTAAAAGTGAGAGCAAAGGATTTGGAAATTGAAGATTTTCCTACTGCTTCAGGTATTTAATTTCTTCTTCTTAATTGACTTGGAGTGGGTAGCATTATTAAGATTTTAACTTTAACTCTGGTTAAAAGGTACCATTATTAAGCTTAAATAAAACTGTGTTTGTTTGACAGTCTATGTAATAATAATAATAATAATAACAATGCCGATTTATAAGGCGCCGTAAACGCGGCCCTAACTACTACAAGGACGCTGTACAATGTAGAACGAAAGTCAGCAGACAGGATGAGCCTTAGAAAACAGAAACACTTTCAGTTTAGTTTTTACTGAGTCGGCCAATCTGACAGTAGGTGGGAGACCGTTCCAACACCGCAGACCAGCTGCCGAGAAAGCACGGTCTCCAAAATGCGACCTCATCCTCTGCACACGGAGTGAGTCCCGAAGCATAAACCACGCAAATAAGCGGGAGCTGATCCATGTATCGATCTGTAGACGAGCAAGCATAACTTGAAGCCAATGTAAAGACTGCCAATTTTAGAGAGGGACATTTAAAATGTTTTTTCCATAATTAAGCAGTGATTTCCAATGACAGACTAGACAAGTTTTGTTTGTTTTAGGAGAGTGGAAGAGCTGTCTCTTAGGCTAGCCAGAGGAAATCCTGCATGCAAAGTGGAACCTACTTAATTTGCTTAGCATCAGCATAGGAAGGCTGTTAGCCAGTCCTCTACCTTCTGGTTATCTTCCTACCGACAGAGTGCAGTCATTATGGCTGAGTTGGCCATGGGATGCAGATGTTTAATTTTGATAAGGATTTACATAAAACTGCATTGAGTGTTTATCACTGGCCAGTGGCCACATCAGTCAGTACAGAGATGGTACATTTTTATATGAAGCTAAGTAAGCAATCCAGGAAAAATTCACCTTTAGTCTGGCAGACGTTTTTTAGAATGTACTTAAATTAACTTAATTCAAAAGCGTAGTGAATGTATGTAGTACATTGATATAATTAAATCATGAAATACTGTAGTGTACCCATTGTTTATATTTTTATTTGTAACTGCAATATCTGATTGAACACTTGTTTTATTCCGTTCTAGTTGTTCTCCCTCGCTACGTCCGCGTGAATACTATTAAGACAACAGTCGATGACATCATCAACCATTTTCTGAAAGAAGGCTTCCGACTTGTTGAAACGTCTGGGTTGGATAGCCACAGGTTTCTAAACTCTGTCTTAGTGATACACCTAGTTGTTCTTCTAACGGCGGTGTAGCAGTCTGTGTATAACTCCTAGTCTGATTGCTGAATTGCATATTTGGTATGTTGTGTGTATCTGAATAAATGGCAAAAGGCACCAGGTTGAAATGGGAAGTATTGAGAATGGGTTGAATAAGATGAGGGATAGATATGTGCTGTCATTAGCCATTGCAGTCTATTAGCCATTGCAGTTTATTAGCCTTTGCTTTGGGATTGTGTATCACATCTAACGCATTTGCATATATGTGTTTCCATGCAATGTATTTTGCACATTGACTGCCTCTACAAGATCCTGACGGTTATGTTTTCAATCCTGTGGCCAATGCTGTTCTCGATAGCTTTCCTTTCCTGTCTCTACTCGACATGGTCATCAGATATCATGTTGTGTGGTGGCCCATGCATTGACCAATGGCAGCCCTCCCTTCCTCTCCTGTCCCTTCATACATGTGATATGGGGAGAACTTGTTTCCCCCATCTGCATATTATAGACATATAGAGTATGTCTGTTTGATGTTTTCGTGTCGTCTTGTCTTCTCCACTGGACCATCATCCTGTAACAATTGTTTCAATGAAATTTGCCGTATTCCACTTAAAGTGTCTTGTTACATTTTCTTGTTACATTTTCATAGGTGCTTTCAGCCCAGTCAAGCTAAAAAATAGAGATTAAACAACTAATAGAATGTAAGGTAATTGAGCATTTATATAATGGCCCTTCAAGGTAACTACTCAAATTCAAGATAACTACTTGAATTCAAGTAACCTTTTCTCAAAGTAGCAAATTCATTAACATGTTGCTGAACATCTTTTGGTGTTTTGGGCATTTCTTAAAGGTGCTGCAAAAATGTTCAGGTGCATACTGTTACTTGATATACTGGATACTTATTTGTGTTACTGTTCTTGCAGCTATCTAAATGCTTTAAGAAACCTGAAAGAAAAAGAGTTTGCAGTTGATGTTGAAGTTCCTCAACTTCTAGTCTTCTCACCTGGGACCAATTTTCATGAACACAGCCTCTACACATCTGGAAACATCATTCTTCAAGATAAAGTAGAAACAATTTCCATTTTCCAATGTAATTTTGATTAATATTAACTTTACAGGGAAATGGTCTTGTTCATCATGATAGGATAATTAGTTTGCTCAGTGCAATATGTCCTGGTTGCACATGTCTTAATTGACTCACTGGACTCTATGTGTGGTTTATATGTTAACAAATGTATTTAATCTTTAGCCTAAAACTGTTTGTTTTGAGATTGGAGTGACTAATATAATTGTGGTTATTGGTTAATTAAATTCAGCTCCATGGCAAACACGTTTGAAAAGCTTGTGTTGCTGTGGTTTAAGGGTATCAAATTTATTTTTAAAAAGCCTTGCATTTGAAGTGCAGCTCCAGGAAATAAGAACTTCTGTGTTAGAACTGTGCTTGTTGCCTCAAAAAATATGCCAACATCCATGCCATCTGTCAGCTGTCAAACGGAATCCATTGGTTGGTTCCACGCTTGCTTGTGGGCCCATCACTGGTGACTCTTTTCAGCTTACTGTGCAAAGTTTTACTAATTTTTATATTTTATTCGATCAAGATGACATTTAGCATCATATGGGCCAGTGCAGAGAGCACCTCTGAGTAGTTATCTTGAAGGGGCATTTATATAAATGCTCAATTACATTACATTCTATTAGTTGCTCAATCTCTATTTTTAGCCTGACTGGACTGGAAGCACCTATGAGTACTCTCCCTTGAAGGGGTGCCATAGAAATTCTCACAATGATTAATCAAAGGTATACACAATCATAGTGATTTATTTTTTGCAGGCCAGCTGCCTGCCAGCTGTTGTCTTGAATCCTCCCGCTGGGAGTCACGTGATTGACTGCTGTGCAGCTCCAGGAAATAAGACAACGTTTCTGGCCGCCATGATGAGTAACAATGGGTCAGTTGTTAGTTGTCCGTTTCCATTTGACAGATTACTTAATAGTATGACAAATTTGCATTTGTGGAGACATCATAACCTATTCAGTGCTACTCTTCTGAATTCATTTGGTATGTTTGAATTGTGCAAATACTTGTGTGACCGATTTGTTAGAGCAGCAATCAGTCTGTAACACAGAGAGTATGGGTTCGAACCTTCTCTGGGGCATTCACTGTGTGGGGACCGTGAGCAAGTCCTTCACTTGCAATTTCTTTGCGTTTTGGATGTTACGTTATAAGGTTGTGTGTGCTTTGGGATGGTAGGCAATATAAAAAGAACTTATATTTAAGTTGAATTATTATTTATTATACAGTTTCCTCAGGTCAAGTAATATGGGGTGTTATTTTATTTTACCAATGATTGCTGAGCATTTATGTCAAGTCAGGTACTGTTTGTTGTTTTGATTCTTTCTCTTAAACTTTCCATTGTGGACCAGCTAAATTTTTTCAATTATAAATATACATAGTTTGAGATTAGTTACTTTCAGTTTGTTGTTGTGCTATTAGGTATCTGTGCACCATAAGTGTGATTAGCGATTGGTTAATAAAAAATATACTTACTTATAAACTTAATTAATTAGTTAATTGAATGTTGCATCTCTAAACTAAAACAAAGCCATTAATAACTTATTGATTTGCATCCATTGATCTAATTACAATATTGTATAATAAGCTTACATGGATAGAGTATATCTCGTGTACTTGTATTACCAGTATATTGCTTATTATGATTGTCCTCAAGACCTTTTCATGTGCTAAAAAGGTTTTTCTCTGAAATGCAGTACAGTGTTTGACTGCAACAACATGACTATTTGAAAAAAATTATTTTTTAGATATTATGCATGACGTTAAATTGTAATAATTATGCCATATTTCATTACATAATGTTTTTTGTTTCATTAGGTTATATTCTGTGGTAATTTATGTTTTTCCCAGAACAATATATGCATTCGACAAGGACAAGAAGCGCATGGCAACAATGAAGTGTCTTTCTCAGAGAGCCGGTGCATCGTGCTTGAGACAGCGCAATGCAGACTTTCTCCGTATAAATCCTCTGGATCCGCAATACAGCAGTGTTGAATATATCCTTGTTGATCCATCGTGCAGTGGCTCTGGTAAGAAGCTTTCAGTTCCAGTCTTAATAACAATGTCTTCAGCATCAGTAGGTCATAATAGACGCCTGGCCTGGCCTCAGCCTTATAGCCACATCTATGGCTTCAGCCTCGTGACAACTGACCTCGGTCATGTAGTTTTTATGGCTTTGACCATTTGAATGTATGGCCTTGGATTTTAGAACAGGCATTTTAGAGTTATTATGTTATTATTATCTTTACTTGTGTGAATAGTGCTATTGCAGTATACTTCTGCCTGTATGGGGGATAGAGAGCCTAGTTGTATTCACAGTTGGTGATTAATTTTTTGCTTAGCAAGATTTTTTGTCTAGAGGTAGAACATGAATTGAACAGAGCTTGTTGGCTTATACAGGACAAGAAGTTCTTGCATAATGGCTTTGATGTCTAGATTCCTGTTATTACATGCTCCATTGTGATGCAAGTTCTAACATTAAGTGGTCTTAGAACATGAATCCCAACTAACTTCAGCTTTGGCATGTGACTTTGTTATGCTGTGTCTTTGGTTTTCAACAATACAGTGTGCTGTTTTAAGAATTGCACAGTGTAACGGGATGCAAATATGCTAACAGCTTATTCAATAAGGCACCTGTGGAGGGTGAAATTTTGACAGATTTCCCAAGTTTGCATGCTTTGCCAGTATTAAATGTTCACTGAGTTCTACTGTCGATTGTGAAACTAAAAAGTTGCCAACAATTCCAATGGTGATAATGATCAGATGCTTGATATCAGCGGCAACAGCAGTTGAAGAATAAAAATTATAGACAACATGTCTATCATTTTTATTCTGACATATCTGCTTTTGTCAGTTAGAATTCTTTGTGCTATGGTGGCCGATTGGTTAGAGCGGTCAACCCGCAATGCTGAGTATGCCGTTCGACCCTCGTCCAAGGAGTCGCTGTGTAGGGACCTTGAGCAAGTCCTTCGTGCAAAACTACTCTGCATTACAATTGCAGTTGCGCTGTCGAAGCGTGCGTGCACTTCTGAGCAAAAAATGTTGGAAGAAAGGCAATTTCGAATTTCAGTTGTATTGTAATGATGGAGCTGTTGGTGGTGATGACAGCATTGATGATGAACCTAGCTGCTGATTGTGCCTTGTAGGTATTGTTAATCGAACGCCCGCATTTGGTTCAGAGCCTGCTGCTTCTGCTGTCCGTCTCAAGTCATTGTCTTCTTTCCAGGCCATGATCCTCAAGCATGCACTTTCCTTTCCAAAAGCAAAACGAGTAGTCTATTCTACATGTTCAATTCACAAGGAAGAGAATGAACAAGTTATCTTGGAAGTCATGACAAAGTACAAAGACTCATTTGCCCTGACCTATATTTTGCCGTCGTTGAACTGTCGTGGTGACCCTGACATTTTTCCCGATGCTGTGAAATGTGTGAGCATGAATCCTGAAGGTTGTTTGACAAACGGTTTTTTCATTTCGTGTTTTGAGCGTATTAATTTGGACTCAAATTGCTCGAGTGGTATAGGATTGGTCGAGCATAAGCCAAACAAGGAGAAAAAGAGAAAGCATTTAGAAATGGGTGTTGAAAATTTGGAAGGAAACCTAATCAAAATGTCAAGTAATAAAGAAGGTAATGTAGACTGTCATAAAAGACGGAAGGTTGACTGTAGTGATGGTCATCCAGTTGCAAATGAAATGCAGAACTTGACCGAAGCCACAAAACAAGAGACAAAGAAGAAGAAGAAAAAGGAATCTGTACAGTCAGATATAGTTTCACAAAAGCCAATTATTGGTCATCGAGAAGACAAGCACAGGAAGCTGAAGAAACGTAAAAGGCATGTAAACCATAGACCTGTTACATTTGTTGGTAAAACGATATCTTGACATTGATAATATAGGTAACTTTACTTTTCTTGCAAGCAGTGTGACACAGTATAATATCAAGACATTAAATAATCCTTAGGTTCGTTTTGGTATCCTTTTTGTGAAGCTGAACTGATTTGTAAGTGTATGATTATCTTCACAGTACAACACTCTATGAAAGTCATGTTCTATTGTTTTATCTATTTGTTTTGTCTAAGGTTCTTTTGTATTAAAAATTTTTAATGGCCCTAATGGTTCAAGAAACACCACAATTTTCAAACCTCAGGAAATAAATATTCTTAATACTGTTTTCTCTGAGTATGGCCTTCATTTGGGCCCTCGAATGCTAAGCTGTGCCAGTACTATTAAGTTGGTGAAATAATATCCACAGTCTATGAAATCATAATTTTAGCATTGGGTGAACATTATTATTATTTCTATATTAAAGACCTTTTATAGCTGCTGCTACCATTATCAATAATACTACATCAACTACTAATAGTATACTCTACTGCTACTGTTGCTGCTACCAATACTACTAACCGGCTGTCACCACTGATACTACAACCACTACTATTTCAGTGCAGCACAAATGTGATACCAATGTCATAAGAGAAGGAATTGTAGGCCTATTTCAGGGCCTAATGGCATCGTAATGCCTAACGACGGAAGCGAATCGACACAATAGCTGACGTGACCTTCCAATCTCATCATGCATCCACCATATAAGCAAAGACCAATGTAATATAGGAAAGCCACGATATGGGCCACGTACACGCAGGGAACCCAATTACTGTAGCAGCGTGTGATGACATTTATTGGTCGACGATTGGCTTCTTTCGACTGCAGCTGCACCCCTGCTGAGGCTGAGAGTGATGATGGCAATGGAGCGGTGCGAGTTCAAACGTAGGCCTACTCACCCGGACATTTCTAATACTCTGTGATGTGCCTATATTTTTTAAGACATTTATTGACAAGGAATTAATGAGATTGAATAAAAGCTAAGTAAAAAATTAATTTAATAAATGCTAATTTGCATTTAGGGCCTAAGCTTGGTATATCATTCTCTAGGGGCCTACGTGCTTTGGCGATAATTTAGCATGGTCACATGCGGACGTCCGTAGAGTCCATGACCCCCTCCCAATGTCCGCATAGGTCCGCTTTTCCCCTTCCCCTACCCACATCATTGCGGTCATCCTTTGTGGATGACCCATTTTGGATCTTCGTTGCTGCATTGTGTTATGTACTATATGGCATATGCATTGTATATGTATATATATGCACCGTAACACACACACATATATATATATATATATATATTGTATTGTATATAATAAGATTATATACAATTATATATAATATATATAATTTTATATGCGCATAAACCCCACGGATCATAATATTTTGGCGATTTTTTTATTAGATTGTTTCGTGGGTGGTGTCTGCGAATCGTCGTTATCGATGACATTGACAAATCTTCCGATGAAAATATTTGATTTAAGCGAATCATCTGTGGGAATTCCTTTTCCCTCAGCTGATTTCGCCATCGCCAGCAGCATCAGCAGCGGCAACCATAGTTTCCTTAGCATCTCTTACACGCTCCATAGGCCATCGGTTACGACCTACCACGTGATGCTAGGTAAGATGGTTGCGCAGAAGACAACAAACTGCAATATACTTATTATATATACACACCTATACGTGTATGTATATAGGTCTATGTATCGGAATTCGTTTCCTTTATCGTTCTCCGTTTTATTAGACTTCGCGCTTCTTCTGTCAATAGTTTCACGGTCTCTGTTCGGTCTCTGTTCGGTCTCTATTCGGTCTCTGTTCGGTCTCTGTTCTGTCTTTGTTCGGTCTCTGTTCAGTCTCTATATTTGGTCTCTGTTCGGTCTCTTCTCGGTCTCTGTAACAATAGCGTAGGACCTAAACATCCGGTGTCTCGAATAATCGAAAATAACCGACAAATATCGAAAAAATTGCTCTGATACTGCAAATGACCAAGAATGCTAATTTTAGGAGACCAACCTAAGACCGTTCCTTTAAGACCAAGACCAAGACCGATGCCCTCGAGACCAAGATCAACACCGCAGTTTTCCGATCTCGAGACGAAGACCTTAATCTCGAGACCAAATCCCTGCTGCTATGGCCTAGTACATTGCTTAGTAGTCCATAGCGTGAAGTAGTAGGCCTATAATTCAAACTGAATATACCTGGAAATAATACAATTAAAACTGATTATCTCTAGATCATAATATAATTCAAACTGATTAGGCCGATGTCTAGATCATAAATTAAACCGAACCATCTAGAATTAATATTTCTCTTCACCAAATGCATGTACGTGAAATGTGAATGTTTATCATAGGAACGTCGTATATATATATATATAGAGAGAGAGACAGACAGACAGACAGACAGACAGACAGACAGACGAATTGTTATTAGAACGAAACCCAATGGTAACCTAATGGAGATGATTCTGATGATGACAGCTGTTGTCGTCAAGGGAGCCCGTGGTGCCACTGCGAATGATAGGGCCTATATAAGAGTGGATTCGTTTCTGAAGACTCCATGATCTGAGAGTGCAGCTAAGAAGTGGATCATTAGATAAATCGATCGATGACATCAGAAACGATTCGTCGAAATTAGCTCGTCAGTTCGATCAACCGTTGCATGGCTCTCTCTTCCATTGTCGTAAGAATAGTCAAAGCGGACGTTGACGCCGACGAATCGATCGAGATGGGATCCAATGGGGTGTTAGCAAAGGACAAACCAGGCAGGGATGCGGTTTGTGTCTCGACGTTTCGACATCCAAAGGATACGGTTCTTGGGCTTATTTTAGTACAGTTTATCTACACGGGAAACTACATTTACTTATAGGGGCCTAAATACTGTAGGGCCTATACGTATGTAGGCCTAGACCCCCATCTGGTCTTTTATAGGGCGCACTTTAGGATTCCCTAGAAAGCGATTTTCTGATTTCATCCACGCTAACCCTGCTCTAGAATCAGTTAAATAATCGATAAAGCCTATAAATTCAACTGAACTCACTCACGAAACCTCAGTTCGTATATGTAACATTCTATAAATGAACGTCTATAATTACTACCGGTTACAAAACTCCGTCACTGCTTGCAGTTCAGCAGTGCCTGTCCCAAGCCTGGATGGGGAAGGAGGGCGACGCTAATGATCCTTGTTATCACACAGTGTCGTTAAACTGCAACGAACCAACTTGCAACAACAAAGATATGGGCGGCTTAAGACGTAGGTCTAAATCTTTGGTACCGCACAGGTGGTCCGACAGAGCATTCGACAGAAGATCTTTTTATACTGTTATTCTGACCTGATAAATTCATTTTACAAACTCTGTCAGATGATTGCTAGAATTGTCTCGTTGAACATTGCTTCTCGTAATGTAATTCACATCATTAGTCAATCAACCAATGTGAGCTTACATGTAGGCCTAGATAGCGCTCCTTACAGATATTCTGTTCTGCGGCTGAAAAATACGAATTCTAAAGAAGAGCAAAATGCAGACGAAGGATAATTTCTTGCATGACACGACAACGATCGGTAACTGACGCATTGACCTTTCACATCGAGGTCAGCAGTTTAATTTCCGGTGTTTTATTTACGGTTCAGCGAGGTTGTCAATCTCTTCATCTAATAGGAAATGTTTAGCTGCTTTTATCCCATTTTGGCCTAAACCTTTCGGCAGTGGCGGATCCATAGAAGGGGGGGGGCGATGGGGGCGATCGCTCCCCCTTATATTATTTGGAAAGAAATTTCTTTAGCGATTTTTACTTGGCTTTTGCAGCCCTTTATAAAGCAAGTATGCAATGTCAACAAAAATGTTCAAATTTTAATGTATTGGGATACCAATATATGACGTCATTTTATAGTTACATTACATAGATTAAGACAGTAGAAGAATGATACTCAAAGAAAAAAAAGTAAACAAGTTTTACGATTTGTGGGCTTGCCTGCGGTTGCCACGAAAACCTAAAAATCGCCCCCCCTTACTAGATGGTCTGGATCCGCCCCTGCCTTTCGGTCTTTTAGAACCTGTCGATTCCATTTCGAACACAAAGATGCGTAAGCCCGCTTCCTTCGATTCGAATAATGTCCGTAGGATTCGATGGACTTAGTGGAATTAAGTCGTGTTTTATCCCAGTCTCAATGGCTGCGTTGTCTCACGGGTGGCGTCTTCAGATGTCTGACTCTGACAATGGCAAATGCTGTCAACTGACCCCATGTCCGGTCAACATAAGTTTGACTGATTGAAACGTTTTGTAGCATAGTCTCCCACACTATTAGACGTATATATAGCCTACGTGTAAACCCGGAAAATTCATGTTCAGTATGCCGAAGTATCTCGATGTTGCTATGCAATGGACCTACGCTGGAACGATGATAGCTCGAAAATATATCGGAGTTCAATTGCGTTTGCCTGCATTGTGAATTGCGTGCGTTAGATATCGTTGAGGAATCATACGCATGCCATTACTTTCGTCTGGATTAATGCGTGCTCTTTAAGTTAGGATCTCTAAGTTGCCATTAGAATGACTTTGAATTAGCTCAGTTATCTTTGTCTACCACTTTCATGTGAGGTTATAAAAATCATAATGATATTCTCAAGCTTGGCCCATCGTTGAATCGTTTAAAATAGAGTATAAATAATTATACACGAGATTATGAGAAAGTAATTGCATATTCTTTCTGAGAGCGGTCTATGATAATATTATTGTAATGTTTCCTTTAGTTATGTCCAAATCTGAGAGAATAAAAATTCACTCTGATATTAATTTGCTTGTTTAGTGATCTGTTAGTATTGATCTGATCCTCTTCAAACTGAATCTGAGCATGTTTCAGTGTTCTCTTCGCTCGATGGGTGAAGAAAGGCCAGATGAAGGCAATGATGGACAGTCTCTCTCCATTTCCCACTCTGCTTTAACCATATTCTTTTGAATATGACCCGTAACTTGTCCTCTGGCATAGCACGAAGCTATATTATATATAGGGCATTATTAGTCCGATGCAGACAGAATATTAACTGATAAACATAGCGCGACTGAACTGATATAGACAAGCATGGTCTGCTCTGGAAGCCAGCGCAGCACATGTGTAAGGACTGCTGAGTGGGTGTTAAGATAGGTGGCGGGCATCGATCCCGCGTCCATGCTGAACGTCTGCCAGAGTGTTATGAATCAATAAAACCCCTCCACAGTATAAAGTGATAAAATAATTAACATGAAGTCACATGCAACAAATGTGATCTGACGTTAGACACTCTATGCCCATGAGAATTATACATGGCATCATTAGTAACTGGTGTTAAAATTATAGACTAGAAGGCGTGGGTTGAACTCTCGTGTTTATGCCGTCTGTTGTTTTCGAGTCTTTCTTTGTGTCTTCCTCGTCGTCGTCGTCTTCTTCTTCTTCGTCGTCGTCGTCGTAATCGCTGTGCCGTCCACGTGACACATAGACCGATGCTCAGCTCTAGAGACCTATAAAGAAACAACAGAGACGAACGTTATTATTGAATAATTAATAGAATAAATCGGATATCTATTCATGTATATTGGGATCTTCATTTCGCATGAATACATTATTATAGCACTACCGATCGCAATTTATTTCCAAACGAAAAGACGAGTAAGCAAAAACATTGCTAAAAATTCAATGATGAAAAAGTAAATGTAGGCCAAAAGTGAAATGATAGGCCTATTGCTAGGTTTCGAGTAGAATGTGGGTTGGCCTACGTACATATAGTTAGAGAGGTGTTGGCGAGGTAAGTAGCTAACTGTATGTAGGCCTATACGAGGAGTGTCGTTCCATGCTCTTGACTCAAACAATTTTATCTGTGCGGGGAGTGTAGAAGGAATTAGGATATCTAGAGGGGTGATGATCCGTCCATGTTAAGTAGAAGATAATATTGGCACATTGTTGGGGCTGTAAATTGGAAATTATTATGCGGATACATACACAGCCCTATAGTTGGACCCACCTTGTCTGCCTTCTTTAATGTCTAGCGAGCTCGAAATTTCAGCTCTATATGGATTCTATATGGGATTTCGCGATGAATCTGACTGCTCTAGAGACATGACGTCATATCCGATTGGAACCACGCGCAACAATCCACCATTACGTGGACTACAGTTCATCTGAAACCTGTGCGAGTCAAATTTTGAGGATTGCAGCGGTGATCTTTCGTGTGTCCATTTCGAGCAGAAACATAAGAAAACATATGTACGTACATGTATGGAGAGATACATCTACAGTGCCAGTGGGAGCCACGGCGACAGAGGCAGGAACATTGCCAGAGATAGAGTCAGGGAAGGAGACGACTGTGTGGATAGAAAAAAACTATTTTCTGACTTCTCAATCAAGAGAAATTTTCCCCACTTATTCATTGGATTTAATGATGCATGGAATGAAACAACTTTTAAGAAAGGACAAAATATTATACTGAACAAAAGAATCCAATATTTGCCACGCTGAACAGAACAGAAACAGAAACGTTCCTCGCGGGTATACGATCGATGATAAACAAATAAATGTCCAGTTTTCAATTGTCCCAAGGATATAATCCTCCATCTTCAATTCCGATCGATTTGGAATCTTGAAACGCTTTCTATTCCATATGGGGCCCGCAAATAAGACCCACATTTCTATGTGGGCTCTGTAGAGATCTTGAGCCATTATGCGTCCGGTCTAATGCCTACTGATAATGCTGGACGGGTTTACGTCGACTCAAAGGTTAAGTCCTATTTGAGCAGACGCTTAAAGAGGTGACGTTTACGAAAGCCACTGTTCTCAATCTGACAATATCGAATAGGAATCTAGATATTGAGTGACAACACATGAAAATCGATCATTCGATTGAGTTTGGTGCGTCAATATAGTCCCACTCAGTAGGCCTACAACGGGTTTCGTCTTCATAACTTCAATGATCACTAAACAGCACTGTAAATGTATAGTATTAGGTTTTTAATTTATAATTTATCTGACATAGACAACATAATAACAATGTCAGGGCTGTCAGCCAAAATGTTGGGTGGGCAACTTTCATCATTGCGAAGGCTCTTTTACGAATAATGATCCAGTTCGCACTGTTATCTTGCACACACTCATTTTCAATCATATGGGTACTTACTACTTATATGTTTGCCTATGTGCGTCTGTGTGTGTTAGTGTGCGTGAGTGTGTACGTATGTGTCTGGGCAATCGCAGAGCTCATTTCAGGAGCGTCAAAACACTTAGGCCTACTCTGATTAAACAGGCGTGTCTTAATAAACGGCGATAGCGTTACAGACAAGGCGTGAATGTTCACAGGAAGGCTACTTCCAAGAGATGAACCAGTACAGAATCTCGTCTTGACGTATGGAATCGAGGACCCTATAGATCTCTCTTTCTGGCATCCGAACGATGCGAATGATAATCCGATTCTAGAGGCACCAGCCGCCTCTATCGATACTCATGTATAAGCCTCCGACAAGGCCCGCACCAGAGCAGGATTTTGAATTCTCTATAAGCTTGTTTGGATAGAATTTAATGTGTGCGAAGGCGGTACAGTGGAGGTATTCTCCAGTTACTACGATATATGTATGGCCTGTCTGCGATCACTCTTCATTGAAGCGGCGGAACTCAATTTATCTTTATGTACACAGATGCATTTAATTGTGTCTACAGATGTAGTACCTACATGACTCAAATAGACCTACATGTACTTACCAAAAGCATCGCTAAAAAAAGGACAATGATGTTTTCCAACAGACGCTTAAGCGTTAGTAACATATGCTTTTATAAAAAATACCATTTCCAGCTAAATGTCATTAGCGAAAGCCATTAAGGCGATTGAACTTCCCTACATTGGCGAAACCCTCAAAAAACGAGACACTTAGTAGTCGTGCATGAATAGTAGATTGAACGACATGAAACCGTCGTTGACCATGAAGACCACGGGCGACTAAAACACGAAGTGCGAACATGGATTGCCAGGCTGGATTGCATGGATTGACCATGGGCGACTAAAACACGAAGTGCGAACATGGATTGCCAGGCTGGAACGTCTATTTCTCTAGTTTCTTTTCTGTCCGTCGGCTGAACTGCCAACACTTGCAGATATTTGCTATGGACTACACATTTCTGTCGACAAATTTGCGCAACCATTTTGTTTTACAAAAGCAAACAACTCTCGTGGAGCTGTCGGATAGGTTGACTCGACTCAGGAGTTTTAGACATATATACATTGTATACATATAATATGCATGTTTGTGAACAATGCATATAGGGTATACATGTATATGTATATGTATGTAATAAATGCTGGAAGCTCCATTATGTTGGCAATAAGACGCCCGAATGGTCACTCCGATGGTAAGCTGAACACAATCCGCATCGCGACAGCATTATCTTCTTCTTCACCATCATCTTCCTCTTCTTCTACTTCTTCTTCATCTTCTTTCTCTTCTTCTTCTTCCTCTTCTTCTTCTTTATCTTCTTCCTCTTTATCTTCTTCCTCTTCTTCCTCTTGCAACGGAATCCTATTGCCTACCGTGGAATTACATTCATTATGCAGTCGTTAAAGAGACGCCATTTGTTGGCCAGAGCAAACTACAAACGCATTGGTGAAATTAGATAAACAAATCTTTCGATTATTCGTACCATCCCTACGTGTTGCCCCATAGTCCAGATCTTCACATGTACTTGCAATACATGTACATTGTACCTGACTGTCCCTCTTACGAGTAGAACGTAGAACTACTGTTACAGTTCAGTTCAGAAGATTTGCTCATGTTGGCCTCATCAGTTGAAATCGCTTTTTCGAGAGCTGCTCGTTCCTTCCACAGTCTCGCAACCGTCTGAAGTCTGTTGACCATTTCAATAGTTGACTGTGATTCCTCTGGCTCGAGTCGTGTGGCTTGCTGATGAGTTCCTTCTGAAGTGACGCTATATAAATGTCCCTTTTACCATTACAAGATTACAGAATACATAGATATATATATATAGCCACTTACATGCATACGTTCGCACATACACACATAAATACGTTTACATTGAAACATACATAAATACGTATAACCTATATCCAGCAATCTTATGCGTAAACATTAAACATCCACGAACACATCTACCCATAGGTACACATAATTATATAAGTTTACTTACACTCATGGGTGCGCGTAAACATTTACATGTAGGCCTATGTTACGCATAAACGATATACATACGTGCATATATATATATATATATATTTATACACTAATTTAATTACATTAAAATATGCAGCCTGGAGTTTTCTCTGCCGAATGCATAAAACTGATTTGATGGATGGCTCGAAGGCGTGAAATATGAGCGGATAAACGGGGCTTATCGGATGCCATCTGCTTCAACAATTCATTTGGTAGCAAATCATCCGACATTCGGAGTCCGTCTAAGTCTCCGGCTGCTGCTGCTGCCGACCCCGAGTCTTAACCGGATAAGCTGACCATGTTATACGTCATTTTCCGGTCAATCGATGTCCATTTCTGGTCATCATAGTTTGTCATGCTGTGACGACTGTTTAGATGATTGTGCTATGTCGATCTACCAGAAACACGCACCTTCAAGGCCCCAGCTTCGTCTGTGATTTACAAATGGCTTCTCTATAAATTATTCATTCATTCGAATATATAATTATATATTAATATCTATAGCGCCCCTTCAATGTGACAACTACTCAGATGCGCTTTCAAAACCCAACTACTAGACAGAAAGGCATATATATATATATATATATTCCAAATGGCCATAAAACGTTAAAGTCGTTAAAGAGACGCCATTTGTTGTCCAGAGCAAGCTACAAACGCAATGTTGAAATTAGATAAACAAATCTTTTGATTATTCTTACCATCCCTACGTTGATACATGATCTAGGAAGTTATGCGTAGCTATAAAAGAAAGACATTCCAATTTCCAAATCCTAGGACCTGCCACAGAGAATACGCTGATTTACTTAGCTGTTATACTGGCAAGAGGGACCATCAGAAGAACTCCTCTCAGCAGATTGAAGAGAGAGACTACTCCGGACCTCCTATACCGGTTTACAAAGGTCAATATCAGGTATACACTGGTGCAAGACCAAGTTCATATCGCAAGAGAGAGAGAGACAGGCAGACAGACAGAGACAGAAACAGAGAGACAGAGACAGAGAGATAGAGAGACAGAGAGAGACAGAGAGAGACAGACAGACAGACAGAGACAGAGACAGACAGAGCCAGACAGAGAGACAGAGAGACAAAGACAGACAGAGACAGACAGAGACAGACAGACACACAAAGACAGAGACAGAGAGAGACAGAAAGACAGAAAGAGAGAGAGAGAGAGGATTCTATACTCAATGCACTGTCGGACATGAAACCAATGCAGACCTCCAACGTAATTATATCTGATGACATGATCACATTTTGGCATTTGGCCGATAAAGCGTTCTGCAGCTCGCACGCAGTACGTGATCAAGACAAGACAACGTGTTTTCCGGAGGACCATTAAAGAAGGTTGAACAGTAATCAAGCCTTGACCTAACGAAGGCATGTGCATTGTGCAAGAGCAATGACATCGATGGTTGTCAGCGAACGTGCAACGGATCTGGCTGGCACAGTTAGTAATAACAATCACAGCGTGGCAGATATAGTGCAAAACTATGCTCCTGATCCAGCAGGATTTCAAGGTCACGGGCAACAGTTGCGAAGGATTTGCTCAGAATCTCTAGTGAATGCTTGTGTCAAAATTGCTCTGATCTTAAACTAAATGTGTTAGGGACGCATGAGAAGCTTACGATAACATCGGATGATTGATCAAAATCGTCTTTTATAGAAGTCAGGGTCGTGACTTTGAGGGTGACCGAGCATTGCGGATGTCCCAGAGGAAAGGGTCAAGGGGCGAAGGCAGAGAAAGAGAGAGAGAGAGAGAGAGAGAGAGAGAGAGAAATGACAGTTTTTGAGATAAAACTGTATGAACTGCACCCAAATATTCCACGACTTGAATATCATCAATTAAGACACTGGCAGCCTATGTTTCATCGATCCAAAGAATGGGCCAATGAAAACCGTCAGATTTCATCAATCAATCAATCAGTCAATCAGTCAGAAAGACTTGATATTGCGCCCCTGCAAGATATCTGTCTAGAGGTCAACCCGCGGAAAAGAATCTGATTTCAAAGACGAATAATATTCCTGCTGCAGTGCTGCACGCAATTTTCATACTAAGCCTATCGAGTTTCAACTTTGGAGCTGAGTTGATCACGTCTGTCTGTCTGTCTGTCTGTCTGTCTTTCTACCTCTGTCTCAGTGTCTGTCTGTCTATGTCTGTGTCCTGTGTCCTGTGTCTATGTCTCTGTTTCTGTCTCCGTCTGTCTTTGCCTGTCTCTCTCTCGCTCTCTCTCTTACTCTCTCTCTGTGTCTGAGTCTGTCTCTGTCTCTGTCTGTCTGTCTGTCTGTCTCTCTCGCTCGCTCGTCCGCTCACTCTTTGTTTATGTCTCTATCTTATTCTCTTTGTCTGTGCATGTATGTGGCGATGTCTCTTTCTTTCTGAAGACCCTCTAACTAAGTACATGGATTGTATGCATTGAACTGCAAATCTGCGAAAATTCTCAGGTTGCTTACTAAATGCTTAGTCCAATCCTACGCCAGATTAGAATTTGGGGAGGTCAGGCAGAGGAGACGGCATGATGTGGACGGTGGAAATCGGGATGGTGGTAGTGGTGCATAAGTAGAATCAGGACAGGATAAGAGTTCGGTTATAGGTCTTGAGTGGAAAGTCGTGGAGGAGAGTAAAAGTGGAGGAAAGGTGAAGTAGGCTATAGCGGGTGAGATGGGAGGATGAGTGTACAGGCGGAGATCATTGTAATAAGGTTGAGAGGTTTGAAGGGCGCTATGTATGTACACATGTATTTATATACAATGTTTTATACATCTATGGTGATTTTAAATCACCTCAAAAGTGTTCCTATAACTCAATAATTAGAAAATCAAATGGATCTGTAGGTATAGCTTCACGTGCCATTCCTTTGGCAACTTTAGTAGGCCTATATGCAATCGGATTCATTGAAGTCTATTGGAACGGTTTATAATTATATGCAATTGTGATACATGTAGGTCGTACCTGACAATTGTCTGATAGATGTACCACGGCCACGGTTCAAGCGTCTTTCGCTTCGAAAGAACACCATAGACTCCAAACATAGCGTACATATGAAGGATGCAGCAGATGAAGAGAATGAGGGCCATTGAACAAATGGCTTTCAGGGACCTCTCGACCGATCGACCCTCGCGCAACGCCCGCAGGGTCAGGGATCCCTTTCCGGCGCAAGACGTGCCCTCCATCCGTTCAATGGGAAAGCGCCGACAATTCGAAGCTCCCTCTCCTCCATCGGGTCCTAATTCTCCATCGATTGTTGTCATCTTATCGTTAGCGGCAGATGTGGAGTACTGCATATTGATAAACGATATGCCGTTAGGACCGTTGGCGCCATTCCAGCGCTCAATGCAGTCGGTGTTTGTGAGTGAATCACTCGTGGGAGGATCGTCGCTTTCCAGGCGACAACTTCGCCGGAATAGACTCATCAACAACATTCCTCTGCGCGTCTTCCACCGATGTGAAATCGTCGGCATTTCCGTGTCCCCCAAGTAGCCATTATCCCAACCGGTGTTCAATATCCCGATGAAGGACGCATCGGAAAAGATTCCTGTCTCGGCAATCGAGCGTGACGGTCGTTCAGCGTGACTGATTCCATCTGCTTCGTCTAGCAGTTCTCTCTGTGTCTTTTGACCCGGCAAATCACTTGGGCCAAATCCGTCGCCTGGATATGAGGTCAGAAGGTCATCGGTTGCTATGACGCTCGGAGTCCACGGCAGCGTCGTTGTCGTAGAAACGGGACTAGCAAGTGACGTCAGAGCGTTGGATGACGAGGCGGATATAGGAGAGTTGACGTCACCAACCACCGTCGTTGTCATCTGTTTCTCTTGAAAGCTAGTGAAAGCAGCGTCGTCTGAACGATAGTGAATGAACGTCGACGTCGTATCCGTGGCATAATCGATCATGCTCATCTCGTTTTCGGAGCTACTGCCACAGGAGCAGCGACGTCTTGAAGTGGAGCCATGATGACAACGACGATGATGTTGTTGATATTGATGATGAAGATGATGATGATGATTCGATGATGATCTCTGATTCTTTTTGCTCCTTCGTTTCCTCTTCGCCTCTGAGACGCTGATTGACACCCGATCTCCTCCGTTGGAATCATCCTTGACGACCTGCCGAGGAGGAGACAGATCAACGCTCGTCATTTCACTCTGCGCTGAACCATCGTCTCCAAATCCCGCTGAAAGACCCTTGCAATCATTAGTCCTGTCGTCCTCATATCGTCGTCCTTGGTCCGCCACAAATCCGCAGTTCATCGCCCGTTGCCCTGAGACGCAGCATCCGTCGACAGAGGCTCCTCCGTCTCTCTTCCATCGATGCCTGTTCCTATTGCGAGCGCAGACCTCGTGAAGAACGTGTCGTGCGATGTCGGCGAAGTTTGCGATCTGGACGCCTTTGTAGACGAAGAGGAAGCAGACGACGAGCGCCCACCAGATGGCGCTGCTGCGAGACAACAGCAGCAGCAGCCGAATGGACGGCACGTGCATGGCAAAGCAATCGGTGGCCGACAGGAGGCAGAGGTTGAGAATGAAGATGGAGAGGATGCGTCTGGAGCGTTGAAGGCAGCATGGATACAGCCTCACTCTCGACATCCTTAGGATGACCAGCTGAAGGCAGACGGTTGATCCGATCAGGATGGGAAATGAGGCGAAGCGAAGCACTCTGGTGAACTTACGGATGAGTGGATTGGTCGTTCCCGCGTCGAAGCAGTTGGATTCGTATGGATCAGAGAGGAGGTGGACCGCGGAGAAGATGCAAGAGACAAGGACGAAGGACTGAGCCATCATAAGCTCAGAGTGGGAGGCGAGGCCGAGAGTGGGGGATGGGGTTGAAGATGACGGCGAGAGGTCGTAGGAGGCGGATGCCAGACGTATTTTCTGGTAGCAGTGGTTGACGAGAGAGCACGACGCATAGGCGGCCAGCAGAAGAGACAAACAGGTGACGCCGTAGACGTGCAATGGCCAGCTCCACTTCCAAGTCTCCTTAGCAACGGTCCAGTCTGGCGTTGGTTCGATCTTCGTCTCATCGTACGTTGCTTCGTAGGTGCAACCGTTGTACGTTCGTCCGTCGAAGCGAGATGACGTCATCGTCGAACCGACAACAGGATGCTGTTGCTGTTGTCGTTGCTGCTGCTGGTGGTGGATTGGTGGCTACTTCGTTCATCGATTCTCTGGTTTCTTCTTTAGGCATCGATGGCATCAACCAAAGGCGTATCGGTAGGGTGCTGTGACGCTATCGACGGCCTCTGCTGAACAGAACGACGAACAGGCGATTGAAGAAGAACGTGGTTATATCTCAAGTATCGTTATCGCTTCTATCATCTAACTCATTATCATCCCAATCAGTATTAGCATCATCGTAGGTCTTCGTCACCATCATCAGACTATTTTTATACTGCTGTGACGTTTCGAAGCTGTGTTCCAAAGTCACTGCTTTTGCCTGGTTAAAAAATTCTCATGATCTTACAGCAAGGAGATTAAACTTAGACTGAAGCGAATAAAGCTCCGACACTGCTTTCACTCTCATATAGTACCAGTCCCAAGCCTGGACAAAGGAGAACGGCGACGCTGATGATTTTTGTTATTACTCAATGTCGTAAAACTGCAACTATTAGAAGCGAATAACTGGCGTTAGTGAGACGTGAAGGTCTGTCGAGAACGAGTTCGTTGGCGGCGTCTGTAAGACCAACAGAACACCTAAAATAGCTTTCTGCCTAAAGCGACGAAATCCGAAGCCTTATTCGCCGTTCAATGTCTTTACTTGGCTGCTATATATATACCGTCGTTCTTATATATGCAGTGAGCCTATAATCCTAACAGCAACGCTTGCTACAGCCAGAATGATGTGTGGTAAAGTTCGAACATCTTATTGACGGTCTTAGAATTCATAGCAAGAATTCTACATCTTGGGATTATTTGAGGCATAATAAGATGCCGTTCATTACACTGCATCATAGTCGCTCTCTCGCTATAAGCGTCCTAGTATGAGGTCATCGCGAAAAGCGATCTGACGTGCCTATTGCTACACGTTCCTATGGTCGTTATCATTGGAGGAAGTTTATAGTTTTCCTATTCTACTCACATTAAGCTTAGATCGGAAGAACGTTTCTCGGATTTTTACGATCCCTTTTCCTGCCACGATTCAATCGCAGACGAGCGACGACCTTTTGACCCTCGACCACGAATAGACTTCTGGGTAATGAAAGACAACGCAGTGACAACAGTGACGGCGGTACTGCCACCGGACACATCGACTGCAACTCAAGCAGTCTTTATCCGGTTACGACGTGTATACAGCGCGATGAATGGAGCGACAGTAAAACGAGTACTATGCGTCTTTATGGCCTTCTTTGTCTCGGTCTCTGTCTCTCTTTCTCGTCAGCATACCATCTGTCTTTCTTGCTCTTGCTCTCCCAAAGAATTGTCTTCTATTCTTCTCTTTAAATGTTTCTGTATATTTGTTACTTCGTCCCCTTAGTCTCTTTTCCTCTGTTCAGGCTAACCCTATGTCTCACATCTGTCTCTGTCTCTGTCTGTATGTCTTTCTGTCTCTGGCTGTCTATGTATGCTTACGTGTGTCTATGTCGGTCTCTGTCTGTATTCGTCTGTCTCTGTCACTCTCTCTGTCTCTGTCACTCTCTCTGTCTCTGTCTCTGTCAATCTCTCTCTGTCACTCTATATGTCACTCTCTATGTCTCTGTCTGTCGGTCTCTTTCTTTCTCTAGCTATCTATTCTGTCTATTTCTATTTTATTCTTCCGTTGTCCTGTTGTCGTCTCCTCTGTCCGTCCTAAGACTGTCTCGATTGCTCCATTATATGCGTCGTATAAATATGCTTTGACTCTCGTTACGTTTCGTAGCACAGGCTACACACACTCTCCCAGATCACTCGCGAATCTCTCTATTTCGATGCGTATCGTCTGTCACCATCATCTTTGTCTTCTTGTCTGTCTGTGTCTGTGTCTGTCTGTCTGTCTCTCTATCTGTCTGTGTGTCAGTCTCCGTCCCATTTCCTTATCTGCTGGTTTACGTCTGTCTGGTTTGTCGCTCGTTCTGACTGACTGCGCTTCGTTCGTTGTTGGACTCAGATTATTCGTCCAATGGTCTCCACCGTCGATCGCAGCATTCCTCCATCTCCACATCAGCAGCATCCCTCTCCTCTTCTCTCCCTTTCTCTCCTCTTCTCTCCCTTTCTCTCCTCTTCTCTCCCTTTCTCTCCTCTTCTCTCCCTTTCTCTCCTCTTCTCTCCCTTTCTCTCCTCTTCTCTCCCTTTCTCTACTCTTCTCTCCCTTTCTCTACTCTTCTCTCCCTTTCTCTACTCTTCTCTCCCTTTCTCTCCTCTTCTCTCCCTTTCTCTCCTCTTCTCTCCCTTTCTCTACTCTTCTCTCCCTTTCTCTCCTCTTCTCTCCCTTTCTCTACTCTTCTCTCCCTTTCTCTCCTCTTCTCTCCCTTTCTCTACTCTTCTCTCCCTTTCTCTCCTCTTCTCTCCCTTTCTCTACTCTTCTCTCCCTTTCTCTACTCTTCTCTCCCTTTCTCTACTCTTCTCTCCCTTTCTCTACTCTTCTCTCCCTTTCTCTACTCTTCTCTGCTGCCGCTGCTGCTGCACTCGAAGCGATTAGCGTTGCGTGAAGTCCTGTCTCTCGCGGGCATCATTAGCCGTGAACTACAATACTCCTTCAGCTGTCTCTCTGTCTCTGTCTCTGTCTCCCAGTATCTCTGTCTGTGTCTGTCTGTCTGTCTCTCACTCTCTCTACCTCCACATCACTGCTTCTCCTTCCTTCCATCCATCCATTCACCCATACTGACATTTCTTCAGCTGCCTCTCTCTTCTAATATGTACATATGCCTGATTACTTCTCATTCAATGCACCCATCCATCCATCCATCCATCCATCCATCCATCCATCCATCCATCCATCCATCCATCCATCCATCCATCCATCCATCCATCCATCCATCCATCCATCCATCCATCCATCCATCCATCCATCCATCCATCCATCCATCCATCCATCCATCCATCCATCCATCCATCCATCCATCCATCCATCCATCCATCCATCCATCCATCCATCCATCCATCCATCCATCCATCCATCCATCCATCCATCCATCCATCCATCCATCCATCCATCCATCCATCCATCCATCCATCCATCCATCCATCCATCCATCCATCCATCCATCCATCCATCCATCCATCCATCCATCCATCCATCCATCCATCCATCCATCCATCCATCCATCCATCCATCCATCCATCCATCCATTCATCCATCCATCCATTCATCCATCCATTCGTCCATGCATCCTGACATTTCTTCAGCTGTCTGTCTCTCTCCTGCTCTGTACCTCCGTCTGACTGTGTCTCATTCCTTCAGCCGTCTGTCTGTCTTTCCTACTCAGTGAATCCGACTGACTGCATCTCATTCTTTTGCCTATATATATCTCTCTCTTCTGCTCTGTACCTCCGAATGACTGTTTCTCATTCCTTCAACTCTCTCTCTCTCTCTCCTACTCTGTGCCTCGGCCAAATGCCCAGGCTCAATCTGTCGTTTTCTGATTGCATCTTCATCTGTATTTTTATTTCGAGGCGTCTTGCTAATGTCTTGCTTAGTGTTATCTATGCAGAATTGTATCAAATGTGTTTCCACTACCAATGCTGCTGCTGTCTCTGCTGCTGCCACCACTTCTGTCCCACCGACTGACCACTGACTGACCACTTACTGACCAACGTTGGTTGGCCACATGCGTCGAACAAGTGCCTGTGAACCCCATTAATTGATGTTGAAATTTTAAGAGGACATTTCACATGAAATTGGATCTGTTTCAAGACAATATTCAACCGTTCCTCAGTCGTTGTTCGCCGCTTTGTACCGCTATGTATTCGGAATTTTTGTCATTGCTATGAGGCGGAGTTACTTGGTCTGGTGGCAAAGGGGTTCTGTGTTGGACCGCCGCTAGACATCGCTCCAGTCATCTGCAGATGAACCCGATTAACCCAGGAATTGCATCAATGGAGATTTACTCGAACACTGCCGACAGCAGCTACAACTGCTACAACTGCCAATTGCCAGAAAATACATCAAGACCATATAATACTCACCAAGACAGTTCTACACTCGAATTGTTTCTGCTGCTGCATCTGTCTCTTTCTGTGTTTGCATTTCACTCTGTCTCTCTCTTAATCTGTCTATGTCCTTGTCTTTGTCTCTGTTTCTTATCTGTTCTGGAATTCGTCTCTTCTTCTACGTCCGCCTGTGCGTTTCTCTGTTTCTGTCTCTGTTTCTGTCTCTGTTTCTGTTTCTGTTTCTGTTTCTGTCTCTGTTACTGTCTCTGTTTCTGTCTCTGTTTCTGTCACTGTTTCTATACCTGTATGTTCCCGCCTTTGTCTCAGTTTGTCTGTGTTTCTACGTCTGGCTGTGCTTGAGTTTATCTGTTTCTGCCTCTATCCATGTCTCTACCTCTGCCTCTACTTTTTCTCTGTCTATTTCACTATTCTGTTCCTCCTCCGCTTTCTAATTCTCCCCCTCTTATTCTTCTTCTCCTCCTCCTCTGCCTCCTTCTCAAATCTTTTTCTTATTCACCTCCCTCTTCCTCTCCTCCCCTCCTCCCCTCCTCCCCTCCTCCCCTCCTCCCCTCCTCCCCTCCTCCCCTCCTCCCCTCCTCCCCTCCTCCCCTCCTCCCCTCCTCCCCTCCTCCCCTCCTCCCCTCCTCCCCTCCTCCCCTCCTCCCCTCCTCCCCTCCTCCCCTCCTCCTTCTTCCTCTTCCTCTTCTCTTCCACCTCCTCCTCTTCTTCCTCCTATTACTATTCCTCCTCCTCCTCTTCTCTTCCACCTCCTCCTCTTCTTCCTCCTATTACTATTCCTCCTCCTCCTCTGCCACTTATGTCTCTGCTTCTGTTTCTGGTCTCTGTGGTGTCATCGCTTTCCAAGACCGAGATTATGCAAATATGAAACGGTCAATCGGAGACGTTTTACGACGCAAAAAGATTTAATTACGACGAGACAGCCTCGATATGCAAATTGTGACCCACCGCCTAATTCACGCTTAATTTCGCCCACACTCTGTCTAGGTCTCTATGTATCTGTCGATGTCTGTCTCTCCGTCTCTGTCTCTCCGTCTGTCTTTCCGTCTTTATCCATCCATCCATCCATCCATCCATCCATCCATCCATCCATCCATCCATCCATCCATCCATCCATCCATCCATCCATCCATTGCAAATAGATTCATTTATCTATCCATCCATCTTTCTGGATGCGGTAATCGCAAACACCATATTTCTGGAGCGCCCAAAATTCAAAATTCAAAACCAGCTAAACACGGGCACTTAATAACAATAAATTGATAGGCAGTTAGTAAAAACTCAAATAGTCCGATAGGAAGGCAGAGAGTCAGTAGCACCTGTTAGGATGTTGAAAGGAAGAAGAGGAGGAATCATAGCTTGTGAATAAGCTGGTGCCCTGCGCTTATCTTTCAAGTGGCGCTTTAGAAGTTTGGAGATTAGGGTAGCGATTGCGATCGGAGTTGTGAAAAAGCAGTGTTTGTAGTCTCGAGTGAAAGACTTGTGAGGAAATAATAGTCAGAGGTGAGCCCACTCATTGCGTGGATTCGTAGGATGGATCAGTATAAATTTTTCGTACTACTTCGGCGTTTGTTCTTGAGCGGCGTCTATGATTAATTTGATTATGGAGCGATTTGCATGATTTAGTGATGGGAAGACTGAAGGCGGCGAAGTGTTAGGTGTTATGTACCAGCCTCAACTCAAAACTATCTGGATTAAAAAAATGAAAACTATTATTCACTGACCTACGCTTGTTTTAGTTTTAGCCCTAAGGAGACAGCTTCCAGTGCAAAGACATGATGCCTTAGACAGCCGCCTCCCTGACCTTTCCCTAAAGACATGGTCGTAATCGTAATCTCAAAATTTCTACAGCACCCACAAAAGCGAAGTCGCGGGAGCCTGCTTATTCACGGCCGATCGTAGGGGCAGTGGCAGAGTCATGCAGTCCTGGCCTATCTGTTACTGTACCATTCAATATTACTTTATTATTCGTGTACATTATATTTTGTACGCATCGTCTGGCTTTAGGAAAAATTCTGTAGAAACGATTAACGTTCCCCTAATGAATATATGACGAGGTTGTAGCCTAAGTCCCGCAGATCTAGCGAATGTCGTGCTTGTGACGTTTTCCTCGTAAATTCGACAAAGCGTAGTTTTCATAAATTCAGGTCGTCTCTGTTTACTCTGCCATTCGCATCCAAATGACGACCGGACGAGTATTAGCGAGGAGCCTTAGAGAACTCTATGGTCATTGTCTGCGGCTCTGGCTATAAATCCGACAACTGCGGCTGGTTAAGCCCCGTGTGATCTCTGGTGACCCCATCAGCTTCTGCAGTCACCTTCGCTCAGGAGATGGACGTCGAGGGCACGCGTCCCACTGGGTTCGTTGCTTGTATCTCTCCCTCAGTTCCTCTGTCCGTATTTGTCTCACTGCCTCAATAAATCTCCTTATATTTCCATTCTGTTTGCAACCAATACCGTAGTTTTCCAGTCGACATTCAGTGATAAGGATAATAATGATAATGGATGATAACTCTGCAATTTCTTTATTCATTCATTCATTTCACTCATTCACTCGCTGTAGTGCACATTAAAACTCATTAAGTCCTGTACTTGTTAGCTAGCTCCACTCGCATAAGTAATAACAAATCTCAGTGACTAATTCACATTCGCTATTCCACTCATTTATTCACCCATACAAGCAGTTCAGGTTTCAATGGTGAATTTTATCATTTCTTTACTTTACAACCGCTCGAAGGCATATTCTAGATTGCGGTATGTTTATGACTTACAACAGCAACAACGACGACAATAACGACAACGACGACAACATCAACAACAATAAAAATAACAATGATAATAATAATAACAGTCATAATATTAATAGTAACTATAAGTACACATGACCTTAGGCAGAACTAATAATATGGATAGTGACGATAAATGTCAACAAACACCACTAACCAGCATCAAGACGATGATAATGATGTTGCCAGTTATCGAAATGCTGACAATTGTTCACATCAACCACTTCATTTACGATTTCACAGGATTAACCTTCTCGTTTTGCATTTTCCAAATCTATCATTTACCCTAAACTAGAGTAACTTAGTAATAGGATATACGCTTAGTTTTTTGCAATTATTGTGTGTGTGGGTCTGTCAGTCATCTGGGCTAGCTACCTGTCATTCACCTAGACTACCCCTTAGCGTCAATCAATAGGCTCCACCCACAACGCCTGTGCTGGCTCCTAGGTTAAGCCTACAAGCCCTCGTCTTATAGCAAACCACGTGATTGAGTTGGAACCAACAGTTAACTCACTACTAAAATACCTCATTATTCGGAGTTCACAACCTATGCAACGTTCATTGACGATTCCCAATATTCTCAAACGACGTCTCATTTGACGGCCTTGTCAAATATGCCGCTGTTCTAGTTGACCTGCTCTGCATAAATATTACGGAATTATTCTAGATTTATGGAGGTCATGACTGTTAAGACCCCCGCAAAAAAACGCTGACCGACAGTTGTACAGACCGCTGACTATAGCAGGTCGCTAATGATGATGCATGACAACGCCGGTCTAATGGTCTTGCGTTGCCTTGGAGAACTTAATAAAACGGATGATCATCGAAACATTAGCATCTGATTGCTGCTTCTGTTGATGCTGCAGTGGTTTCTTGTTCATCAATGCGACACGGATATATATTCGTTACCAGGCAGTCGGATGTTGATGGTCCTGCGGCTGCTATTAATCAGCCTCTGAATCTAAGGAGAGTCCGGTCGAAAGTGAATGAGGGATGCACATGCAAATGCGCATTGGATTATGGGAGTTATTCAGACGGACAGATTGTGGTCGACTGAGCGAATAGGATAATCAATCGCCGATCATATTTAACGAATTATGTTTTCCAACGATGAGCATTTAGAACAAATTACGAGATTGACTATAAGATATGGAGAAGCAGGAAAATGAAAAATGAAATCTAAACTACAACATGTCACACGATCAATTGTTCCATAATATTTTATCGGTTCTGTGAATAAGAATGCTATACGATGCGATAGCAAATACGATAACAGAATCGTCACTGTTACAGATGTGAGTTGTCACGGAAATCGCAAGTACATACAGGGCAATGACAATTAGAATGATGAAGTATTGGAGAGAGAGTCATCGTCCAAAATGCGTGGAACGATGTCTTTTAGCGTAGACTTCCCCATGCATACTCCAGTTATACATACTCCGGCCTAGTGTTCGAGAAGAATGAATTTCTGTTCATCTGTTATCTGTTCAACTAGAAGTCTATTGCAATTCAGGAAATTCCAACAAAGAGCATCCAGGTTTATCTGACAGGATATCAACATTTCAATAAGAAAGTATTCGGAGAGTTTTAGTGGCCATTCTTTTGGCTTTATTCGTGACGGGAGTTTTTCATCGCCATTTATACCATTCACCGATGCTGGGCAAGTCCAGACGAGTCTGCTAAGCAGTGTCCTAGAAATCAGACACCGAACTTTAAATTAATTATATCTAATGCGAATTGGGAGGGCTATAGTCTGGCACTTTGATGACGATTTCCACGTATAAGTAGATGACGCGTATTGTTCACCATAACAACGTAAATAATAGATTTGCATAGAAAGTATAAATAACAGAATATTTTTCATTTGAGGGCTGAGTATATATGTATATATATATATATATATATATATATATATATAGGACTGACTCATGATGTACGCTCATAGAATACACAGGAAATGTAATTGCGAGTGTCCATAGAGTTTAATAGAGGTAAGAGAAAGTCGTGCGTCATTGGTCGGAGCTTTTTGTATCTATACGCTTGATGACTGGTGGGAAGATTGTGACAAAACGCATGGAATCATTCCTGATTACAGTTTTCAATGGGCGGTCCTCAGTCGCACTCACGCTCTCACCAACTCGTCCCACTGAGAGGCAGACCATTCTTTGCATGCGAATTGTAATTTGTAAACTGTTCAAATCTGTCTCATTCAACCGTAATACAGTTACACTTAGGCCTATAGAGTTATTGCAATTGTAATCAGTGACTTCTAAAACACCGGTGTGTAATTTTCATGGTAGCAACAGATGGCGCGTCAAACAAAGAGTGATCCAAATGATCACTCCACTAAGATAGTTGTGCTAAGGAGTTTGACATGGTTTTCAGTTGAGAAAGAAATTAGGTGAGCTATATAGGCCCCTACGTCCAGTATAGATATAGGCCTAATGGATAGATCCGGAGTTCCAGTTCCCAAATCTGTATCAATGTGTGCGCATATATCAAGCTGCCAACAGAGCTCGTTCAACACTTCTATAGTCTTAGGAATGACCAGAGAAAGATAACAAAAGCCTCGTTGAATAATGATTATGTCGGAGGAATAGGAATTGATTTAAAGTCCTGTGACTGGTCTGTGAGTTCAATGTTTTTTAAACAATCAATCCCAATATGAAATAAATCTTTGCTGAACAGCATAATAATACAGAGATTTAAGCCTAGTGATTATATAACTATGTATGTATACGCTACATTCTTGAAACCTTTGAAATATAACAAAATTTGACAGTGAACTTCTCCCATGGGCAGTTAAAGGCTTGGGACTGGCTATGATACTGTCCAGTACCAGAGGCGGCGTTGCCTCCAATGTTTGCCCACGTTTCAACGGGTTACTGGTGAGCTAATTCCGATTACTCCTGCTACTCACTATATATATATATATATATACACACAATATATATTGAATATTTTATGTTCTATATATAAATAATATTCACGTATGCCCTTATTTTTTGATTTTTCTTTTTGCACATTGCTTCTTCTTTCTACTTCCTTCGCTAACTTCATACGCTTACTACTCCCGCTACTATATAATTATTTCCTTGCTTCGTGTATTATCGCTTACCCTTCTTGCTTACCCCTTTGCTTACTACTTCTGCTAACTTCTTTGCTTACTTATTTCATTTACTCCTTTCTTCGCTTATTCCTGCCGCTTACTAATTCCGCTTACTCATTATTCTTACTCCCATTTGGTCGAGTCACTAACTTCGCCAGGATTTCTGACAAGAAATGCATGGATCCTATAAAGTCCGATCATACAGTATGTCAAAAAGCAGATCTCAGTAACAATTTGAGATCTATTGTTATCCAGTGATGCTCAGGTTGTTCCTGAATGTAAGGAAGGCTATTACTGCACTTGAGATAAAACTCTGGTCCATCTGACTCCCCGTTTACCTTATACCATTCAGGCGGACGCCTTGCTATAGTCTTAGAGTCAAGCCCGTCTGAGCCACGTAATTGCAGTGGGCGACTGATCCAGGGTAATAATTTGAATCCCGGTGCCACAAGAGGTTGGGAAAGGGTCGATAACCAATGACAGCAATTTGCAAAAGATGAACAGCCGCCCTCCGACAGCAGAGGCAGGTCGAATCTGTCAGCATTAGTCGAGGCATCGGTTCCTTCTTCCGCATCTTTTGTTATGCTACGAAAAGTATGATGCCTGCGCTGAACGATCTGACCACGTTTGGTTATTCCGTTCCATCATTGCTTCCGTCTGCTGGCATGCCTCTCTAGCGTTCCTTCAATTTTCTGGCTCTGTTTTGTAATTAATATATATATATATATATATATATATATTATATGTGTATGTACATACATATATGTATATAACTAGACATAATTTTATATACGCAGATACATGTGATAGGCAGATTATAATGTTATATAAATATCCAGTAGTTCGGGGCTGTATAAACAGACATGAATATGCAGTTACAAAATTATATGCGCACAAGCGAAAGTATAAAACTTATGGACCATATATATACATATATATGCTTTATCTGCTATATATATATATATGCTGTGTATATATATATATATGCTGTGTATATATATATGCTGTGTATATATATATATGCTGTGTATGTATATATGCTGTGTGTATATATATGCTGTGTATGTATATATATGCGTGTGCGAGAGTGTGAGTGGCTGTATCCAGAAAATCCGTTCTCATTTTGCATTCAGTCTTTCCTCTGACAGCTCAATAGAACAAGTAATTGAATTATTGCATTTGGTCCAGTACTATTAGGGTTTTCTGCGAGTGTTAGGCTCATGCTGTTTTCCTTTACACTTCTAAGCGATATCTATTGCCTTTCTTGCCAATGTCCAAAATGCTTCGACCACTGGAACTAATTATGTATCTATCTATCTATCTGTCTGTCTGTCTGTCTGTCTGTCTATATATCTATCTATTCATCTGTTCATCTATTCAATTTATACAGCACCCCTTCAAGATATATCTATTCAGACTTTAGAGGCGCTCCGTATCTACGCAAGGCCAAGGAGGAATGTCTTGGGAAGCTTATATAGAGGGCTAGACTGGTCCCGCGGGTTAGAAGCAGGTCAGAGGGGAGGCTATTCCAGACAGAGCGACCCACAACCGAGAAAGCTCAATTCTGTCTTGTGGCAATGCGATCATGTGTAAAGACGAGTCGCCTGTGGAGGTCGAACGAATAGATCGGTGACCAGAGCAGGAAGGTGCTAAATAAGATAAACAGGTGAAATGTCCATTGTCTAGGACACAGTGCCAGACGATAGACGACATCCTTTAACGAATGCGCTGCTGGGCCTGAGGACAACAGTGGAGAACAGTTACAGAGGTGTAACAAGGTTTTGAAAAGTGGGGGGGGGGCATAATTTTGAAACTATAGCTCGAAGCGCTATAATTTTGTTTGCCCCCATTTTTGAATTTTGCCCCCCAGAAGTCTTAAAAATGGGAGGGCACAAATTATCTTAACAAAAATCATCATAAAAAGCCATTGGAGAAATATAAAAAAAGAGCCGGTTAGAGGGGCACATGGGGGACACTGAGAATTAAAACTGGAAGGGGGGCCTATGCCCTCACAGTTTTGAAACTGGGAAGCCAGTGCCCCTTCTGCCTCCCGCTTGTTACACCCCTGGTGGAGAACATCCCACATGTCCTAAATAGCATGGCTCCTGGTGATGTATAAAACGTAGTACTGAATCTTACGGCACCGACTGCTATTTAGTTGTGTGTCCGTAATCGTAGGGCTCCGTGGGTGGCGGTCGCTGTGGGTGTGATCTGGAAAGATTCCACGAAATCTCTCCATCAGTCGATCAATCAATCAATCAATCCGCAGAGAATGGGCAACGTAGCGACATCCAGCGACGGCTGAGGTAATAGATTTCTAATAGATCCTCGTCGCTCACTTTGATTGGTCACCCCTCCTCAATGTCCAACCCCTCCTCAATGCCCACCCATGCTCAACGCCCACCAATCCTCAATGCCCACCCATCCTCAATGCCCACCCCTCCTCAATGCCCACCCATGCTCAACGCCCACCAATCCTCAATGCCCACCCATCCTCAATGCCCACCGATCCTCAATGCCCACCCATCCTCAATGCCCGCCCATCATCAATGCCCGCCTATCCTCACTGCCCACCCACCCTCAATGCCAACCCATTCTCACTACCCATCTATCCTCAATGCCCACCCCTCAATACCTACCCATCCTTGATACCCTCACCACCTCGATGTCCACACTCTTTCATTTCCGGCACATCCTGAGTCCGATTCTATGGATTGATTTTGATGAAAGATCCTGATATGCAAACGGATGTCGATTTCAGCCCTGGAATGTGTCCTGACTTTTATTGACGCCTTGATATATGATCAGCGCTCCGTTCATGCACCAGAACGATATTATAATGTACCTCTAATCTGAGAATTATAACCTATAAGACCCTAAATCATTGTATCCTGTTCCGGAAAGAATTGCTTTCATGTTGAGTTTCTTTATACGGGGTGGGCCAAAAAAGTAACCCCTACGGATTTTAGCTAATATTTCGGTCAAAAGTAGGAAATACTAACTGAAATTTTGCAGGCTGAAAGTCAATTCATATTTGCATATAACCGCCGAAATTGACTAAAATATTTAAAATGGAACAACAGATATATCACTTTTAATGAGTGCAACCACTGCTTTTTGATGATCAAAAAATATTTAACGCCGACAAAGTCATAAAAAGTATATTTATGAAGTCACATTTCAAGTAGTCGTAATAAAGCACACTCATAATTATAATTAATGAGAAAAAAACTTGATATTATTGCATATGGAAGTCACTTTGACGTCATCTAGCAAGCAGTCGATTAAATTGGTGAATAGATGTTTTGCGATTAACCATTCTTTTATGATAGCATTTGTAACAAAATAAACATGGGCAAGTGTCCACGACAGGTGAAATGCGTATACAGACTCTTCATGAATCATGAGCATGATCTTGAAGCCAATGCTGTAGTCAATGCTCACTCTGAAATCACTGGAGCTGAGCACAAGAAAATGCGGACGCGTTGATGATAGGAGTGGGCGATGGAACGTCGTAAGAGCAGCGGAAGGCAGAAATCTATCCGCACCCGAACAGATATCAAGCATGTTGACGAACTTATTTGCTCACAGAATAGCAACATCAGAAATCATCTCAGTACTTGGCGAATTTCAGCAGAGTTGAACATCAGCCGCCCGTCTGTTAGAAGAACTGCCAAAGAAGATCAGAATCTCATCGCTTTTCGTCGTGTCCCTGGGCAAATTATCACCGATGCAATGGCCCCCAGCCCGGTCATCAAAACTTGCCAACTATACTCTCTATGTGTGGCTACTGGTGGTAGACACAGGTTGTGAAACAATATTATGTTTGTTTTATAACAATTACTTGAGAAGTGACCTCATAACATCGTTGTTGAAACTTCTTGCTCCATACGATGTTATTTGAATATAAAAAATCAGTGGTTGCACTCACTAATAGTGATATAACTTTTGTTCTGTTTGAAATATTTTAGTAAAATATGGCGGTTATGTGTAAATGTGAATTAGCTTAGCGTCTGTAAAATTTCAGTTACTAATCTTTACGTTTGGCCGAAGTATTAGCAAAAAACCCGAGTGAGTTGGTTTTTAATAGCACACCCTGTAGAACATTTTCCACTAACTTCTTCAATGGTTCCACATATTTCCTTTTGATTTAGGCCTACTTCATCCAGTTCTGTTACGTGTATTCATGTCTCATATCCAAGAATGGACAACTTTAATTTTTTGCATTACATCCTTTGCATGCATTATTCTCAACTTGAATCTTGACGCTATATCTAATTGTTTTTATTTTCCTCATTCTTCATCATTCTGTACAAAGAAATGAAAAGACGAAGTCGAGTATATTCATAGGATACAGCCTAAAGATGAGATTAATACATGCAAAGTCTCTGTTCTCATACTTAATCAGAGAATGTTCTCTAGATCAGGCCTGTATGATAAATTCGCTCTTATATTTAATACTCAGCTTTTTAACTCCCAGAATATTACATCTAAATTGTTATTGGCTATTAAACAGGAAAAACAATCCTTGTATTTCTTATCTCATCGTTACATGTATATCAATATAGGCCTATCTTTATGGATTCCTCTTTCTCTTCTTCATTGCTTCGTTCTCTTTGTCGTATCTCATTATATTCTTTCAGATGGTTGTCATTCTCCTTTTACAACAACAATCATCTTCTTCCTCTTGATCTGCCATTTCTCATCCTGTTATTGAGTCATCTTGCTTCCAATCGTCTAAGATCTATATTCTCCTTTTTCCTCTTCCTCCCCCTCCATCTGCTCCATCTCGCATAATCTCTCCTTCTCATGCTCGCCGAGTGTTCCGCTTTTGTGATCATTTGATTTAATCCATCGATTAATGCTTCAGCCTTTATCTATTTCTCTATCCCCGACGCGTCAACCTTCCGGGACACAGATCGAGCTGGTTGTCTCTTCAAAAGACTTTACCGCCGCCTAGTCTTGCTAGCTTGCGTTTGTCATCTGCATCTCACTTCGTCTCGACGTATCAACCTCAATCGCTTATTCACTTATATTTATGTGTCATTGTGACAGTATGCGTGTCTCTCTCTATACCTCCCATCCTGCGGCAGTATGTCTCTTTCTGCTGTGTAGTGTCGTTCTGTACGTCTTCCTTTGCCCATATTTTGAGTTTGAAACCTTCTTTACTGCTTAATCACAGTTGTAATTCTGACGATTTTCTATATCTCTTTTACTTTTACTTTGATGATGATGATGATGATGATTATGATGATAATGATGATTATGATGATGATGATGATGATGATAATGATAATGATGATGATGATTATGATGGTGATGATGATGATGATGATGGTGATGATGATGATTATTATTATTATTATGATAATGATGATGATTATTATTATTATTATTATTATTATTATGATAATAATAATGACGATGATGATGATGATGATGATGATGATGATGGTGATGATGCAAATGGGCTTGGGTTGTAAATGTTTCGCGGTCAACGCCTGATTCGCGAATTTTGGTTGCTACCGCGAATTTGAACGTGTTTGTGCTGCTCGTGTTATTCTAAGCCAGAGGTGGGCAACCTTTTCTATGCAGACGGCCTCATAACAGTTACTTTTTCTTCGGCGGGACGCATTATAATATTCTAGGATTCTAGACTCGGAACTCTAGAACGACTATAAATTTAGCACATATTTAACACATTCAAATTCAACATAATATGACCACAGTGACTGCAATAGTAAATAACCAAAATTAGGGTGTTAGTTAGTGAGTATGTTTGTGGTTGTTACTTAGTCAGGCCTTACATTTACAATAGGTTTACATATTTTAAAAATATTTAATGGGAGCTATAAAACTACGAATAGTTTTTAGCAGTAATTCTGTTTCACTTAATGGACGCCTTGCATGGCTGCCGACGGTTAAATTTCACTACTGTAATAATAGCTTGTCATAATTCGTGCAGACTATGTTTTCAATCATACTGCGCTTTGTCAATTTGAAATTAAACGAATATTATTATTGTAATTATTATAATTATTAATATTTATATTATTATCAGTACTGTCATTACCTAAGTTCATTCCAAAATTGCCATGCTTCGTCTGAAAATGTCGTTTGAGATTGTACTCTTCGAAAACGGCTACCGACTCCCGACATTTTCAGCACACAGCATTAGTTACAATATTAATAGAAAAGAATACTTCCTTATAGTCTTTGTCGAATGTCCTACACTCGTCGTCAATTTTCCCCATTTTGAAGCTTTGTGCAATCATTCGTCTTTTAAAAACATTTAGATTAATATTTAAAATTATTTTTCTGAATGTTACTTAGTTTGAAAAACATGGAGGCTATATGTAGTTTAAGAACATACTATCCAAACTTTTAACATTGTGCAACAGACGCAGCATTAATATTTTGTCAATGTAAGCCTACTAAATTTTCAACAAGTCATTAGAAAACAAGGTGAGGTGGGTGTGTTACAAATTATCTAAAACTTTGAAAATTTACAGCGTCATTATTTTATGATTTACTGTGATTGCCTAATTTTATGAATAGTAGTTAATTGATGTTATTGTAACAATTTGAAATGTACACTGGGATTATAAAGTTTAAACGAATTTTACAAACCATTGCGTACATTTAAAAAAATATTATTCGAGCTGGCAGAAGGTCTCACGGGCCGCATGAAACGTTTCCGCCGGCCGCCCGTAGGCTGCCCACCTTTGTTCTAAACATTAGTTACGACTTCGTGGGCAACACCATTCGGTGGCCAGAGGATGATCTACGAGCGGCGATCGACTACTATGCAATGTGCCCTTCGAATTTAATGGAAGGAGTCAAGGGACAGTTTCACTAATCACCTGAACAAGCACCGTTCACAAGCGCAAAGCACATAATGTCGAGAGTGGACAGGCGAAAGGGAAATATTGCAACCTGTTCTTTTAGCTGTGTTTGTAAAGCGAACATCGCGGCAACAGCACCTGTCATTATTGTCATGAATGGTAGTTGACTATTGGTTTACTCAGTTATTGGTTTAATTTATTGTGTTACACATTGACCGCAAATACGCCGCGAATTCTGTGCTTTGGGCCACGAATTGGGCGCGAATTTTTCACTTGTCGACCACGTAATATTTACAGTATAATGTTCACGATGAGTATGATGATGGTGACGAAGAAAATGACGACGACGACGATGTCGATGATGCTATGACGTTCGATATCGGTTAAGCATAGTCGACCCAGTGGGATAATATGACTGTCTGGGATGTCTATAGTATTCGGCGATATTCTGCATCCGGGTCTATGCTTCTATATCGTGACAAACGAGGTCGATATCCCGAATGGGCGCTATATAAATTTGTGTAAACAATTACAATAGCAACTGTGTAGAGATGACGTGATTTTGGATGACTGTGTCTGCTCTTAAAACATCATCGCATATCCGTCGAAATGATTTAAGTTTTCATTCGTCTGATAAAGAGGGAGCGCGGTCTTTCCTT
>OY365812.1:16822548-16922548 GCA_959347315.1 Bimastos eiseni
CTCCTTCTCTTCCTCCTGCTCTTTCTCCTCTTTTCCTCCTCTTTTCCTCCTCTTTTTTCTCATCCTCTACCTCTTCCTCTTCTTCTTCCTCCCCCTCCTATTATTTCTCCTCTTCATCTTCTACCTCCTCTTCCTCCTCCTCCACCTTTTCCTCTTCCTCCTCCTCCATCTCATCCTCTTCATCTTCCTCCTCCTCCACTTTTCCCTCCTCCTCCTCTATCTCCTTTTCTTCCTCTTCCCCTTCTTTTTTTCTTTCCTCCTCCTCTTCCTCTTCATCATACTCTCCTCCTCTATTACTCCTCCTCTTCCTCCTCCTCCACCGTTTCCTCTTCCTCCTCCTCCTCCATCTACTCCTCCTCCTCTTCTTCCTTCTCCTCCTCTTCGTCCTTTTCTTGTCCCTTCTTTGCCCTGCGTCGACTGATTGATAACATCTGGGTTAGATCGTAATTGATCTCGATTGGTCTATTATTAGATGAGAGAACAACACATGGCACACACAGACGCAGCAAGACATACACTGGCAAAATGGCGCATAGACGCACACGGAGAAAGACACAGAGAAACAGTCAGAATAGGCATTTGTGTTGAGAGGCAGCAAGAGACGTGAAAAGAGTTGAACAAAGAGTCAAGCATGGAGGTATGCAAGGTGACAGTCAATAGGACTATAGGACGTGTGGCAGGCATAGAAGTAAACAAGCAGACAAGCAAAGAGACAGGCAGGAAATCAGAAAAGGAGGAATAAATGTTGAGACAAATTTATATTAAAAGAACGTGAAAAGGGAACGGATTGACGGACCTACCACAAACATATTGTTTATTGATGCATTACAAGAACAATACTATTAGGCCTATTTGGCTATCTAAGAAATTAATTTCAATCCAATTAAGTCTTTGTTTCACTCAACAGCACCTTCTCATACAGTGATTTATGTCTACGAGGATGTCACTGATGAAAGAAACGCCATCAATTGCTCTGGATCAATAGTCTCAGCATATTAAATGATTCAACAACACAAACGATCGTCGGCCGAGGTATTTAGCACGGAAACAGCAATCGTCGTAGGAGCCAAACCATAGAGGAGTACAGACGACTGCGTAAAAGCTGTCGTACGATGAAATATTGCTACTGCGTTGTTATAGTTATTTACGTGTATAACACACTTTCGTGTGCTTGACGAATATAGCCTACACAAGTCAAAGTCTGGGCTAAAGAAAAAGACACGCTATACAGGGCTCATTATGCATAGGCCTATTCGGACGATAAAGGCGTCTGTAAGTTCAAGTCAGAGAACTGGATGAAGTCCAAGGTGAGGTGGCCTCGAGGATGTCACTGACGATTGGTGCCTAAGATCGATACCGTTAGTTCCAGAGTTACGAGATGTAGAACGTGATGAAGAAAAAGTCCACATAGTTAAGAAGAGGCATAAAATGTAACGAGTGTTTTCGGTAAAGGATGATTTAAGGAACGTTTAATGGTCAGGATGCTTCCCATCCAGCGACCGCGGAAGAGACAATCAGGTCCTTGGACGGAGCTTTACAGTGTTGGCTCCCGGAAGATCCCGTGGGACAACGGGAAGACTTACATTGACCAGAAAGGCCCAGTTTACGTGGAGAGTGGGAGGAGAAGTGATCTGAACAGACAAGAGAGTGGAATTCAAAGGTTAAGGTCGTCTCTGGTTTGCGATGGTACGTCGAGACCGCAATCACCACACGCCACAGACAGGGTTAAACACACAGACAGAAGCCGGACAGGAAGAGGCATGGGTAGAAAGCAAATGATTTGACGTGTGGGTGTTTAATCGACGACAAATGACCTTTCTGACCTCGAAAAGCTGGAGCAGATTATATTGCAGCGGATTTCCGTCTTTATTGTATTGCTCTGCATTTATTTACTTGTATGGTCAAAAACAACATTTGCGATTCACCAGCGCCCCCAGTGCTCAACCCTGTGAGTAGAAAAAAGGTTTTGAGGAGTGAATAGGATGTTGGGGGAGACGGTAAAAGACCCAGAAGGAGTGGCAACACGTAGAGATGAAGGAAGGCATTCCACAGGGAAGGCCCAATGGTGGGGAAAATATTCTGTTTGAGCCATTGTTGTCCTATAACTCGCGGGGGAAAAGGAAGAATAATTATTATGTCAGTCCAAGGAGGTTAGTAATGTGTTCAGGGTTAATAAGAGACTTGTCTAAGTCACGTGCAATGGCAGAGAAAGGAAATTGGTGGAAGTTATCAAAAAATCAGTATCTGACTAATAATGACAGGCAGACAAGAAGACGGACAGATAAAGAGAAAGACAAATAGACAATTGAACTGTAGTTTTATAAAAAAAAACTAATTAGACGACGGGTTTGAACCTAATTGGAAGATAGACAGACGACAGGTAAGAGTAAATTATTAACAAACAGATCGACAGAGAGACAATGGGAAAAAGAGCCAAACGACGGACTGACAGTCGGACGCTGCGAAAGGCAGTGAAACTGAGACATACGGTAGATGTCTTGTGATATTGCCTGCGGTGGTGGCGTGTGGCGGCATCGAATGCGAAACGGATCCACTGTGGCAACCTCTCTGATGCGTGACGCCAGAAATGTGCCTTGGGGAATGACAGACAGACAGACAGGAACAGGAACAGTGACAGATAATGACAGGGACAGTGACAGACAGATTGAAGCAAAAAGAACTCGAGATTAAATGCGGACGTAACAGCAGATGAGGAACCAGAAACAGAGCCAGTCACAAGAGAGAGAAAGAGAGAGAGAGAGAGATGCACAGACAACTACAGTCAGCAAGACAGAGACACAGGCGGACGGAAGGACGGACCGACGTAGTTGTTGTCGATTGCATATCTGGATATTGAATTCAGCCAAGTGTGGAGAAGCGACGATCGCTTTGTAATGAATTCAAGTCATGCATCGGTGAACACGACATGATGCAGCAAGCCAATATTCTCATTACTCGAAGAACATGTCGATGTATGACACGCGTCATGCACGGACCTCAATTACTTGCGTGACATACGTGACCATATACGATGCGTCATCGTCATAAGTGCCTCTAATGAAACGGTATCACGCTGGCGCTCTATCATTATGCAGCATTACACCACAACAATCGATGCATTCAACTGGGCTTAAAACACTTTTACCATTTGGTTGGTTGTGTCTTGAGACGAATGCCCTCAAAACCAAAACGTTTGTCTATAACCAGAGTTGTATACAAGTCCCATTTTGATGACCCGACTCGATCCGACTCATCCTAAATGGACCCGATCCGACCCGACCCGACTTATGAAGCCGAATATCTGACCTGATCCGACCCTACCCATGAAGTGTATGACCCGACCCAATCCGACCCGACCCATAAAATGTATGACCCGACCCAATCCGACCAGACCCGACCCATAAAGTGTATGACCCGACCCAATCCGACCAGACCCGCCTTTGGGCCAATTTTACTAATGTAATTTTTGCGTCAAATTCTACTGTCGTAAAAACGCTACTGTCAGACCGATATTTTACACTCATAATTATTAAACGTATAAGCAATCAATGCAATTTATATAGCGCCTCTTCAAGATAACTATTCAGAGGCGCTCCCGACCCAGGCACGGTCAAAGAGGAAGGTCTTAAGAAGTTTATAGAAAGAGCCAGACAGGTCGCACGGGAAAGAGCGCAGGTCAGATGGGAGGTTGTTCCAAGCACTGGGACCCACAATTGCGAAAGCTTTATTTTGCCTGATGGCGGTATGAGCATGTGAAACAACAAAGTTGTTTCTCCTCGAAACATTTCATCCGTCAAGGATTTGGAAGCCTTCACCCGTGAATAACAACTTGTAATTACAAGCGACTTACCACCCACTTGGATTTTCCATCACTCTTTGGATTTTCCATCACTCTATGGATTTTCCATCACTCTATGGATAGACTCACAGGACGACCTCGAAAAACTTCATCCATCGCGGATCTGGTAACATTCACTCGCAAGCAATAACTAGCAATTATAAGCGACTTCTCACTTATTTGGATTTTCCATCCTCTAATTTTCGTTACTACATTGTTTACATGCGTTCTACGTGATCTACCGGAGGCGGACTTTGGCCTTCGCTCCTCACATTGATGCTTCTGCTGTTACTATTACCAACCTCAGTTTTTTTTTTGATTTATCGTTCTGCACATGGTTTTTTTGGGTTGTGCTAATTTCCGTCATCGATTTTCATTCCAGTATTGTATCGTTACCTGACCTTGCTAAATATCGTCTTAACTCTCATTTCTCCGCACGTCTTCTGCTGCTGTTTGATTGTTGATTGTTTGTTAGATTGCTTGAGTTCTCTAAGAGTAAGGATATGTTACCTTCATTACATTGCATTTTATTTTGTTTGAAGGTACATGTCAGTTAATGTTGATGTTAGCGATCATGTCGCGCCAGCTGACCACTCCTCTCTGCTTTCACCCTCTAATAGGACCGAATGTAGTGTTAATATGAGTCGGCTTGAGCTTGCAAGCAGAGTACTGTATAGCCCTAATGATGCCACGAACCCAGCGTTCCTGTTAAATGATACTTATGTTAGCGACCTAGTCCTTCCAAATGAAGAAGTAAATGGCCGTGCATTATTACCCTCTTTAGACCTTGACCCCGACTACAACTTCCTCAATGATTTCATACCTACTTGTACGTATTCTGACCCATACTGACTTCAAGTTAAAGTCCTTTCGTGCCACACCCAATTCTCTATTCTGCACTTGAATTGTCGTAGTATTGTTGGGAAGATGAACGAAATAACTGAACTATTGCTACAGGTGCCTGTATCAGTACTAACTCTAACTGAAACGTGGCTGAATGAAGATCCAACATCTTCGGTGTCTATACCGGGATACCATTTTTTACATAATCCACGAAAAGGGGGCAGGGGTGGCGGAGTAGGATTTCTTTTAAGGCAGGAAATTAATTTTCGGCTCATAACGGACCTTGGCCCACCAGCCCAAACTTTTGAAAGTCAATTTGTTAGGCTCTCTCAAGGAAACAAATCTATAATCATAGGAGTGGTGTATAGACCACCAGGGCAAGACATACTTACATTTTTAACGGAATTTGAGATCCTAATAAATGTAATTAAAAAAAAACAAAAGAGCACATTTTAATAGGCGACTTCAACATTGACTTACTCAAATCGAAAACCCATAACCTAACTGACGAGTTCTTTAACTCCATGCTTACTCATCATCTCTTGTCTTTAATCACTAACCCAACCCGCATTACCGAATTTACAGCATCCTTAATTGACAACATCTTTACCGACGCTTGGCCAAAACTGATTGAATCCAAAATTGTGATATCTGACACATCAGACTACTTTCCTATTTTAGCCGTTTTTGACTTCACCTTTAACTCCTTTTATAGAAATACTAAACATATCCAAAGGAATTTCAGTCTTTGGCCACAACTTCTTTCCTGAATACTCTCTCGCAGCTAAACTGGAAGACGACCCTAGAGGCCTGTGAAAAACGTAATGCGAATCACGCATACGATTGCTTTATAAATGATTATAAAAAAAGCCTATGATGAAGCATACCATTACACTTCAAAGCTAACTAATAAACAGAAAATTATAAGAAAGGTCTGGATGACCCCTGGGCTCCTTAAAGCCTGTAAAACCAAGTCAAAATTGCACCTAAAATTACTTAAATGTCCCACCGATGCAAATAGGCAAAAATATACAGCTTACAGAAATAAGCTGAAAACACTTAAGATCTTGGCTGAAAAAAGTTTTTTTAGAGGTAGAGCTTACTAAATACAGCCAAAATCTTAAGATGATGTGGAAGATTCTTAGAGACCTTATAAATAATGGTACCTCTCCCATTGATGGGAACATTAAGGAGTTGCGCAGGGGTGAGGTAACCTTGGAGAGCCCATTAGAAATAGCGACTGAACTTAATAACTATTTCACTGAAATTGCAAACTCTCTGGCTAATAACCTTACCATTTCTAGCCAACAACCGGACAAATATATGAAAGCTCCTAACACTGAATCTTTCGGGCTTGCTGAAATTTCAACAAATGAAATAATCGCAATTGGAAACTCCTTAAAACCCTCTCTTTCTAGAGGCGTGGATGACATTGACCCATCCATCATGATCTCTAGTTTACCTTTTGTGACTACTCCGTTGGGCAAAATTATAAACTGTTCTTTCAACACTGATATTTTTCCTACAGCCTTAAATGATGCCAAAGTGATCCCTGTTTTCAAAAAAGGACTTAGGAATTCCCCTTCTAACTACAGACCCATTTCTATAATACCAGCATTTTCTAAGATCTTTGAGAAAGCTATGCACACTCGCCGTACTTGCTACATTGATAAAATCAGTGTCCTTTTCCCTTCTCAACATGGATTCCAATCTGGGCACTCGTCTTATATGCCTCTCCTGACCATGCACGATAAAATAACTGAAGCTATGGATAAAAACGAACATTCTATAGGCATCTTCCTGGACTTTGCTAAGGCATTTGATACCCTTAATCATGACATTTTATTAAGGAAACTAATGAACTATGGCATCCGTGGATCCCAACTAAACTGGTTTAAGAGCTACCTGGAAAATGGACATCAGCTTGTTTACTGCAACTATACTTACTTCCCAATGAATCCTATTTGTTCTGGTCTTCCGCAAGGATCAGTTTTGGGTCCTCTACTATTCATCTTAGATATTAATGACTTACCTAGCGTCTCGCCTAATCTCCTTTTTATTCTTTTTGCTGACGATACGAATTTATTCGCTTTCCATTCCTCTTTAGAAATTCTTATAAATACTATAAATGTAGAATTAACCAATATTTCTAATTGGTTCAGCGCTAATAAATTGACACTCAATCTAGATAAGACAAACTTTGTGCTATTTAGAGCTTACAGAAAATTACCACCAGCCCACGTGCCTGAAATTAAAATATTGGATACTCCTATAACTCAAGTATCATCTTTTAAATTCCTAGGTGTTATTGTAGACCAGCATCTCTCTTGGAAAGAACATATTGATGCTATTTCGGTTAAAATTTCTAAAAATCTAGGTATCATATCTAGGCTATCTAAGGTACTGCCCGTCAAAGCTCGCTCCACTCTCTATTTTTCGCTAATATACCCTTACCTAACATACTGTATAATAATATGGGCCTCTACTTACAAATCCACCCTAAATAAGATAGGCGTTATTCAAAAAAGAGCAATAAGATTTGTGGCTGGTATTCACTATAATGCTCATACTAGTGAAGTATTCGTAGCTAGAGGGATGCTCAAAATTGAACAGATAAATAAGCTCCAAATAAGCCTCTTTATGCATCGGTACTTTCACAACTCCCTACCAAGTGTCTTCTATGATTATTTTACTCCTAATGCAGGATTATTGTATCACCTTAGTAGAGATCCTAACACCTTGTACATTCCCTATGCTAGAACAAACACTAGGCTAATGGCTATCAAGTGCAAAGGTTCTAGAATCTGGAATTCTATCTCTGCCAATTTGCGTCTCATTCCCAATTTCCATTCATTCAAAAACAGGATTAAATCTGCTATTATATCTGGTGAATTGTAACCATTACTGTGAACTCAACCTCACTTATGACAATCGTTGGCATACGTGTACTTCATCATTGAGAAATCTGATTACAGTAGTTCCTGTAATATTCCTGATAAGATCAATTGTGATCTATTACTTTACCATTAGCTACTTCAATTCCCGGTTGTAGTCAGCTACCTTGATTAGGCAATGCCTATTATCTTACAATGTGCCTTTACTCGCTTAATGTAGCATATTCGTTAGTTAAGATTAGTTAAGCTTTGTTTCTCCATGTTACTTTCAAACACTCACCTATTGGCCTCTATACTCAACTACTTTGCACCTAATTTATTGGTGGCCCTAACCTGCATGGACCCTCCGTCCTTAATTGGGTCTCCTGTGTAAACATAAAGTTTGTTTGTTATACCGATCTCATGTAACTTATTACTTTGGTTTGCCAAATAAACTTGAATTGAATTGAATTGAAAGTCGCCGCTAGAGGCTGAGCGAAGAGATCGGCGACCAAAAGAAGCCGAAGTTAAGGTGAACAGATCCCTAAGATAGACAGGCGCATTGCCCAAAACACAGTTCCAGACAATAGAGGAGATCATATATTGAATGCGCTGCTGAACCGGAAGCATATTATGAAATATGGAAATTGATTCAAGTGAATCTTGCAACCAATCCATTGACTCCATTTTAGTAATGATATGCGTATATTCAATATGTCTACGCGTCGGTTAAATTCGCAACTAAAAATCTGGTCCATAATATTTCAAACCGAAATGGTGGATTACAGTAAAACATTACCTGCTGATTACACATTAGCCATCGGAGTTCACTGGCGACTGCTCTGACGTGAAAAGTAATTATAAAATGATCTTTCATTCATGTCATCGTACCCTGGATGGTACTAAATACAAATTAGATTTTACCGTGAAATACAAATTGTATCAAACGGTGTAAGCAAGCCTCCTAAAAATAACTTTTAGGTCTTGGTTGCATTATAGAAATTTTTCATTACACCATTTGTTGATTTGATTGAAATTATCCTACTCTGAATTGAGCTCTAAACGTGAAGAAAATATTTGTTGACAATCGTGCGAGAACCTGAAACTTTTCGCGTCTGGCGTGAGGTCAAGAAAACATGAATATTCACTAGCTCAAATTCAAGCTCATCGTCTGCTTGGTTGACTAATACCCTTACATCAATTTCCATGTGTACTTTAATAATATGCGAATCGGAAGCCAGTGAAGGACGTCCCGCATGTACGTAGAGATTTGGCCAAATTTAGGAACACAACCAATCAGACGAGCTGCGGCCCTTTGAACCCTCTCCAAGGATTGCAATCGAACATGTATAAGTGAATATGCCCTTCGTTTGCTCCATTTATTTCAACCTAAATATACATCGTCCATAAATTCATGCTAAGGAATTCTGGATGTGACTCTGTACGTAAAAGACCGGCCCTCATGCCTCAGTACGTGTAACCTGTCAGTGTTCAGTTCTTAGGAGTCAATCGCTTTGGTCTGACGTTCAATCGGCTTTGAGATTGCCTTGGAGAATGTCATTTATTCTTCAATCATGTGCGCTTAGGGGATCTTGCCAATGAACGCTTGCACAGATTCGATAAAATAAGCTGCAAAAATCAACATCAAAAGCAGAGTGTTAAAAATTGAAAAATGGTGGGTTGAAATGGGTCCGGGCTAGGGATCCGACCCGATCAGACATGCAAGGATTTGAACCCGACCCGCCGAATGTTCAGATATTCGTGACCTGACCTGACGCGATCCGACCCGACCCAACCTGACCAACGGGTCGACCCGACCAGTGGTCAACTGTGTCTATAACTCTATACATAGTGCATTTGTCAATAAATAGAGGTAGCTGGGCGACATTTTCAGTCAAATTCGGACTTACATTAAATCTTTTACATCTTTCATTTAAACATAAACATAACAAAATACTGTCATAAACGACGATGATATTTCATAAATTTCCGAAGTTTATTAAATTTATCACTTAGTATTCTTTTAGAATTAGTCCTAAATTAAAAAAAACTGTTGAAATAGCTTTTATTGCAGACTTGAACTGAACAACTTTGCACCATTTTAAATGTACATTTTCGGTAAAAAAATATTATTGTTATGATTATTGACAAACACTAATGGAAATAATAGCAGTTACGGAATATACACATGTAAAGCTAGCAGAATGATATGATATGTATATAAAAAGGTAATGTTAGAATGTGGCAACTGGTGCGTTTTACTGGGTAATTTTTATAATTTTTCAAACAAAGATGTTTTGAGCTGTTTTCCGGTTTTATTTTGAAGACGACGCTATACCAGTCAATTAGAGTTGAACAGATTTTAATGTACGTAAATCATTTAGAATATTCCTCTAAGTTAAATCGAATCTCATTCAATGTAAACAGTGCACAGTATAGGGACACAGCCAACTGTTCTCCCCTCCCCAGATGCTCAGAGTTGAGGAATCTAGGTCAGCATCGTCCAGCTGCTGAAGATGATCTCAATCTCCATCCATCTTCTCACTGGGACAGTCATAGTCGGACAGACCCCTCGATCGACCTCCTCCCCCCCCCCGACTGACCGCCTGATCAACGGACCAACGAAGGCGCCAACTCATCACTCGTTGGTCGGTCTCTGAGGCTCTGAGCGACCAACGAGTGACAGATGACTTTTGTCAAAGAAGCTGACCGAACGTGCCAGCATTGGAACGGCAAATGTCAGGACAAATATTGGCCTCCATTGAAACGCCAATATAATACGCCGCTGCAGTCTCCTTACTAGCTCTCATCCGGTGCCACTGGTCAGTGGGACTCGTCGATATCCCATCCGTCTTTCTCACACCCTGTTTTTGACATCTTTGTTGTATTACGATCATCGTGATTATTATAATAATGCTTCTGCCAGTTGTGACGACGGTTATGATCGTGCTAATACATGCGCGGCGTGTTAGTTTATCGAAAAGAGATGCGTGTGATGGTGTGGCCTACATCTCCAGAGGACCAAAAACTAAAGGCGTTCTTACTTTCTGTCACTGTTATTCATAAATTTGCATTAAACAGCCATTTATGTAACGCCTTTGCTTAATGCACGAGGATCCAATCGATGGCACCCCAAAGAAAAACTGTGATCGAGTCATGAGATATTTTGCGTTCTAGGCCTACTCATTCGACTGATATCTTTGTGGGCCTTGTGGCAGGCAAATTATTTACATGGCAATGCATCCTCATGATAAAACAGCCAGACGAACAGTTTATGACAACACAACATGTAGGCACTTACTATAACTGTAATGATATGCGTCTTGCAAAAGAATGCAGCTGTCTTATCTATCAGTGACACGATGCCAACAGAACTTGTAATCATTCTGCGTACTTGTTAGATTGAACTAAAAACCAGAACATTAAGTCTATGGTAGTTTCATTATCATTAGGCAAATAGCCCCAATGTTTTTTTCTGGGCTTGATGCACGCCCGCAGAGAGGGATGAAGAAGCAATTCTCTTGTGACCCGGTTGTTTTTAGGGGCCAAGACATGGTTATGGAAATCAATATATGAAAGCTATCATTATAACTTATAGAAAGTTTAGAATTTACGCCTTTTATAAATATGATATATTGCTAACACTTAATGACAATCAGCCCAAACTTCAGGCCTCTAAATAATACCGTAATTTTTGTAATTTTTGCTATAGAACACGCCCACTTCCGTGTAAGAGACTGCTCTCCTTGTATAGGGGCCCGTAATGTTTCTGCCTAGGGGAGAAGGGGCCTGGAATTTCTGTCTGCGGCCTTGCTGGAGGTGGATGAATATTTTTCCTTTCATCAGAAAGATCATCATCACTTGAAGTAACAAAGACTTTCACCTTTGCAGCTCCACCAGTTGTGATTATTGATTCTTGCCCGATGTGCTTTAATTCTGTGAATGTAATGTCCACTGACTCAGCACTGAAATGCTGTCGCTGCGGAAATTCGCTCCGACGTTGTCCTTTTTTTCTTTTACCTATAGGGATCTACTGAGGGCATAAGAAGTTAGGTTCCTGGAAGGAAGGGGTTGAATCCCTTATTCTTACATTGTTATTTGATATCGCCCTTCTTACAGTTTAGTTCAGAAGTGCACACACTCCTCGACGGCGCAACTGCAGTTGTAATGCAGAGTAATTGTGCGCAAAGGACTTGCTCAAGGTCCCTACACAGTGACGCCTCGAACGAGAGCTGAACCCGCTCATTCAGCGCACTGCGAGTGTTTCCGGCCGACCGCTCTAACCGATTAGCCACCATGCCACTCTTGGCCTATGCGATCTAAATGTAAATAGAGCTAGAATGTGCAACGTAGATAGGCCTGATGGTTTTGGTCAGCCAGTGAGAAATTTACATTCTGAAATCTAGTCTATAGTCTACATGACATGAAGTATACGTACGTATGGAGAATATGCATTGTATGTCTGGTGGATTTGGTCGCCCAGTACAAAATTTGCATTGATGCGCATTCGTATTTTCCGCCTTTCTCGACGCTTCTCAATTCGCAAGAGACTGTCTTCGAAATGAGAATGGAAATCGCTTGAAGTCGGTGGCTTACCTAATTCCCTTTCAGCCCCTCCACATCAGCACAGTCATTTGCTGCCTCGTCCTCCATTTCGCCTTTCCTCCTCTTCTTACGTGTTTCATCTTGTCATATTCTTCGTCTCGTTCCTCGTCATTCTGCATATTATCATGTCTTATTGTTTCATAATCATACGTAATCGTAAACTCTGCATTATGCCTAGGTGACCGCTTAATTCGTCGTAGTTCATTTCGTCGAATTTCGTTTCGACGCAGATCATTTCGTCGCACTCATGTCGTAAGGGTCTGTTAGGGTCAGGTTATGCGTCGTGAGGGTCGTTTAAGGTCAGGGTTAGGGTTAGTGTTGTTTTTTTTTAAATACGACGAAATGATCTGGGACGAAATGAACGGGAACCTTATTCCTAAACCGCTGTTCAGAGGCTAAAATGCCAGTGCATCAGCTTATTCGCGAGCGCTGCGTCTCGTCATAGACATTATCGATGGATATCAAATGAAGAATACAGTCTGGCTACTAGAAAACCATCTTTTGAACCAGAGAGATTGAGAGATGGATGAGTTGATGGTAGGAATTCTCGAAGGAATTCTCGAAGGATTCTCGAAGAGGTGAGACTTTATTTTGTAGTGGAATTCCAGAGTAATGTCAGATGAAGGGCCTGGATGCAACTGATAGTGGACGTGTAGTCAGAGAGGTGAAGGCAAGGGGAATTTCCAGAATATAGGTTTCCTCCTCTCTCTTTGATCTGCCTTCTAGACCTTCTATCAAAGTCTGTTTTTTCTGCTTAAATATACATATATAATGTATATATACGCTGTATATACATTGTATTAAATCTTTCAGTTTGTCATCCGGTCCCACTGGCTGCGTCTTCTTCCTATCTAGTCGACAATCCTTAGCCCACAGCAGACATCATCGCTGACGAGACAAACACAGAACGCTCCGACATCAGAAGACGTTAAGTCCCGAGTCCTAAACGGAGCTCTAAGAGTCTGGCCACGAATTTAAAACAACAAATTGGTGCATTGTTCTGGCTGCAGATGTCGCCAACTTCACGGCGAAGGAAAGTTGGTCGCTGCATGCGAACAACGTAACAAAAGAAGACGATAATGTACCTACGCAAGTATTCGACGATATTGTGGTAATTGGCATACGAAACATAATCTACCAGCGCTCGTGAATAAGCTAGTGCCATTTTGAGCAGTGGCGGCTCTTTGGGGAGGCCAGGGAGACATTTCCCCCAATGAGTTTGTGGACTCTGGTGGCCCCTAAATTTTATTCCAGAGGGACAGAACGTAATTATTGGATGAGTATATAGGACAGGCTGTAATTATTCAGTGAGCACAGAAGGACAGAACGTAATTATTCGGCGAGCACAGAGTCGCAGAGACTAATCATTGGGTCAGTACAGAAGGGCAGAAATCAGTCTTCTGGTGAACACAAATGGGCAGATATTAATCATTTGGAGGCACAGAGGGACATAAAATTATCACTCGAAATACCCAGAGGCGGAAAGTAATCAATTACTGAGCACGGAAGGTGGGGAGAGAAACAGAGAGAGAGAGAGAGAGAGAGAGAGAGAGAGACAGAGAGAGAGACAGACAGACAGACAGAGAGAGAGAGGGGGAGAGAGAGATTAATTTCCAATATGATCGTCTGACAATGAAGGAAAGCACACTCTTTAGGCACATTAAGGACCTTATATAAATGCCATTGCACTAGGCTCGGTTACAATTACAATGCAGAAATAAAGACATGGTTTTATCTTGCATTCAGTGTATCAAACATCAGCTATTACCGTCACAATTGCAGCAGAACAATTATAGGTATAATTGACAAATGTGATCGTGCCTAGACCTTTGCTCCATATTAATTGATCAGGAATTGAGTTTCTATAATAATGGTAATGACATTGGAAAAAACGGGTCATATTAACCCTGGAAATCGAATCATTCAGATGACGCCATAGAAAGAAACCCTGCAACTAACACCCTAGATTACGCTTTCACAATGCAACATCACACAGACGAGAAGATGTCATGGAGATAGTGGGGAGCTACATAAATTAGCGCGACCGATGACTAGCTAATGAAGTGAATCCTAAGAAAAGAAGCAAGGCACAGATCTTGTTAGCTAAGATAAGAGCCGTGGCATAGGTGTCAGCAGCGTCTGAATCCTCATCATGGATATGCGTCGTGCCCTTGATTCTTAGGAGACCACTACACCTACGTTATACTAAGACAGGGAAGTTAATACCTGGATTATGGCTTGCTCTGATTTCTTATTTCTAATTATAATACGATACTCTTGATCCTCCTCTATTGGTCTTGCTTCATGTAGGCGATTTGATTTATGACAACGAGTTTGTGCCATAAGAATTAGATAAGTAAACTACTCCGCGTTGACGACATACTCCGTCTCTCACGTCATCAATGAGTAATTGCGCTGCATAAGGAACATTACGATCGAGCGGCCGTAAAATGATTAGAGTATTAGACTATACATTGTGTCAATATTTATGAATATTTAGCGGTGCTCTTGAAAACTGAACCGTGCGTTGTTTTAGAAGACAAAACATTGGAGATCCTTCCTTGCGCAGAAGTTATTGTTGAGCAAGGACTGCTGTTGGTGCTCATTGAAAGTTTAGGATTTACGCCTTCATAAATATGATATTGCTAACACTTCATGACAATCAGCTTAACCTTCAGGCCTCGGAATATTACCGTAAGTGTTGTTTTCGTTAACGAAAACTAAAACTAAAACGAAATCACGAGGCCAACGAAAATAAAACTAAAACGAAATTTGTGGCGATTAAAACTAAAACGAAAATAGCTGCAACTAAAACGATATTTAGACGGAATAAAACAAATATTTCTGCTTGAAAATGTTCCTAACTTAGGCGCCTATTCGTTGCTTGCATGATTTGTGCATAATTCTGCAAATGATGTGACGTTATGCCATACATTACCTTTTCTAGTAATTGTTCATTTATGTTAAGACACACGAGGAGAATGATATGTGTCTACCTCTGGTTACCGTTTACCGCGAATTCGAATCCTATGTTTTATATTTAGCAAAAATGTATGGTAGGCCTACTTACTGCGAAAAGTTCACTTAATTAACTCAGAAATGTTGAAATTTCTCTCGTCTTTGGCCTTACGTGTGACAAATGTCAATGGTAGACCATAATAATTATGGTCTACCATTGACATTTGATTAGAATTAAATTAGAATTAAAATATTATTGCTATAGCTTAAATTGATATTAAATTACTAAAGCTGTAATTAGCGTACTTAAACTAAACTATAATTATAATTACTTATAAACTATAGTTAGCCTAAAGCTATAATTGACAAAACTAAAACTAACTAAAACTATAATTGAGACATAGAAACTACAATAAAAACTAAAACTAAAAATTAAGACTAACAATCATAACTAAAACTAAAAATTAAGACTAACAATCATAACTAAAACTATAAATTAAGACTAACAATCATAACTAATACTAAAAATTAAGACTAACAATCATAACTAATACTAAAAATTAAGACTAACAATCATAACTAAAACTAAAAATTAAGACTAACAATCATAACTAAAACTATAAATTACAATTACAATTATACCTATATATTAAGACTAACAATCATAACTAAAACTAAAAATTAAGACTAACAATCATAACTAAAACTAAAAATTAAGACTAACAATCATAACTAATACTAAAAATTAAGACTAACAATCATAACTAATACTAAAAATTAAGACTAACAATCATAACTAAAACTAAAAATTAAGACTAACAATCATAACTAAAACTATAAATTACAATTACAATTATACCTATATATTAAGACTAACAATCATAACTAAAACTAAAAATTAAGACTAACAATCATAACTAAAACTAAGACTAAATTTAAAACATTACTAAAACAACACTAGTGCTCATCCTAGTGTCCGATGTACATGTAGGTTTTGACCTATATGAAGGTTAAATGCTTTTCGGTTTGGTGTTTCGTCGTAACTTCATAAAATTGTTTATAAGTTCAGAATTTCTGCAGACAAGTGAAAAGTATTATACAACCTGCCCTTTTTCTCAGCTAAAACCCTGATGTTTGTTTAAAACTGGAATTTCTGATACATTGTTTTCCTTTATTAGGCCTACGCTAAGTGGACTCATTCAGACACGATGCCAAAGGCTACATCGTCCAGCCAAGCAATGATGTTATTGACTACTGTAAAGTTATAAAGATTTTGTTTTTGATTGGATGGCACTGTTCGTTTTCTGACGGTGCCAGTTCCAAACCTGGATAAAGGAGGCGGGAGACGCCAATGTTCTTTGTTATCACAAAGTGTCGTTAAACTACAACTACTTCTATACTTAGATGGCAGATGCTTGTTGTGCCTTTGAATGTCAGTTGAATCTTGTGACTGTTTAGCTGCAAACACTTTTTAATGGAGGAATTGAAAACCTCCGCCGATTACAACTATATATACACACTTTATAAGACGGCCGAAATGTATAAAAACAACACCGATAACCATATAGCTTATTTGTCACTATACAAATCACGTTAAAATTGTTGCTAGAATGTTATTACCTTCTCCGTTGCATTGCAAACAGCATCTATTTTAATGCAACTTCAATACGAAACCATACAATCCTCATATGCTGAATATAAGGAAAACACTATGACGGTTTCAGGTGTTCGTAAAGTGCATTGATCGTCTGTCCTTTCCGATCAAGTCTTCTCTCTCCAGTGGATCATACTATCGTGTTTGGTGAATATATTGGAGACGGAGGACAGAGAACGATAGGAAATAATGATGCATGAATGTGACGAACAGTTGATTTTACGAAGCGTCTTTAGATTTGACAGAGCAGAATTGAGAAGTATGGTCAACAGGGAAAGGAGATAACAGAGGATAGAGACAGAAACAGAGAGACAGAAACAGAGACAGAGACAGACAGACAGAGACAGACAGAATTGGAATGATAGGAAATCGAAGATATAAGACGACGTGGAAGCAAGATAAGACTCGACGGTCTTTCCTCGTCGTGCCTCTTCAATATCGTCGTTTGCGATTTTGCCATGCTTGCTTCATTACTCTCATAGTTTCAGTCATTCAGTATTGAGTTTTTCACTTCATTGGAAGCATTCGATGATGTCCTGAAGGTACTAGATTCTGTGCCATGTGTCGATATCGGGTTAATTTAATATGAACCCTGCAATAATATACTTTATTAATGGTCCTTGCGTGGCTCATATTAAATTACCCTTATAATTATTATGTAGTCCATATCAGCTGCAAACTAACCTAGATATCAGTGAATCATCTCCACGTGCATGCGTGGGTCTCCAGTGAAGGCCTTTAGCCAAGCAATCAGAACACAACAAGCATAAAGGGCTTGAAAAAACCCAAACTCATGCTATCCCCCGGTTAGGTAAATGTTAAGCGCCCTTGTTAATACTGAAATTTTCAGATATATATGCATGCAAGCACGCAGCTAATTCCGTGGAGGGAAAAGAAATAGGAGGCAGAGGTTAGAAACGATGGAAGATGGGTCGAGGAGAACAAATGGGCAAATAAATCAAGAGGGAGAGAGGGAGGGAGGGAGGAAGGGAAGGAGGGAGGCAGGGGGCGAGAGGGAGAGATTCAAAAGAAGACATGTTAGCTGCCACTATAATTCCTCGTCGGAAGCGCCTGGGTAACGAGACATTCTGTTAGCTTGCTCAAGTCACCATCTACTCGTACCTATCCACCTAAAAGCCATCGATATGAAGAGGCGTTGCCCTTACCTGGCGTTCTCGTCGACTACGTGTATAAAATCTTGTTCTAACGCAGTAAACTGTGCCCTATGTTTAAAAGAGACGGTGCAATTGAGTGAGCAATAAAATCATCGAAAGAGATGAACAGTTTTTTGATGAACGGACGGACGGACGAATGCATGATGAATGATGAATGGCTGAGTTGATGAATGGATGAAACTGAATGAATTCGTGCAAGAGGCAAGAGGAAGTGCAAGAAGGAAATAGAAGCGAGTCATTAATGGATGTGATGACAGGTGATGTAAGAGATCGATAGATGGCGGACAGGAAGGACTCAAACTCATTGGATCCAGTGAGGAATGAATTTGGCTTCTCATGGATAATGTTGTTGTAGGCGGAAGACTGTTTTTGAATGCTAGGACATAAGTACATTTGAATGCCTGTCTGAATGGGGTTTAGATGTCAGCAAGGTAATGAATATGCACTAGATTATAATTTCTGAGTTGAAACATACACACTCATATGCCACTGCATTTTAATTATACATATAATAAGGAAGAAAGGAGTACTTATGAATTAAAGCAAACATATTGATTGTCGTGCATGAAATAATCTGTCTATAGGTGGTCCTCTTCCTTCTCTAAAGGCGTATTATTTGGCTTTGACCGCATCTAAATGAGGCAGAACTGTGTGAAACGGATGTTCGCATCTCCTAGATGTTTCCCAGTATACATGCCGACCTTTGGAGGAATAGACACCTCAGCGGTGTTTGGAGGTTGATTGTCGGGTAACTGTAGTCATGTATAATTTGACGTTTCATGGGCTTAAACACGTTTTAACCGATAACATAATGATTGCATTTCCACCACAAAGTCATGATGTGCTAAACATATGTTTGGTTGGAAATCGTATTTCGTTCATCATGGCCTCATTCGGCGTCGACGCCATTTTCTTGTTCCTAGTGAATACTGAATATAGATATGTATATTCTTTGACCTTCGAAATATCACAATCGACTGTTCATTTCTCTATGCACATTTTCTGGGCATCAAAATTTACCTCTTGTGCTAGAATAAAACACACATGCCCGCGAGCACTTATTTCTTACCTTGCCCCTGAGCACAAAGTTAATGACAAGCACCACTGTAAGCCAGTGAGTCAGTTAGTCAGTCAGTCAGTCAGCACATTTCTATTACACCACTTGCAACATCACAATGGGACTTAAGTAAAAAACAATTATTACAAAGCACCTTCGAAGTAGCTAGAAGTTTATGATGGTACGATATACATTGCCGTAATTACATTAAATCACATTGGCGTCTCGGTCATCGTGCAGCCGTGGATGCTATTGGCTCCTATACGCTCTCGCACTCGTCCGTTTTCATAAAATAATGTCATCGTTTGCTTTGAAGTGATTATTTCACTGGTCTTCCCAGATCAGTCTTCTGTTCTTCTGTTGAATCTGTGTCAATATTTCTTGCCACACTCTGACAGTGTTAGCACATAATAAAAATTATTTGTCAGCAACACGCTAATTTGTTTTTTAAACCTCAACCTATATAGACAGCCTAGCTTCATCTAGTATGACGTCCGCTCCGCTTAAACCGCCCTACATATAATTATCAAAATGCTTAGAACTAATTCTTAATCTGCTGTTTGTCGGCCTTCCTTTATATAAGCTGCTGCCTCTCCAGTTCATCCACGCCCCACATGGCTTCCGCAACTAAACGTTAAAGCCCTCCCTTATTTGCAGTATGAATACTCATGCAGTATTCTGCTCTAGTTCTTCTGACCTCTGGCCTTCCTAGCCCAATGCATGGTCAGTTCACCATGTTAGTCCAACTCTGAGCAGGAAGAGACATCATCCTCTCGCCTCTCTCGCTTGTCTGCTGGGACCGCATCTTAAACTACCCATCGATTCTGTGGTTTAGCATTTTGTGCGCAATATATATATTTATATATATATATATATCCAGAGATTACGATTACATTACGCACATATCCATCATCGTTATCGTCCAGACGTAAGCGATCGCTGTGGACACATAAATACCCAAAAGCCCTTGCGCGACGCCGTTTTTCGAACTCCCGATCGACCTGGGAACCGACGACGGTCCACAGTTGTCCGGAAAGCAATGGAGCAGAGTGACAGAACTAATCCACAGCGGAAGAACTCCACCCAAAGACGTCGAAAGGATCTTTATCCGCCAGAAATCCTCCTCCGTTCAATCGGAAACTGTGACTGGCATGTATTATAATACAGAGCGAAGCCGACAATTGGAGTGACAAATAGGCAAACAGACAGGTAGAGGTAGACATTAAAATCACGTGCCAGTGCAGGAGATATATCAGCCACTAATATGCATGCGATTAAACAGACAAACAGGCAGACTGACAGACTGACAGACAGACAGACAGCAGACAAACAGACAGACCCACAGATAGTTAGATAGACAGACAGATAGACAGGCAAGCAGACAAATTGACTTAATTACTGATATGCATATGAATTAGTTGGGTGTTGGATTCTCCTCATGCCTGCCATTCTCCTCCTCTGGACCAGAAGGAGAAGGAATAAGTGAAGAACGAGGATGACGGAAGTGTGGAACGGGAGGTTGAAGAGGAGGAACAGGATGAACAGTTGGACGTGGACGAGAAGGAATAAGAGAAGAAAGAAGGCGGGAGCGGAAACGGAGACCATGGAAGAAGAGAAGAAAGAAGATAAAGTGGAGAATTTGGACACGAGTGAGGACACGACTGAGGAGGATGCAGAGGACGAGCGAAGAGACAGAAATTATTACTAATTATTATAGAAATAATTACTTCCTGCGGAAATTCATTTTCCGACAGTTGCTCCTCGAAGATTATTCGCCAGAGGTCTATCCACTCCACTTACACTGGGAACGTGCTCAGCACCGAGCAATAAGTAAACGCCATAATCATGGAACTAAAAGAAGCAGATTCATCGGAACACAGACAAACATACACGCAAACAGGTGGACACGCGAGCAGAAAAACAGACGGACACACAAATGGATAAGCAGATGGAAAGACTGATAGACGCAGTATTCAGCGCTCGTGAATAAGCTGGTGCCCTGCGCTTGGTTTTCAAGTGGCGCTTTAGAAATTTTGGAGATTACGATTACGAATATTTAGCAGTTTCTTCTGCCCGTTATGTTGATGCCTTTATTTATGTTGAAATTATTCTGGTGATGCGAAGTTATAGTTGTTGTTGTTAGTAAGTAAGTAAGCCAGACCTTTGAAACTTTGAAGGTGGATTTCGTTGCTTTGCAGAAACGGTTACATTCAAAGGAGTGCGTCAAAGGAAAGCATGTGTATGCCGCTTCAATTGCGTTCCATTAATTACCATCTCATGTAATCAACGTTCAGTGAGTACACAGTCAAAACACCGGGACAATAGCGGGTCACTAATTAAGACAAGCGCTACAAAGCAAATCTGCTATCCGGTTCGTCGACGGTCCCAGGGAGTGCTGACTTACTTGGTTATGTTTAAGGCTGTCGGTAATACTTCTTCTAAACTCAGTAGTAAAAGCCTAGCGGTGTTGACACGCTTTGTGGACATGAAACAGGACAAGATTAGAGTTTTAAAATAGATTTTTTCTTAATTATTAATGGCGTGCAAGGAAACTGACAGAAGAATTGGAAACAAAGTTTAATTCTGTTATCACCGAAAATTAACGCTTATACAATAATTTTGTCCTTTGTTGCGTGTGCCTGTCTGCCAATACGGTGGTTGGGGGTGCACAGTTGATGCCTATAATTCAAAACAAATGGCACGGGCTCCGATTTTAAATGTATGACTATTTTAAACATTGATGATTCATATGAATGACTAAGAGCTGAGAAGAGGTACGACCTTCCATGCCTGCCATAGAGATCGTCTAAGAAGAACTGTTTCATATGCCAGTGTGCCCTGGGAGTGACTCGAATACCAGCGACTAAGACACATGTCATGTAGAAACCGATGGTCGAGTTGATTGCAACCAAAGCTTTACATTACATTACATTTACATTACAGTCAACCATGTATCATCGACTTTTTCTTACTCCAAAGACCGCTCTTTACTCAACCCATTCTTCCGACTTTTCCAATCTGATTATTGCGTGGATAAGATCAGACCCCCGTTGACACCTATTTCTCGTTGGATCTGTGTTCAATTCCATCCTCAGATCCCAACTGTATACCTCATGTTTTCTTGACTTCATTTCCTCGTAAATTGCTTCCGCGTCTTTCCGAACTCTCTTCCTCACTTTCTACCGGACTCGACCTGAAATTGGAATTCTTCTTAAAAGCGCCATCGATCGATGCCTCGAAGAATATGAGAATGGCGTTATAGAAGTTCTTTTATTAGATACGATCGGATGTAAGGGATTTCCATCTTTGATAGCATAGCACGTGATTCCGTTGTTACCAAATGGGCGATCGATTCTTCAAGAAGTGCATCGGACTATAGCTGATGCTGCACATAATTATATTCTCGACCTTTTGTTTCTATTTCTATTTCATCCTCTGCATGGAACTTGATGAATGATGATATAAATTATGTCAACAACAAGCATGGTTTTGCCACCGAACCCCTCCCTCGACACACAACCAAGCTTTTCCCAATATCTGAATGCGCCCTTGAGACCGATCGTGAACTATGTCTCAGGAGACAAATAATATTTCTGTTCAATGACAGCGTATTGCGCAATCGATCCTTATATGGTCATGCCGTCCCGGAATAGAATGAGGCCCCTATTGGCCACGATGTAAACCGATTTAAGCCGACGACCAACCAGATGACGCTCGTTAATCGTCCGGAATATTGGGTACGCTGAAACAAAATAATAATATATGCCGTCACGCATAGATTATGTACGCAAACAGAAATTGACATCACACAACGAGAACGCGTAGTTTGATGACATCACACTAGGATTTCGGTTAACCCTATAGTGTTATAGTTACTAAATTGACACCGGTGGTTTGACGGCAATAAGTTTTATTAATCCGTCGTCATGAATGCATCGTTGACAATATTCTTTTCTGGATCAATAAAGCACATACTTACTTACCTATCTATATAGTACGTCATAATATAAATGTAATAGGCCTACGTTCATTCATGAAGCAATAACATGACGTTTAATCGTCATAATTACTGTTGGGCAGAGTTCCTGTAGAGCCGTTGAAATTCGTTCATAAAATTTATGAGGTCACTAATACTAACTATAGATCGACTTTTATTTGCATCTGCATAGACGAGAGAAGATATTAAATGCAATGTGCAGTCTTACTAAAACGTTCGTTACGTTGGCAGTTGTGATCAAGATTCAAATAATGTGAAATCGGCGTGCAACCATACTCTAGACAACGTTGTCTTGCGAATGGGCTGATGTTGTCGCGTTTGCGTTTCAGACTAAAGGCTCCCTGGCGGAGCATTATTCCAGCCCTATAAGTCTAATGCGATGGAACATCGACGGGTTGCAATCGTCAATCAGCCCCGTGTAACTAGGCAGTTGTACTGCTCTGTCAATCTCGTAGATTTCCAATTGCTTTCTCCGGCATTTTGGCCAATAACTTTCTGCAAAAATCGACCCGAATTGTCGCAGGTCACCGCTTGGCGGCGAAAGATCGAGACATCCAGGCAGCCATTAACAAGAACAGTCACAAAGCCCGGTGGTCCCATCATGCAACGCACTGAGTCTGCGTAGTCTACGGAGCATGCGCGGTCCGTTCCTCACGTAACCTCGTTCTGATATATATCGGAGCAAACGCCAGTCAGTATTAACAAGCTTCATCTGAGGACTCAATGCGAAAGTCTGAGCACGTAAGTGACCTCTCGTGACTCGCTTTCAGGAACCGACGCGCGGTGTTATTTCCCGTCGGCGGAATTGAATCCACGTCAGTGAGTTTCGTCATAGGAAGGACTGCGTGCGACGAAGAGCCTAGTATTACATCGTCATAGGTATAAACCGATTTAATCGGATCAAACAGAATCAGGGAACTCGCTATTATGGAGAAAAGATAGGGTAGAAAACGAGTTACGATGATATGGTGATGAACGGGAAGACATATTGATATGAAGAAAAGAGAGGAAGGTATTTGAAAGGGGAATAACCAGAATTAGAGAGGATGGGGTAGAAAAAGGAAGTGAAAGAGAACGAGAGGAAGAGGTGATAAGAGGAAAATTCAGAAATGGAGGAGAGCATAAAACAATGAGTTAAAACTAATGGAAACAGAGAGAGGTAATAAGAGGAGGAAGTATGATGCATTGAAATAATATAATGAAGAGGAAAAGAAGGAGGAATTAATAAGTTGCTGTGGATGGAGAAAAAAGATGACGAACAAAACAGAAACAGTAACCCAAGAAACGTGATTTAGAAACGACACAGAACGCGTTATTCAGTATAGAATATGTATATATGTATAAATAGTTATGAAAGTAGGAAGGGGCAGGCAGACAGGCAGGCGGTCGGGTGGGCATACAGGGAGTGGGCAGGAAGGCGCGCAGGAAGGAAGACAGACAGACAGACTGGCAGACAGGCAGGCAGGCAGGCTGGCAGGTAAGCAGGCAGGCAGGCGTCAGAGCAGACAGACAGACTGGCAGACAGGCAGGCGGGGCAGGCAATCAGGCAGGTAAGCAGGCAGACAGGCGGGCAACCATGAAGCGGGCAGGAAGGCGGGCAGGAAGACAAACAAAAAGACAGACATTTTGGCAAGGGGGGCCGATTGGACAGAGCGGTCGGTCCGTAACACTCAGTGCGCGCTGAGTGAGCGGGTTCGACCCTCGTCCGAGGAGTCACTGTGTAGGAACCTTGAGCAAGTCCTTCGCACACAATTGCTTTGCATTATTGCAACTACAGTTGCGTCGTCATGACGTTTGTGCGCTTTCATGCACGACTTGTCGTGTTAAAGCACGTTATAAATGCCGAGTTGTATTGTATTGTATTGATAGGAGACATCAAGAGCACTAACACCTAACACCATCATCGCCGTTGCTTTCACCACCACCACCACAACCACCACCACCAACACCACCCCAACCACCACCATATTAAACAACGGCGTCATCAAACCACCCCCACAGCAACGAGCAGCAGCAGCTGATGTATTTATCCGTCGTCCATGAATGCATCGTTGCCAATATTCTATTCGTGATATGAAGCCAAATCACTTCAACCGATATTCGGTAATGCGTTTTCATCTTCTGTCGATCCTTGTCTTTGAACCGACGTCGCTGTATATCCAGGCAGTTCCATTTGCTACGGCTAATACACACCTGCATCCGAATATCAGCTTATCCTAAAAAGCATGCATCTTGGTAAAGGTGTGATACCACTGAGAGATGGAGGTTGGCTGTCCTGTGTCCAGGACATCTAAGAGGTTTCATTTGGGGTTATTAGGAGGATATTAATTTCAACGAGACTTCAATGTCCTGCACGATATGAGCTACATTGAGGCCATTATATTGAATGTTGAATAACGTGAAAAAACGTTGTGAGATACTAAAAATTAATGACTCTTTACTTCGAAATACGACTTTGCCATCTACTTCACATTCGTAATTGTTAATTCCACATTTATTATGCGCTACTCAGAGGCTAAGCGGAGTACACAGGCTTATTCACCGGCGCTTGTTCTGCTTTTGCATTCATGTCGCATTGTTCTTTTAGCGGTCAATGGTCAGATATTCGTGCTCTTCCTCTTATTACATTCTTTCTTCCGTTCTAACTTCTCGTTTATTGGCTTTATTGTTCCTCTCATTTTGTCTTTTTCTCTCTCATCCTACATTTCTTTCTTCCTTTTTCTCATTTTTCTCTATTTCTCTATATTAACCCGTTCATTACTGTTTTCCCATTTGTCATCCTGCTTCTCGATTGTTCTCTGCATTCATTACACTTCTTGTTTTCATCTGTATCCTTCTCAGAACGAGCTTTATAATCAACAAAATATGAACAGGAGGAACGAAAACAAGAACAGAATGAACAAAGCAAGAACAGAAGGAACGAAGCAAGAACAGAAGGATAGAATCAGGAATAGGAGCAACGGAGGCAGGAACAAGAGAAAGAGAGGTTGATAATGAGGAAGGAACTACTTCGAGCTTCGTAGTGAGGAAGGTCATCGGTAAATCATTCATGCATAACTTAACGATGTCATTAGCATCCGCTGCCTCATCTTCCTTTCGTCAGCATCCTCCTTCCCTTCGCCATTCTCCGCACCAAATGCCATTGCTTTGTCTCTTCCCTTACACAAAGAATAGTCTTCTAAGCGGTCATTGACGTAATTCGTCTTCACACAAACACAGACCCAGTGATCGAGTGACCAGTGGACTTATCCGTTCAACAGTCGACTGAACAGTTCAATATTTTCCTTCGGTCAACGATTAAACGGTCAGCATCAATATCACGAATGCCTGCGCCTCAGACGTACAGTAGAACACGTGCTTCTATTACCAGAAAAAACGTGACCTTGACTTTCAGCGAAAGAAGAGATTGATGAATGGTGATACAATAAATGGAGTGTATCAAGCACTTCTGAACCTACCTACAAGTAGTTGAATTCCACAAAAACCTATTAAAAGGCTTTCTATAAAAAAATGTCTGTTAGCCTGTTAGGCTTATTTAATGACAGACGATCTCAGAAAACAAGCAAGTATATTCTTTGTCAACCAATAACCAATCGAAGTTTGGTGTACAGACATCTAAGCACAGTTAAAAGTCTACACGACCCTAAGTTACCTAACAATAAACGTTTTGCGCCTCAGTCTGTCGGCTGTGTATTATGAGGTCATGTATACGGACATGGAAGGAGTAATGCGTTGATTTGGTAGGGTTTGGATGCAGTACATTAAATTTTAGTTGGCGCAGGACGTAGCCCTGGTCTATCAAGACAGCACAGAGAGACGAGATGTCACAAGAGCAATAGGCCTATTTGTGGAATAATAAATAGGTCATTCAATGTTTCTTGTTGACTGCAATCATTTCTTTGCTGATCAAGCACAATACAACTCCAAGGATGCTCAATAACTAGAAATTGAGTTGACTTTGAACAAACGCCAGTTTAAATTGTGAGGTAAATAAAATTATAGGTAACTTTCAATACGTGTCAGTTGTATTATTCGTTACTCCGCATGCAACTCTTTAATATTTAGACATAAAATTCAAAACGATGACGTCATCGTAACCATAGAAACGCCTGCATTGAACGTAAGACAATCTGTTTGCGATTTGAGATTTGAACATATACTCTGCAGGTCGAACATCCGAATGCAAACCAGTAGACGATCATGCATACTTACCAAGCAATCAAAGTTGGCCAAAGATTTCTTTTCCACCGTGAATGCCAACAAACAAGAAGACATCTCTTCGAATCCAAACTGTCATCCCCATTTGCAAATCCGTGCTGACGTCCATAGCCGTAGTCATGTCATCATAGGTGCAATGAGATACGTGACTAGCATTTGTCATGCATTTGTCATGCATGCTGTTTTATGCGAAGATCTAATCATTTGCTGAGTAGAGTTTCGACTGTGAACAACAATCAGAGCTGGATACAACATAGGTTTCGTAAAAAAAAGAAATTGGGTTATATCTAACAAATTTTTTAGGTGTTTTCGTTTAAAATAACGCATGCGCAGTCGCACACCAGGCACGAAATTCACGACGTCGAGGTACATGAAGAACTTCCCATGCACTGTATATTCAATAATAAGGACAAATCAAGTGAGCAAAGAGTGCCATGCGAGTTTTTCTAATCACAATTGCAGTACATTTTCAACTTTTGACTGTAAAATGTAAAACACAGAAAACAAAAATTTTGACTTTGGAGATTTTTTTTATAAAAACGATACAAACCAGGTTTTTAAATCGAATTACACACCTCTAACAAAAGGCACGACAGCTCATCAACAGAACAAAAGATTCATTGATTTTGTTTCGGTCTACATCGATTCCCTCAATAACACAAAGCTTAATCTAAAGCAAATAGAAGCGTTGACGAAATTCAACAGAGAAATTTTAATGGAGAATTCTTCTCTAGAAGTCACGATCTGTATGTTGTAAGAATTACACGCAGAGAAGATCCACAGTGACTCTTTCTGTCTGACTGTCTGTCTTTCTGTCTCTCTATATTTATAATAATTATGTTCTAACTAACGAGCTGCATATCCTTCAAACTATCTTTCAAGATTAAGACACCTTAGTATTTTACAGAAGAGAGCTAGCTATCCGCATGATCAACGGTAGCCACTTCCTTGCTTCATCTCAACCCATCTGCAAAAAACTTGGTATTTTGACCAAATATTGAGCAATTGACCACTTACCAAACCCTTGAATTCATGTATAAATACACTCACAGTCAACTACCCGTTGTGTTTAATAACTACTTTCCCTCCCTTTCTGTTATAAACCCATACAGTCTACCATCCTCCGTCAATTACAGACCTGTGTTTTCCAGAACTAATACACGAATGTTTTCAATGAGATACTTCGGCCCAAAGGCTTGGAACAACCTACCAGAGGAGATACGTTCCTGGAAAAATCCCTGTTCTTTTAAAAAAAGAATACGCGAATATTTGAACATTTGAATATTTGATCAATTCAGATTATGTGTGCACCTATAGATATATAAATTTATTGTCATTATGCCCATAGTTAACTAGTTAAGAATATTTTTCCATGTTTCAATGTCATGTCAGCTGCCACAATTACTTGTCGTATTAGGGTGACCCGACTACGGGACTTGTGTCCTTTTGGGGGTTTCTACCTTGTTGGCTCCTTTTCCTTAAAAAATCTAGATTTGAATTATATTTGTAGTACTTGCTTGGATCAATAAAAACCAGATGTTATTGTTATGTTATTGCTATAAGAGCGCCGTTGCGCCATCCTAAAATTTGAAATAAGGTCATCTAATCCAAGTTGCGACGCTCATATGACAACTAGCTCATCTAGCGAATGAATTGGCAACAAACTAGATTCCATATGACAAGAAGTTTTGCGAAATCAGTTTAAACATTTATGAATTGAAGTCGTTACAATAGCGATAGTAAGAGATGTTTTGACCAGATTCGTCTTGACAGTCCTTAAACGATTGACCTTGTTGTCCTGAGTGACATTGTTTTCTATTATCTTACCTAAACTCATCTCATCTCTTCTAAAACGATATCGTCCAACAACTGAACTAGTCTGATCTGAATCATACTCGTAATCTGCAGACTTTTCAAGTATCGGTAGAAAGCAAAGCGCAGGGCACCAGCATATTCACGACCGCTGCGTCAAGTCATAGAGCTAGTCCGAAGGGTAACATGAATTGTCGTTTAGGTCGAGAATTAAAAAGTGGATGGTCAGATGAATCGGGTTAAGAGTTCATGAAGAGGTGAAACTTTAGTATAGGCTGGTAGGCCCCCGCGCTGTGGTGACAGAAGAGACTGAGGCAGATGTTGGTTGGTGATTGGCAATGATGGTGGAGGAACTGAAGAACTGCGGAATTCGAACGGATGGATGCAGATATCCATTTAGAAAGAAACTGACAAAAGCAATCCAATTCAAAGACAGAAAGAGAAAGACAGACCACTCTGGAAACGGGGATCAAGACTGCATGGACATTGGACATCTACGAGTCATGGACCAGACAGCAGACTGCATCTCAGGAGACAAAGGGCAGAAGCCTTGGGAACGGGAATCCGATGATGATGATGATGATGATAATGATGATGATGATGACGATGACGATGGCGATGACGATGCTGATGCTGCTGATGATGCTGATGCTAATGACGACGACGATGATGATGTCTATTGGAAGCTGAAACTAGGAAGAATAAAATAGGTTTCTATTAGGTTTATTATAAAATAAAGTAATGACATACGGAGAAACTGGCTGGTGATTCCTCCACCATGAAAACCAAACAGCTCTTACCACTAACAACAATTTCCAGATCAATTCGTTTAAAATCCTACGGTCATGTACGACATTCTTAGCGGCACACGCGCGTTTCACTAGAACCTTCAGTTGAAAACCAACATGAATTGTAGGCCTACAGTAGGAACCTCAGAATGCACCAAGATTCGAGACTCTTATCTTCACGACCTAGCTCGAGCGTGTGCTAATCAACGATGTCAAAAGGGTGGCTTCATCAAGCAGAAGGTATGATAGATGTTATGGTCAGCTGATGTATACAACCATCCTCATTGCTTTTCATTGGATAATACGACATCGCTGATTGGGCAAACTCCATCTTTTGCAGGACTACCAGATGGATGCCATTTTATGTGGTAATGAACTTGCACTCTATGATGTCCTGAGTGCCAAAGAGATGTTCCTATAATTGTCGTGTTATGTCTTCCCTATCAAGCTCTACAACCAAGACAATGAAGACGAAATTATATCGTTTCGATATTTGTTCTTACAGGAAGTCTTGTAGTTGTTTTATCTGGGCGATGTGAGCAACAATGGGAGACGAAAATAAGACTGAAATAATGAAAAGTAAGGAAAAAGGGGAGAAAAGGCAAATAAAAAGACGGAATTGTTCGTGATGTCGGCTCTGCTCCTTTGGACGGTTGAGGACGACCATTGAAGAGCATTGTAGACTAGTACCGTGAGCACCACAGAGAAGCTGAAAATAGCTCATGGACTCATTTACGGTCAGCCGTAAAGAACGTAGTTTAGGGTCGCGGACAATAATTGACCATAGGGTTACATGTAAATACAGCCTGGAGGTCAATACAGGACAGAGCGACGTGGTTACCCTGGGAAGTGTTGGGATTGATGTATATATGTATGTATGTATGTATGTATGTATGTAATACATACATACATACTATATATGTACGTATGCATGTATGTATATATGTACGTATGCATGTATGTATATATGTATGTATGTATGTATGTATGTATGTATGTATGTATGTATGTATGTATGTATGTATGTATGTATGTATGTATGTATGTATGTATGTATGTATGTATGTATGTATGTATGTGTGTATCTTCGTTTATTGAGAAAAAGAAAGTATCGCTGTCAAAAACACAGCGGCTTGAAAGCTCATGACAGTTGTTAGAGAGGTGTCAAACAGTCGCTCAATAAGTGAGTTTGTTAGAATTAATTCCAAAAATGTTCCAGTCTACGGGAATAGTGGATTAATTCACAGATTTGATGGGCGAGAAGAATTAAGTGAATGATAAACTTACTAATAATACATTATAACAGAAATTTGATACCGCCCTTCTTCCAACATTTTTTGCTCAGAAGTGCACACACCCGCCTCGACGGCGCAGTTGCATTTGTACTGCAGATCAATTGTGCGCGAAGAACTTGCTCAAGGTCCCTACACACTGCACAGTGACTCCTCGGACGAGGGTTGAACCGGCATAAACTCATAATTAAAGCAAATTAAGCATAGATCCAATATTTTCAAACACCCTTGCTTACAGCGACCTAACAGCTGGTTTGGATGAGTTTTGTTGCTTTTAAAATTTAAATCTTAGGCGTGGCCTACATATACGTGAGCACCTTACATTTTAGAGCCATTTTGTAAAATTTCCAGACTCTTTAGTTTTGCAATACCGTAGATTTCGTTACGGTAATAATTAATGGCTACGTTTATTTTATCACGATATGTCGGACAACGCGTGGATGTTTATCAATCAGGTTTTTCAAACTGTAACATGTCGGTCTAGATCACATTATTAATATTTTCTGCAGTTCTGCGCCTAGTCTAGTCGATTGACTTCCATTTCGCCGTCCTCGTGATTTAAAAGATGCCAGATATAGGCCGACATAGCAACAACAGGCGCAATATTTGTGGTAAAAAAAATCGCATCCCCTTAAGGAAGTCATATTCATAGGTAAGCGAATCTAAAGGTCAGACTGTGATGGTATACCAATGTGAAACAATGAGTATTAAGAGTTTGCCCACGAATGATAAAACTAAATAAAGAGAACGATCGGAAACAGCATAGAGCTTACAACGACAGAGACGACCTCATGAGAAGAGCGCGGCCTCTATAATCCCACGCTGCCTTCGTCTCATATGCCTCATTTTCCTTATAAATCTCGTTCGTTAATTACACAGATCGCCTATAGTGTTCCCGCTGAGAGGAATTTATTAGATGTATTGTCTATGATTAGCGTACACTGCTGTCTGATCTAATTCCCTGAGTTGCAGCCATCGTATATTCCGTTCAGTCTGCCCCGCGTGTCATCCATCCCCGCGTGTCATACTCTCCCGCCATTGTGCGTGTTTTTTCGTGAACATGCACGTCTTTCTGCGAGTCCTTCTGTATCTTCCTGTCTGTGTGAGAGTGTGTTTACTGGTGCGTTTGCGACGCCTTGCGTATCTCTGTCTGCTAGCCCCCGGTAGCGCCGCAGCCGCGATAAGAACCATCTTTTTACAAATGCTGTGTATATCGCCGCTCTTATACTCTGTGGCATATATAGCCTATATCTAAAAAAGTCTTCTGCTGCAACTAATAATCAATGACTTCTGGTAGTACCTGTTTATTAATGCACGTTGACAAAGTTTTTCTCTCTCTTGTAAAAAAAAAGCCAGAAATCAGTATTGAGCAAAACGCAATCTTTTACACGTTGTCAGAACAATCGACTATAATGATGTACACACTTCAAATCGACTTCTACAGCAGCCCAATTTTTTCCCGCCACACGTGCAGCGCGTAAGCCAATCCGGCCAACTAACTAACTATGCAAGGTAGGACTGTCAAACACCTGTCGGCTCAGAAAATGCACAGGCGCATAATTATTTATACATATATCATCATCATACATAAATATCTATATAGAGCCTACGTTAGCAGAAAACACGCACACAGTGTATTTCTCGTCGGTTCTATTTTAATATTCTTTAGACCGGAAAATAAGTTCTACACCTAACAGCGGAAAACAGGAACAACGTAATAACAGCGGAGTCTCCACTGCCTCCTCCTCCGTCTTCCTCTGTCCTACTCCTCCTCGTCCATCTTCCTCTCCTCCATCCTCCTCTTTCTCCTCCTCCTCTCTCCTCCCTCCTCCTCCTCCGTCTTCTAATCCTCCATCTTCGTGGCTGCTGTTGCGAGGGGTGGTGGAGAGGGATCGGCGTGTATTTACCTGGATGATGTTGCTGCCGCAAGTCTTGCTGGTGATGAAACCAGGTGTGCTGCGTCTCCGGAACGCCAAGCCAGTTCCGCTGCCGTCGTCTCAGCAGTTCGTCTGCTCGGCATAATGACGGCTTTGGGTTATAATAATTGAGGATGGACAGGAGGAGGGGTTTCGACGGAGGAGGAATCATGCACACAGAGAGATTGGAAAGCAGTAGGTGGAGGAGAAGAAGAAAGAGGAGGAGGCAGAGGCAGAGAAAAGGAAAGAGAGAGCGATGAAAGCAGAAGGAAAGGGAAGCACCGTGAGGTGCCGAGAATGAGGAATAGAGGAAGATGGCAGAGGATGAACAGGTGCTGGAGTCAGAGGTAAAGAACGGCACAGGCAAAAACCTAGCAGGAACTAAAAAGGAAAAGGATGAAAGCAAACAAGAATAGAAAGCAAACAAGTATGAGAACGAGAAGCAGACGATGGAAGAATGAAAAAACCGGAAGAACCAGGATGAGTAGATGAAAGATGAATATGAACATAAAAAGAAGATGAACGACAGTACCCCAGAAGGACGCAGATCTTTGTTACCGCGTGGTGTTGTTAAACTGAAAGTATACGTTATTATTGCTACCAGGAAATTAGGTGAGAGTACGAATGCCGAGGAAGGATTTAAGTTAAACGGAATGAATGAACGAACGAGTGAATCATGGAGCAAACGAATGAACGAAAAAACGAATGAATGAAGGAACGAAAGAATGAACAATTAAACAAGTGAATAAAATATTCTCGGTTATGGTGTTGAATGGACATGAAGATGATTATGATGATGATGATGATGATGATGATGATGATGATGATGATGATGACGACGACAACGACGACGATGATGATGATGATGATAATGATGATGATGATGATGATGATGATAATGATGATGATGATGATGATGATGATGATGATGATGATGATGATGATGATGATGATGATGACAACGACGACGACGATGACGATGACGATGACGACGACGACGACGATGATGATTATGATGATGATGATGATGATGATGATGATGATGGTGATGATGATGATGACGACGACGACGACGATGATGATGATGATGATGATGATGACGCTGATGGTGATTTCGACGATGAATGATGTCGCAGAGAAAGCAAAAACAAAATGATTATGAAAAACAAAACAGATCACGCTGTAAAAATTTAGAGAAGAAAACGAAAATATGCAGATGAAGAAATTGAAAAGGAGGATGAGGATTAGGAGGATGAGGAAGATGAGGAGGAGGAGGAGGAGGATGGACTATGGTGGAAGAATGACAAGAGTGAACTGATGAGGAATAAGACGATGATTAAGTTTCTGTGGCTCCTGCTGTGCACGGGGAGCGACTGATTCTGCTGTTTCCGACAGACACAGTAAAATATTTATGAAATAAGAAATAGAGAAATGGAGACTACACCTACGACGAATAATTGCGACTACATGCATGTGTGTGGCCGACTCTATAGGGTGAGTTTTTCGAGTCGAGAAACGAGCTACTTGCATAATGCACGCCCTCGGATAAGCTTCATGCTGTTTACGTTATGATTATGAAACTTAATTGATCACCACTTTGATTACCCACATCTCTTAGCAGGATAATATTTTAAACACTTTATATCTATCAGAAAGAAATATGTAACATAATTTATTTTGCATTCAGGTAAACACGTGGACGAATTAAAAATAAAGAATTACGTATGGTCAGACAGATGTTGATGGTATACTTGCTAGTGACCAGGTTTTTGAAGATTGTAAGGCCCCTAAAATGCGCATCGTTTTGTCAATGCATGGATTACATTATAATATTGTTCGCTGTAACAAATCACTTGAAATTTATATAGCGCCATCACACGCTCCAAATCTTCACACTTCTGAAGTTAATTAAAGTAATTTCAAATTTTTAACTGGTTGGTAAATTGCAATTTCGGAATATAATATCTATATTATAAAGGTCGGCCCGTAACGCTCAGTGTGCGCTGAGTAATCGGTTTCGACCCTCGAGGCGTCACTGTGTATTGAATGACCTTGAGCAAGTCCTTCGCGCACGATTGCTATGCAGTACAACTGCAATTGCGCCGCCGAGGCGTGTGCACTTCTGAGCAAACAAATTTTTGGAAAAGGCAATATCAAATTTCAGAAAAAATTTAAAAGAATAAATACTATATAAAAAATAACTAAATTTGTAAATGAATCGAGTCTTAATATGAATCACTTTCTGAGACAAATCTGTGAAGATGACTGAGACTGGCTTCGGAAGATCTCCGAACATCTCATTCGATTCAAGTATTTCGTAAGAGTTTCTCATAAGTTTCAAATCTACAAACGGTGTTTATTTTATGAGAAAATAGCTGACATGTTTTAAAAGCAGATCATGTTAACGTCGAACGTAATCTTCCGCTCCTTAGTATAGTGGATCCGAACAATATTGGCCCAGAGACTCTGAACAATCCATGCCATCTTTCCGCTGTCGACGGAAATGACACTAATAATATTATAATGTGACAATGACCAGGCCATTTTGCGGACCCGAAGTTTGCGGACGCATACGCAGGGTATACCTAATAATGGCCCTGGCGATTGACCTGGCTCTCGTACCATCAAAGCTCTAGTTAAGCAGAGTGAATGACTGAATGAGTGAGTGAATAAATGAATTAAGAAACAGACGATTGTACGAAAGAGCGAAACAATGATAATCATCTTTCGTTCTTTATATATATACTCTTTGTCGTCATAATTGGTCTCATTCCTTACTCTTCCAAAACCGTCGTCAGATTCGTTACGATCATGATCATGCTCAGGCCCTATAAGAGGGAAGAGCCTCTGCTTCAAAAGGGGCCTCGAAATGATATGGGCCCATACAATAAAAATTAACTAAATTCTGTAGGCCTAATGCTATTGCTTAATACTAGAATTTTTATATTACTTCTAATAAGTTGTAGTGTTGCTTCTCTTATGCAAATGAACTGTTAATTATTAATCTAAGTAAGAAAAGATGAGGCTAGTTTAATTTAGCAAACGGCATATAGTTAGTTTTGAATGGCACATTTGTTAATATGATAGCGCTACATGAATGGACATTAACGCTTGGAAATCGAATTAACCAATCACAGCGCACCGTTAAAATTTGGTCTATAATGTTAAAATTTGGTCTATATGTTAAAATTTGGTCTATATGTTAAAATTTGGTCTATATGTTAAAATTTGGTCTATATGTTAAAATTTGGTCTATATGTTAAAATTTGGTCTATATGTTAAAATTTGGTCTATATGTTAAAATTTGTTCTATATGTTAAAATTTGGTCTATATGTTAAAATTTGGTCTATATGTTAAAATTTGGTCTATATGTTAAAATTTGTTCTATATCATTGCCATGGCGATGAAAATGGTCATCAAATGAGAAGACGTTGGAACGAATTACGGAGGAGGAGGAGGAGAAGGAGAAGGAGAAGGAGAAGGAGAAGAAGAAGAAGAAGAAGAAGAAGAAGATGAAGAAGAAGAAGAATACAAACAGTATTCGATTAGCTGAGTAAATCTTGTTTGTATTAAGAACCTGTGTATCCTACTAATGATTGACTCTTCTGCCACTGACATGCAGCCAATGTAGATTTGCAAGCAGAGACGATTGTAGACGTATTAAAAGTGAAACGCCGGTAAGCCTGGTGTCGAATGCACAGCGTTAGTCTCACAAATGGTGACGTTACTCAGTAGACATCATGTCGTTTTCAGTTACACTGTTGTCATGCGCTGTTTATTTATGTCGTCCTATGTTTTCCAGGCAACGTGTCACGTGTCTGCGACCAACCTTTGAAAGTCCAGCATGTACCAACTACCGAGCTTCTTTGCCGAGGCTTGGGACTTGGTTTCGGGGCTCCTGGCTGAGCCTTTTCCTCTGACGGTACTCTCAATCTTTTCTCATACTCAGTTTATTAACCCCTTAAGCGTGATGAGGAACAAACTGGTCTTTGATGGAATCAGGAGATCAGGAATCAGCAAACACAATCAGGAGTGTGGCTCTCTCATTTTTGTTTTTGCAATCAACTAATTATAAGTGCAGTTAGTAGCTTTACACCACAGTGACTTTTAAGAATACCAATAATTTATAGGTTCTTAGCAAAACCTGGTCAAGTGGCTGCCTACATGCATATGCCAGTCAAGCGCAAGACAGAGCTTCGGCTTCGGTGAAATCCGTTCAGATGATTCGATCGTTTACTAACTGACATGACAGGTAATGTAATGTAAATCTGCCAAAATTCTGAGCGCCCATGGATGTTCAGAGTCTCTGGGCCAAATTGCGTCAACAGGGTGATTGTTGGGAGTGTTAGTAAGTGGTGACTGCGCGGGTGAGAGCTTTCTGGGTTGTTTGGAGGAATTTTATTGCGATGAGTCGATGTTGTAAAAGGAAAAGGTGAGATCTGGTTGAGCCCTCAACATTGCGCTTGAGCAGAAATCCGTTTCAATTTAATTCTCGCCGCAAAGAGAAATCAGATGTGCGCAGTGACTTGGATTTTCAATGCAAATAATCTGAGCCAGTGATAATAAAATCCTATTTTTCTTCTGCAAATCGCAAAATGCTGTCATCGCTCTGAGTTTTTCTTTCTGCAGCATCCGTCACTTCTCCACGTATTTATTTATTTATTTAATTGTCTGTCGTCTTCTTCGTCTGTCTCGTTATTTATCTGTCTCCTCTCTCTCTCTCTCTCTCTCTCTCTCGTTCATTGTCAGTTTCTCTCTCTTTTTCTTTCTGTCCGTTTTCTATATATCTCTCACTCTTTTCTCTCTCTTTTTCTCTCTCCTTACTTTTATGTATCACTCCTTTCTCTTTTTTGCTTTCTCCTTACTTCTTTTCTCTCTCTTTCTCACTCTCTTTCTCTCTTCTTTCTTTCTCCTTATTTCGTCTCCCCTTCTTTTGTCCCTCCCCCTGCCTCCCTCCCTCCCCCTGCCTCCCTCACTCCCTCCCTCCCTCACTCCCTTCCTTCCTTCCTACTTCACTCCCTTCCTCTCTTTCTCTATCTGTCTGTGTGTGTCTCTCTCTCAATTTCCTACTATACCTTCCAGTCTCTATTTTCTCAATGAATTTTAAAAAAAATTCTCAGCTGTCATGTTTTCTCGTGTTGCCTTCCCTTAATAGCACCTTCTTTGATGTCGATAGAACAAAACCTGTAATTAGGCTAACGCATGCATTTATACCAAATCTGCGCATGCATCCAATATCAACAATATCCCAATTGCAATTACCAGCATCTTCAACAGCGCATTATAAACTCGAGGAAGACATAACACAAAACCTGCCCAAGAAAAGAATTAAAGAACTTATTTTCTACCGGACTCACATCGTCTCGTATATCTAGCGACTACAATACAACAACCAGCAGATAATATTACACTAGCGGGTAGCGGAATTTATTGGTCAGAGTATCTTCTACGGAATTTCGTTATTATTTCCTGTTGTTTCCTGCAGCTTTAATAAGTTTTATCAGCGAAATTAGGACTGGACTCATATTTTCGAAGGCTGCATGTGGGCGCCAAATAAATCTTGCCATTGTTTGACATTGCAGTGTATACACTATCACTCCATCATAGAATCTATTTGACTGGTAACTAAAAACAAAGGAAGTGAAGTTCTCTGATAACATCGTCATGTTCCCTGCGCAGAAATGCAATCTTGAATAGTTATTCTTTTTCTGGGATGGAAGAAAATAGATTCATACAAATTGAACGTACACGGACAATAGAGCCTGGTGACTGTTTTTAGATGCTTATGTTATCTAGTGCGAAATGATAATTAGACTTTCAATTTGAGGATTCATATCATCAAAATTTATTGCTGCACTATAAGAACAAAGTAATAATTTACCCATGGCTTAATCTACATGTAATGCCCTGTCATTCATTCGCTCATTATTTCTGAACATGGCGCTCCTTCAAGAACCTACTCAGATGCCCAATCCATTGGATTTAATTCGTTCAGTAAATTTACGTAGTACATCTACAATATAACTATTCAGTTGTGCTCTCAGCCCAATCTCGGCGGAAAAGAGTGCTTTCTCGAGAGCTTGTTGAATTCTTAGCAAAGCCAGCGCGCATACAATGGGGTCTGTATATATCTTCTCAGAAGTGCCCACTTCATAATAAGTCTCGGTTGAAAGGAAATCTTCTTAAAACTGATTGATACACAAACTTTATGACATGTTCTATCTTAAGGAATCAACCAGTAGAGGGAAGGGGACGATGAAAGAGGAAGAGGGAAGAGGAACAGAAAATAGGACTAGAGAAGAGAATATGGGAGGAGGAAACAATTCGTCACGATATACCCGAGAGGCAGACTTAGCACAAGGTGTCAGCCAATTTAATTCTGCAGCTTGGCATATGAGGCTTGGTGCGTAGTCTCTCTCTCTCTCCGTCTCTCCCTCTCTTCCTCTTTCCCTCTGTCCCTCTTTCCCTCTCTCTCTGTCTCCCTCTCCCTCTCTCCCTATGTCCCTCTCTCCTACACTCTATCTCTCCCTCTTTCCCTCTTTCTCTTTCTCTGTCTCTCTCCCTCTCTTCCTCTTTCCATCTGTCTCTCTCTGTCTGTCTTGCTCTCCATCTGTCCCTCTCTCTATCTCTCCCTCTCTCCTACACTCCATCTCTCCCTCTTTCCCTATCTCTCTCTCTCCCTCTCTCCCTCTCTCCCTCTCTCCCTCTCTCCCTCTCTCCCTCTCTCCCTCTCTCCCTCTCTCCCTCTCTCCCTCTCTCCCTCTCTCCCTCTCTCCCTCTCTCCCTCTCTCCCTCTCTCCCTCTCTCCCTCTCTCCCTCTCTCCCTCTCTCCCTCTCTCCCTCTCTCCCTCTCTCCCTCTCTCCCTCTCTCCCTCTCTCCCTCTCTCCCTCTCTCCCTATCTCTCTCTCTCCCTCTCTCTCTCTCTCCCTCTCTCCCTCTCTCCCTCTCTCCCTCTCTCCCTCTCTCCCTCTCTCCCTCTCTCCCTCTCTCCCTCTCTCCCTCTCTCCCTCTCTCCCTCTCTCCCTCTCTCCCTCTCTCCCTCTCTCCCTCTCTCCCTCTCTCCCTCTCTCCCTCTCTCCCTCTTTCCCTCTCTCTTTCTATGTCTCTCTCTGTCTGCCTGTATCTCTCTCTCACCCTTAAAGCGAAATATATATATATATATATGTACTTTTAGAAGTGTACTCATTTTGTTGCTGCACTCGCTAGCGGTCCAAACAAGCGAGCGACACACAAAGAGAGAGATGAAACGTTTAGTCTTAACAACAAGGAGGCTTAAGAGGGACTGGTTACACTGGAGAGACACGGCAATGCAATTTCTTCATCGAATTGAGTCTTTGAATGGTGCCTCAGGCGTGTGAGATAAGTCGAGTCATGGTGTTACCAATGCTGCCCGGTCATGGTGTTATCACTGCTGCTCGGTCATGGTGTTACCACTGCTGCTAGGTCATATAGTGGGCCTGTCCCTCGCGAGGGGTTTTCCGCTCTGTTGCCGACCTCATTGAGTGATTCTCGAAATCAATTTATGTCTCGGGCTATCTGAGTAATATACTTTTCTCCAACTTTCCGTCTCACAACGCATCAGCACTGAATAGCTGCGTTGATCGTTTCAACCCTGGTTGCGAGCTTGTGTTTCCTCGTGCAGCGCAGCACCCTCTCAGTTCTAGACCTCTGCATCTGCAGTAATGTGCCTTTCTTTCCCAATCTTCTCAAGTCTGCTTTATATCGTCGCGCTTGGACTGGAACGCCCCAGAAAAGACTTCTTGGGGTCATATACAAATTAGTTTTATCTAAGTTAAGGGTGAGTCTGTAAGCATCGGACCATTCAGCTATGTCGCTAAGTTCACTATTGGTTTGATTGATCAAGGTTTCTAGGCAAGGGTTAGAATTGAATAAGTTCGTATCATCTGCAAAGAGTTCCGCAAATAGGCTAGTAGCGACATTTAGATAAATCAATATTATAAAGAATGAAAAATAATGGTTCCAAAATAGAGCCTTGAGGAACCCCATTGCTTTTAGGACATTCGTATTTAAATATATAATGTAAAAGACCAGTAATCCTATGGTAAATTTTATTTGTAATATGTCTTAGTTTTACATATGCTTATTGGATTCTGAAGCCAGACAGGAAGGAGTGTAGAGAATTTGGGTACAGGTATAGGCATCCCCTGGAAAATGCCTGCTGCACAACAGGTAGGACAATTGCTACACGTGGAGCCAATACAGGTAGATGGGCAACCGACGGGGCACAGGTAAGCGCATTGATCAGACGGGCGACGACGCGTCTTTGAGAGGAGGCGAATCGACTTGATCAATTCGACGTCATACTTGGTGTCACATTCTCATTGGCTCACCTGTTACCACCTCAACGCAGCCCGCCTCTGCAGTCGCTGCCACCGCTGATGCCGCTGCGGCAGATTCAGCCGCCCATTGGGATAAACGTGTCGCCATTGTTCACAATAACGATCCATCTTTTGGCACTGCTACACCGGCACCAGCTCTAGCTACAACGACTCCAGTAGCTGCCGCAGCAGCAGCTAAGGCGGCCGTGGCAGCAGAGAGCAAGCAGTGGTCGTCGTAGACAACGACTTCTGTATCATCATCATAGGCAGAAGCATCGTTTGCGGCCAAAGAGGCAGACAGCAGGGCAGAGGCGTAGCCAGGGAGACAATTGGGGTGGCTCAGTTTTTGAAGGATTCCATGTCGTACTTTTCTACATTGCCAGTTTTTAATCACAGCAAAGCGTTTATTTAATGGGTGGGGTTGAGCCCGTGACCCCACCCTAAATACGCCCATGTGCAGGACGTGTCATCGTCTTCTATAGAGTGGACGCTTAGACGTGATCTGCGTCGTGCCTCGAGTATTATGTTAGAGCGAAATCCCTCAGCGCTCTATAGCAACTGCCTCCCTACCTCCCTCCGAAGAGCAGCCACGGTAACACGCAATCATTGGTGCTGCGATGTCTTTCTTCAATACCCACCTGTAGCTAGGCTACAAGACAGTGCGCCGCTGACAACGGCGGCGGCGGCGGTGGGGCAGGTGCCCGGTCGGTGACAGTGGTCGTCTGAGACGCCGGTGGCGCGAGCGCGCGTGCTGGACAATCCATCCGTGTGCGCTTTCTGACGCCGCCAACAGAACAATTCAGGCACAGCGACCGAAAGAAATTCGTTCAGCGCGAAACAGTTGCAGTCGCAAGAATAAGGAAGAACGAAGTAGTCGCTCCGATGAAAACGACGACGACGACGATGATGATGATGATGGGTTCAAGTGATCGCATCAGCAGCTAATCCGATCTGCACAAAGGACGAGGGGACTGAAAATGTTACGAGTTTTCGCGTACCTGCAATAATCGACAAGTGTTCCCTGAGTATAAGTAAGTAGATTGCAGTCTGCGTCGGAAATCGTAAAAGTAGCTCAGCATGACTTACGCTGTTTACTATAAGAGAAGATGCGTGCTTTTCCCATAGCGAACAGCATAACTATTTGGACGAAAATAAGCAGATAATTAATATATAACTACTTATCTGAAACTCCGACCATAGGCACACAAATTGGTGAAATGAAAATAAATTGGCTAAGCATTGGATAGGCACTTGAAACAAGAAAATTCGATTATTTACCGTTAAACATGGCAATTCAACTGCACTACGCAATTTTAAGATTAAACACCTAATATGAGGGAGTTCATGTAAGCTCAGTGGTGTATCTAGTATATTAATCAGATAGTATATTAATCAGATAGTATATTAATCAGATAGTATATTAATCAGATAGTATATTAATCAGATAGTATATTAATCAGATAGTATATTAATCAGATAGTATATTAATCAGATAGTATATTAATCAGATAGGTTTATGATTAAGGTGTCTCTCTAACATATTGACAGATAAAACATATTTAATTCATTAACTTTAGGGATACTGGACGCAAGTACCATTAAAATGTTATATCACTATGTTTATTAGTTGCCATGTGCAAGCAATAAATACGATAAAGCTCATGGTTTAGTTTGGAAGCGATGTAAATTGTAACATAGGCTAAATGCGTATTAACTATCTTCAAATAATGTGGTTATGCGTGGAAATAATGGATGGCGAGCTGCCTCGTCAGAATAATGGCATTAGTTAAAAGCAATCAAAAATGAGGGGACTTTTATGCCTTATAGTTGTCGTCTACATCATTGTCTTTGGTATCATCTTTGTCTTATTCATCATCAATTTCTTCATTACTTCTTTCTTCTTTGTTGTAGTCTTCCTTTTATTCATTGATGTGTTTTCATTTTCAATTTCTTTATCATATTCATCATCATCGTGACCACAGTTATGGGCATCATGTTCATCATCATCATCATCATCATCATCATCACCATCATCACCATAATCATCATCGTCGTTGTCGTCGTTGTCGTCATCGTCCTCGTCATAGTCATCGTCATCGTCATGACGATGCCTTTGTTTGACTATGACTATGAAGATGACTATGACAGTCATCTTCATAGTCATAGTCAAAGTCATCGTCGTTGTCGTCATCGTCATCGTCATCACCACCACCTGATGAGTACATTGCTTCTTGTCTGAACCAATCATGTCTTGATGGAGTTGCGTGTTATCTATAAGTCTGTATTCGCATCAACTGATGTCCTTAGGCTCCATGGATGGTCAAGCTTTTCTTTGTTTATTTCACACGCATGGTTATCTGTCTTAGTCCATATGTCTCTGTCTGTCTGTACGCACCGTTTATGTCACCACATCTACGGTAGGGTCTTTGGGTCTTTGGGTAGACGTAAAGATTTCATGGGATAGTCGCATAGATGCATTCAAAGTCTCCGACGAAGAGTCTTGCTGCGCAGGTTCAAGGTGATGTCATCAGATCAATTTGAAAATTTTCCAATTATATACCGCATGCGCACTTATTTGACAACTCGCTACAAGGAAAAAAGCTTTCATGTCATCTCGTATGTAGGAAATCAAAATTTAACATATTCAAAATTGCATTTGAGGGCTTATCATAATAGATGTAACGATCTTTTGCATGGAAAAACGGATCTCAGTTATTCACTTAGTTTTTCGCCGATTGAACGAGGACAAGGCGTTTTGGAAGACCATTGATTTTGTTGTTTTAAAACTGAATCAACAACAAATCATTGTCCTCCGTAATGCCGCCAGTGACTGGCACCATCCAACCGATTCATTCTGTTCATCTGTACTCTCCAGAGTAAGCTTTTGGGTCTGCAAACTATGTCTCAACAAAATAAGTCCTCAAGTTTAACCATAGCTTACTTTCTGTTCTGTCTCCTAGAGAAAAGCTAAAAGGGTGGAAAAGCAAATAATATGTTTCAATAGTATCCATACATCTAAATATAATGAGAGAAGGAAGGAATTAAGTTGCAGAGGACATGCCAATGCAAACACGAAAAGAGCAACATCGTGGTATCCATAGACATAAAATATTATCTTTATGATTATATGCATGCATGTGTGTATTCGGATATCCGCATGTATATGTAAATCATGTATGTATGCATGTATGTATGTATGCATGTATGTATGTATGCATGCATGCATGCATGCATGTATGTATGTATGCATGTATGTATGTATTTATGTATGTATGTATCTATAAATCTGTATATGTATAATTATATGTTTGTATGTTGGTGTGTTCCCAACTACGTGTACATGTAAGCATCCATGCGTGTATTTATATATATATATATATATATATATATATATACATAAGCTGTGATGGTCCAATTAAACGTATACAGTTGTATTGTGTAGAGAGAGGTTATTCTGGTCAATTATTAAAATGCGACAAACTAATAAGTTATATCTAACAAGCAAAAAGTTCGACATGTCCAGAGGTAACAAATAGCAATTAAAGGAAAGGTAAATTTATAATAATAATAATTATCATCATTATCATCGCTAACGTCATCATCATCATCATCGTCATCATCGCCATCGCTATCATCATTATCATTATCGCTATTATTATAAATATTTTTTATTATTATCATACTTTAAATAATAATAATAACTATAATTATTATTATTGTTGTTGTTATTCTGATTATTATTATTATTATAAATATTATTATTATTATTATTATTATTATGTTTATCATCATCAGCATTATTATTGGTGCTGCTATTAAGGAGTTTTTATATAGCTCCTCTTCAATGCGGTACACTCTGCAACGCTCCCAGGCGATCCATACCCAAATAAAGCAGACATTAAGATAGTAATGGGATCTCTAAGTACAAGGCTCCTTCACTGCCACCTCCCCACTGCCACCTTGGTTCATGCGTCATCGCAAATCGATTAGACTATTGTTACTCTCTCTACTACGGACTCCCGCAGATCCCATTGCATCCCATGGAGGGGGTTCTACTGGCGGGTGCTAGTACGATTGGTGGTGTCTCTAGGTTTGGCAATATCAAAGTGTGCATGTACATGCGGGATGTCATCCACCGGCTTCCGGTCCAGAAGCGCATCCATTATACGATCCACTCAAACGTCTAGCACTGTGTGATGACAGTGTTCCTGTTTATTTTCGGGAGCTCTTTGCTTTAATTTCAACCTGCTCTGGTCACCGATCGTACCGCTTGGCCTCCAACGGCGACTTTGTGCTTTCATATTCTCGCGCAATCACCAGACGGACAGAATATGGCTCTCAAGATCGCTGATCTCTCTGCTTGCAATAGCCTCTCTCTAACCTGTGTTCATCCTCGCGGGACTTGTAGCTCCTTTTATTAACCACTCAAGACTTTCCTCCCCGAGACGGGAGCGCCTCAGAATATTTATCTTGAAGGGACTCTATATAAATTATACAGATTGATAGACGGCGTGTAACAGGGAGCCCCACATCAAGGAGTGAGGCCAGCGACCGAAGCGAACGACACTGTTTAATAGAAATCCGTGAGTGAGAGACTACGAATTCAGGAGTGCAGATCTAGGCTATGCACCAGATGTGGGGCAGCTGTTTCTACCAGGCACAGAGGTAGCCAGGGGCGGTGATCCCGGGAGGTCGAGAAGACAAGTCCCACCACCTTTTACAGAGAGGGGACACTTTATAAGTGTGTCGCCCTCACATTTCTTGCTCTTCTTATTTGGTGTTCCCCACCTCTCAAACGATATCGCCGCTTCTGGAGGTAGCCACGCAACACAATCTTTATAGTTGAAGATCGATTTTATGGTTCTTTGTAAAGCGGTAAGATGACAGTTCAACGACTAAAGGCTACATGTATAACATCGTAAAACGTTACACTTCACAGATCGCATAGCCTTAACATAGGAAGCCACTTTCAGAAACAGTGATCAGTTACCTATCGTTTATTTAAGGCACTCAAAAGGCTCTACATAAACTGACATTTCGTTGGTATATTTATAGAACATCAATAATAAATAACACGAACTATCGATATTAAAGAAATACAAGTCTATTATTATACGATCAAAGGAAAGAGTCAGTGTATGAACGGTCTTGTATACATACGGGGCAGTTAATTTCTTATGACAGATTTCCAACAAAATACTCTATTTATCTGTTTATGTTGACTTCATAAGTGCAGTGTCGTGTGAAAGTTTTCAAGAAAGCTTTGTTCGACCAACCGATTACATTTCGAATGTCAATAGCCTACAATTTACAACAGATAATTTCCATAAAACAGAAACAAATTGGAAAAATGGACATTAGCCAACACATACATTGGCAAAATAGTGTCATGTCTATCCAAAGCGAAACAATGTAGGGTGTATTTCTTAAGCTCTGTGGGTACATATTTTAAAACAAACGACAGGACATTCCAATTGGTATTTCCAACTCATATCATAGAAAATGTGCAAGAAAATTCCTTACTCAACATTCCTGAGATTGTGTTATGAGCATAGGCCACATGTATTTATTTTATTAATTAAATTTGTAACGCGCGCAAGGTCACACCGAAATGCAAATCCGTACAAACATCCGATGCAGGGAATTAAGCAATTAATAAGCGATGTGTTGGGTGAATCGATACACACATTAACCAATTTGCAGTTAATTATCAATATTTATAGCCTGGAAAAGTAATTTCTGATCTAGAACTAAAATGAATGTCTTACTTTATTAACTACGCCTATGTTCACCTCCACTAGGCAGAGCCACCGGATGGATGTGAGTGGTGGGCCCTCGGTTTGTAATGCCTTCTTGGTGCTCCCTTCCTAGAACCCATTCACAAGCATTCCTCTCCTCTTGCGACGAATTTTTTGGCGCGCTAATGTTGGGAGCGCCTCTGAATAATCACCTTGAAGAAGCGCTATACATAAATTCTCGTAATGAATTGAGGAGCCCCTATCCAGCGGATCTATCGCGTCATTCAGGGTTTCCCATTACTTTGACTCGAAGTATCATTGTATTTTCCAATGTAAGTACCTCTGCAACGAATAAAGAAGGTTCATGGTATTGTGTGAAGGTGACCTACAACTGCGAGTAGGTCCTAGAACGCGTTTCTGCAGAGTAGTTTCGCAGTTTAAACATAGAAGTGTAATAATTAGACACCCAGGTGAATTTACGAATAAGATATATGGATAGATTATGAAACACCGCAGCGTAATTAATGATTCCATGACCGCATTGTATCTGACTTATTAGCCACGCACGCACAAGTGCATGTGTACGAATGATGGCAACAACGCGCACCGCACTTTGCTATTGCGAGGCTTTTCAGTGCAGTATAGGCCTATATAAATACTGCACTACACTAACAGTGACGCTTCGATGCGTATAATAGCACTGGGCAGAATCAGGTGCCATACGAGATGGTGATAGGTGCATTTAGTGCCCTTGGATAAAACCTGGCAGATTTGGAGGAGACCGCTGACTCTATAGTATCAAACAACGTCGCTGCTGAACCTGTTAGCCATGTATGCGATATTACTTATCATATAGCGACTTGTTCAGCCGCATAGTGCGTTGACTTGCCATAGAGAGGAACATTGTAGACTTGCCACGAGTTCACTTATTCTCTCGTCATGCACTGACCTGCAAAGAGTAGCCCTGTTCAATTGTCGTCTGGCAACCTGTTACTCGAGTCATTGTCCTCCAGTCAATCAGTTTCTCGTGGACATGACAGCTCACTTCACTTGTGCTTCATTGATAAGACGAGTTTCTTGCGTTCGCTTCTAATTGATTTCTTTTCCCGACAAAACTTGAAGATTAGCTTCTTTAAACGTTGCTAAAGGTATGAAGTGAGTGTTTCTGTGAGTTGTATGAGTTGCTGACCATTTTTATCACATCATAAATGATAAATAATATATATTACGATAAAATTTCAAAAATGGTTTCTCTGCGCGCATGATGCATTATACATTTCTGATGGAATGCAGCAGACTAAATAACACGACCCTATAAAACCTTAGCCGATATAGTATCTGTTTGGCGTAGAATCGCCACGGGTGTTGTCGCGTCGGAATTGCATTCAACAAAAACACAGGAAACTAAGCACAACGAAATAATAGCCTACATATATAAGTGCAGACAGGGTCGTCCAGAATCCAGATAAGGGGGGGGGGCGGAGGCAGATGCCTCCAATTCCAGGTAGGGAAATATTTCTTAGAGTCTTAGGGGAATGTATTGCCTTCTTGACACCTGGAACTAGATGGTTTGCCTCTATCACTCAGAGAGAGAGAGAGAAAAAGAGAGAGAGAGATTGATGCCTCTGAGTGCATATATAGGCCTATCAAGAATTAAACACACAGACATAGCCGTAGGTCTACGTAGGAATAGTCACACAGACAGATACAATAAGTCATTAGGGAGAGAAAAGAGGTTGTAAGATTAAGCAGGAACAGAGACGAAACACTGAGAAGACTTCAATTCTTGTTCCTTTCATTGTGCAGTTACAAATCTTTTGGGCGCTCCAAAGGAGACGTCTCCGAAAAATACGGCATGGAGACTCAGGTCTGTACATCGGTAAGAACGCAAACAAGCAGGCCCACAAACAAACAGGCACACAAACAATCAGGCACATAAACAATCAGGTACACAAACAATCAGGCACACAAACAATCAGGCACACAAACAATCAGGCACACAAACCTGCATAACTGAAAAATCGTTAGCTGCTGACTGCATGCATCTGTACGCTTTGCACAATGTATTCGGTGTTGCAGCACTCAGCTGATTAATTAATAAACCACTTAGTTCATTCATTCATTCATACGTTTTATATACTCACTTCATTGGTCCAACAGCAATGTGACATTGGTAATAATATATAGGAATGTGCTATGGTACGAGGAACCGATTATGAAGAAACGATGACCCTTACAAGAGGATCGTCTTTATATATATATATATAAACATATCCGTTTAAATAATGAATATTCAAACAGTTTTTGGTCAATCAGGACCTTAGCAATCGGAGAACAAGACTGCACAGAATTTACCATAAACAATAGCGACTTAGCTAATTGTCACACCGCGTAATATAACAAATAATCTGCTGAATTGTCCATAATTTCCATTCTCACTCAGCTTACACTTTTCGATCCCGAGCAAAGCTATAGAAGTATGAACAATGTGCCATTAGCTATTGAATCCGATTTTAATCCGTTGGTTAGTCTTTGCGAGTGTCACCAGCGACTTTTCTAGTTCGGACACTATCTCAGCCTTACTTGTCAGCTAGTGAAAGATTCGCAATTACTGATGTTTCACCTCATTTAGAGTAGTGCTGAAAGTATCTGTGTTCAGACTCCTTTGAACAAACGATTAATAAGTATTGCTGTTTCCGTAAAAAAAGGGTAACGAAAATGCGAATTAAAAAAATTGAAAGTTTGCGTAAACGAAGACTAAAACTGAAACAATAATACGCAGAAAAATAAACTTAATTTTTCCTGACGCATAAAGCTATGTTAGAGGTCAAAGCATAGCTATATCTTGTGGCATCTTAATAGGAATGATGATAGAAGCAAAAATACCCAGGCGCATAACAAAATATTGATGTGCAGTAAGCAAGGTACTTCTGGTTAGCATAACTTGGAGTTTTCCTACTCTAAACAGTTTGCAGCTGAACTCGAATCCTCGAACAGTATATATATTTAGTTGCTTTTTTTAAAATAAAAACAAATGATTGCTAGAACATAAAATAAAATAAACTACTATTATAAAACTGAAATTTGAATGCCTAAACTAGGATTCATTCGTAAAAACTACATGGAAAACCTAAACTAATATTCAGAAACAATAAGAAATAACAAAAGCTTAAACTAAACTTGGACATCAAAAACAACATCATCAAAAAAGCACATTTTATGGGATAACCTTTACAAGTCGGAAAAATTTAAGCATTTGGTTTAACTCTTCGGATTAATGATGTCAGACGAGTCAATATCTTCAACGACATCCTGCGTTTAGCGTCGGATTTTCACCGAATTCTCATGCGATCTAAGTCGGTCAAATCAATTAAATGGTGCAGATTAGTGATCCTTGCTCATCACTCTGATGCAACTGAAAGGTGAAGTCTGGGATATAGATTAGACAGAAAAAGGTAGCAGAGGAGGAGGAGGAGGAGGAGCAGGGCAGAAGGTAAAATGTGGGGGTGTGAATCCATAAAATGAATTAAATGAAATACCGAGAGGACGTTCGAGATGAGCATGCAGATGACGAAGAAGAAATATAGGACAGACTAATGGGACTGGATGACGCGCGACGATTAGGCTAAGTGCTTTCCAGAATGCGTGTTATACACAGAGATTGAACTGACTGAGTTGGAGGGGTTAACCCCCATTTAATTTTTCAATCACTCGAGTTAATTCTCAAACATTAGATCTCGATTTAGGCATATATATTAAACCACGCAGCACAGCTTCATTGGTTCAGTGTATATCATTAGCTTACGCTTACTAATTAACATCATTGTTTTGTTTTCCCGTCAGTTTCATTTAATCCACTTCAGTTATTGTCTGTTGATTATTTTTTCCACTTTTAAATGCGCAAATGCCTATCTTTAAAAAAACTCGAGAGTATTTCGAAAACTATTCTTCATCGATCGATTTTTTTGACACGTCTGAGGATAGAATACGACAGGAAACGCTGCAATTGCGCATGTTTACGGGTTTTAGATGTGCAAGAAATTAATTACGTAATTAAACAAATGTATACTTTTTAGATATGGTATTATTAAGCCAAATTGAAATTATTTCAGAATGAGGATTAAAATTGAAATTCCTTCAGAACTTGAGTTAGAACTGAAATTATTTCAGAAGTTGAATAAGAACAGAAATAGGAATTATATTCAGAATGGGAATTGAAGGAGATCTGAAATTTGATTCCTACAACAGAATTGAAATAAAAGTGTTAAATTATTATTAGAACTGAAATATCACTGGACACTATCATGAAGGTTTCTAGCAGATCCCTTTTTTCAACTCGCCGTTTTTATATCATGACTTCTGTACTTAAAACACCATAAAATAAACTCTTTAACCACCGATGCACTGAAAACGTCGTCATCCAAATTATAATTATAAACATGTCACACCTGCATATGAGCACTGGATAGAGTGACGAAAAGCTGGTATGCGCACGTGGATGCTGCAGAGTGGAGATGGAATTCGAGGACTGTGGGGGCGACTTAAAAGGGCAAGATGATATTAGAGTGGTAAGGAATCATGAAAAGAGAGAGATAATAGCCACCTCATTACAAACGACTTGCATTTCCGACGAAACGGTCTTGTTATCGGGAATTGTGCTTGCAGATTTCGAGCATTCATGCAAGTGTAGAGGTGTCCTTAGGAAATTATTATTAAGATAAAGAAATAACGTTGATATTGCTGATGTTTAGTTTCAATGCAACAGTATTTTGATGTTGCCCTCCTTATGAATTTCAGAGGTGCACAGGACCGTGCTACAAAACATCAATGACGCTCGTCCATTGTAATGAAGGACTTGCTCAAGGTCTTTATGCGGTAACCGCCTGAAAGATAAGTTCAAACCAGCGCTACACGTCCAGGTCAAGCGCTCTGAACAGTTGACAAATTAACAATCTCAGTAGGCCTTAAGTAGCCAGTAGACTCTATCTGCTGACTGTAAGTCGTAGTATCCGGAGTGCTACACGAATACTGCATCATTCCCTCTTCATGGAGAGAGAGCAAACATTTTTGTATACCCTTGCTACTAACAATCATAAGTTGAATCGCCGGAGTAGTCACTTGTTTTATTGTGCAAATAAAGGCCTACAGGGTTGCTGCAAAACTGCTTTATGGTTAAGCTGAGTCTCAATGATTCTATATTCTATAACATCGTGTTTTAAAATAAATATTTCTTAGAAAAGTCACTTCATGCAGTTACAGTGACTGTTTTATTGTTTTATGTGTATGCTGTTTTGTAGCAATATATTCTCTAACCTGAAAGTGAAGAAATTTTTAACGTCGTCAAAAGAAAATTGTTTTTACAATGTGAGCTGTAAAACGGTAAAACCATAGAATATAGCAATAGAGTGTAAACACTTGAAAAAAAATTGAGAATTGATGACAGACTGAGTAGGCCTATATCTGGAGAATGATAATTATTGTCCTGCATCGTGTTTCATTCCAAAAACTTTATCATGAGTGCGTGCATTTACGTGCTATCGAGGCAATGAAGTAGCCTACTCAACACAGTTTTCGCCATAGAGATAAAACAGTTAAACATAATCATGCAACAATCTTCAAACAGAGACGTACATGTAACTGAATAGTTTGATTCTAAGGTCATACCATATATTAAATTGAAGTAATAAATGAAGTTCCGAACTTCGCTGACTTACTTAAAATCCATTTAGACAATCAAATCAATTTCTTTCGGGACCATTGCCAGCTCTTGATGTACCCCTAACGGCTTTCATCATCATTCTACTCGCCTTTAGTTGAACCGAATTGGCCAGTCCAAGGTCTAGCAGACTGAACCAGCTGAATTGGCTTGCGTTGTACACGCAATTAAGGCATGCATGATAACACTGATTAAACCAAAAACCGCTGGTGTACTTAAGAGCGCAACTGTCATTGGGAGACCTGTCATTGTCCTTATCTTTGGTGGAAAATTTCATTTCATTATGGGAAAAAACTCCAGAATTGTTCATGTTATTAAGGGCGTCACCAGCATCTCCCACGTAACCAGATACTTTCAGAGCGTAACCAAGTGACTCGGATGTTATGAAGAATGAATCGTATTCAGCTGAAAACCACTTGTCATGGTCCACGGATTGCATCTCGATGCGTAGACGGTAGGGGGCGTTGTTTGTCAGCTGGAACATCTTCTCAAGGCCAAGCCAGAAGTTGTTGCCAATGTCGCCGAAGCCAGTCTTATAGACTGCCCAATTTTGATCGAAGGATATACTACTGTCCACTCTCTGTTGGATGACGATCCAGTTGTTGATGGACATCAGTTGATACGTTATCTCGGAGGTCGGAATTGTTACGATTATGGCAATAAAATTCAACTTAATATTTCCTGACAAATATTACAGCATGATGAACATAAGGTGAGATTTAAAGAGAAAAATTGATCGATGCATAGAAACATACATTAATAAGAGCGAGATCAGAAGTCACTTACTAACATTATGTAGTTGCATCTAAAAATCAATGCCATCTGTCGATGGGAATTCATTTGATGGTTCTACACTTGTGCGTGGATCCTTTAGCTTATTGTGCACTGTTTGCTTGCTGTTTTAGCACTTGTTGGAATGACGTTTGACATCATACAGGCTAGCGCAGAGAGCGCCACTGATTAGATTTCTTGAAGAGGCGCTATATCAAGTTCCATTGATTCATTCATCGATGTTGGCCGACGGGTTCCGGACATCTCCCCCGGACAGTTCTCTCGGACATCTGCCTCCGGATATTTCCCCCACAGGACAATGTTCTCCCACCGGAATTTTCCCCCATGTGACCAAGCGTAACTATTTAAATAGTTAAATTAAATTTAGACAGCAAAACGAATGAACATCTATTTTAAAAGGATAAATTGGCTACAGGTTTTAGCGATCGTTTGACTGGACTATTAAAACACAAATATCGATGACAATGACTTAATATGAATTCTTTTTCATAAGAAGTTACACACAGATGTTAAGCAAAAAGCCTCCGGTTAAAACAATTAGTAAAGTTTATTGAAAAACATTTTTTTAAGCTTATTGTTCACGTTGAAAGTTTTCCACGGAGCCCTTGTCTTCGCCTCATGGAATCCTAGGTTCGGTTAATGAGCAATACTGTGTTTACAGACTAATGTTAGATGCAATTGCTCTCAAGTAATCCTTGATGTCACGGTTTTCGAAATCGGCAAGGATATTTGCTCTCATGGCAGATCAATCTTTATACTCGGGTTGTCGTGGGATATGTCCACCGAAGAGCTGATCCAAGACGACCTCATTCAGACTCTGCTTACGCTGGAGGATCTGAAAGAATCGTCAGATGTTAGGATGACGGCAGGACACAGTCTGTGGCCTGCACTCTTATGTTCCACCCTTAACAGCATTATTTGTACGAGGCAAGTCGTTGGCGACACGGGAGTGGACATTCCAGATATTTCTGTCGAACAGTGGAGGCGATCGACAATGACGGCGAAGACGACCTGTGTAATTATCCTCAAAATAATCGACGATTGATGATATTTCTTCAGGAAGTGAGTCCTCTAGTGACTCGAGTGCTTCTACAGCCTTATCTGGTGGAACGAGTGCCATGGTTGGAATTAAACGAACTGACAAGGACAAGTCCTCGTCATTCTGGTATCTCAGATTGAACTCTTTTGAACACATTCTGAGCTAAATCGAAGAGGCATCCGTGTATCGCAACGTCAGGAAAGCATTCGTTTGCAGCATTAATGGCCGCCTACTTGAAATCCATCGTAAGCGTTCGCGGATACAGTTGAGGTCGGAGCAATTTAACTTCATTAAACAAACGACGATTAGTACCTTGCATTTTGCTAGGAAGGAGAACGTACAAAACTTAGGACAATCGATCCGGAGGCAAGAACTTGTATTGTAGACAGCTGAAAAAAGAGCTCAGGTACAATCTTAAATATTCCATCCATGAACCAATGCTCGGAATTGTTGAGCAAAGTAACGTATACGTTCGGTCCCGAAAATGATGAGTCTATTAAGATCGTCGCATTGTAGAAAATTTTCTCCATCGAGTAAACGCTTGCACTCTTCAGGAATTTCGAATGTGTGGAACCGCATTCTTCTTCTGTTTAACTCTTCTGATGTTTCGTATCACATGTCTGCCATCTGGACAGCATACCATAACACGTATACAATCTGGATAGCAAGCAGCTTGTTGGCTGAGTTGCTGTAATTCTCGACCCAGAATTTGCTGCGGTGTTTCTTCAATGTCCTCTGCCTTTTGCCTGATACTTGCCCAGACCTTCAACACCTCTACGTGAACCGAGTTTGCAGTATGACTGTGTTCATGCAAGTAACTAACGACCGAAAGATCTGCATTCAATTTCACCTTTGCTTTAAACTCACTTAAAGCTGTCCCTGCACTTCTACGACGTTCGCACTCAAAATTGACGAAGTTTGTTGCTCAATTTTTGCTTAACACGAACATAGCCGTTTAAGGCAATTTTGTTCATTCCACGTATACTAGCTAGAATAGCCACCTCCATCTCTTCAGCTTTTTCGTCTAATAATTTTCTTACGATTTCATGGCAGACTATATAGCAACAGCCAGGCTAAATATGAAAACTTTGTTTAATATTTACCTAAAGCATTCAAATTAGATATATTTGATTAATTAGGGTCATTGGTTGTTCATCAATTAACTATCAATTGATTAAGCAGTACAAGCCTCCAAAATCAACTATTCCTCTAATTATGTAATGACTAAACATCTGCTTAAGCATCAGCGTCAGACAGGTTTAAGTAAGGTTGTTGGTTGTTCACCAATTAATTAATTTATTTATTTATTAACGGTCCAGGGGAAACGATACAGGCGGGAATTATCCTACGGGGAGAAATATCCGGCAGGAGATGTCGGGAGGAGATGTCCGGGGAAATAAGTCCCTTCAAGATCTCTTTTCTCGTCCTACAACGGTGTGGGTTAGTTCTCTGTCTCTCTCCTACACTTCCCATTTCCATCCCTTTTCCGGTCCTCTTCCTCCCGTCCCCTCTCATTCCTATTTCCCTCCATTTCCCTCCAACACTACCCTTCTCTACCTGCTGCCTCCTAGTACTCCCCTTACCTATCATTCTCTTCTACTATTCATCATCTGTCTTCCATCCACTTCCCCTACGCTCCTCTTCCCATTTTATCCACCTTCCGCTCCCATTTCCTTACCAGCCCATCCCCACCGACTAACCTCCTCTTCCCCTTTCGCTCTTTCCCTCCGCTCCCCTCTGCTCGTCATCCTCCCATCACTGTCAGTGTCCACTTTCCCATCCCTTTCTCCACTTCAGTACCATTCTTCGCCTCCTACTCTTCCATCTCATATTATATAATTAATGGTACAAACACTATTTCTTTCCGGTGGTAGCAGGACATTACCCCCCGGATATTACCCCCTGCCATTACCCGCCTGCCATTACCCCCTGCCATTACCCACCTGCCATTACCCCCGTAGGATATTTCCCTCTGTCATTATTCCTCTACCTCTTTTCCACAATTGAACACGAATTTTATTACAACATTATTAGTCATCTAGTCATAAAACGAAATCAGTAACTTGAACAACACAAACTGGTCAAACAAGTTTCTTTTGTTGACTTGTTGTATGCAGCCCTATATAGGCACACAAGAAACAGCAAACAAATCGATAACACATACTATTCAGAGGTGAATGGAAGAGGTTAAATACAGAGGAATAATTTCTGTGGTTACTGGCAGAGGATAATGGCAGGGGGTAATATTCTACGGGGGTAATGGCAGAGGATAATGGCAGTGGGGTAATGGCAGAGGGGTAATGTCCGGGGGGGTTAATGTTCTAGATCCCTTTCCAGTATATCACTCACTATCCCTGTAACTTAGATGCCTGTCAAATGGTGGAAATTATTGCTATGTCGTCAACAAGATTCTTCACTTCAAAAGTTGTGCTCCGTGTCCATCCCAAGTAATTTTTACTTCAAGAGTTGTTACATTGTAATTCACCTGATAACTTTCTTATGCAGAGTATTACTGCTTGATTGGACGTCAGACAGGCATTGCATCCATCTCCCGTTAAGTTCACAGCACATTCGTAGTACAGACGACCACCATAAGTGAACGGCAAAGAACAGTTCTCAGCAGGAATTCCTATGCATAACATTAAGTTGCGAGTTTTAGAAAGTTCTTACCTATAAAATGTAAGTAAGTAAATATGTACCTTATTGAATTGCCTGCAGACGCGATGCGGGAACATCATATATGAACAATCAAAGAACGATGAGTCACAGAATATTCATGATAAGCTAGTACACAACAGGCGTCCTCTAGTTATAACTGTACAGAGATGGCAAGCACTGGGAATTTCGATCACCATATGGGAACATGTTCACTTGTATTATAGCATTCGGGTGATAAAACCAAATCGGGTTAGTGCGTCAGCGAGCTGGGTCTCCCGATTGTGCAATTAAGATCGGAATGAGTAGGTTACGCTCTTTAAAGGAGACAAAGACATCCTAGGACATGACAAGGGTTGTGTAGCAGAGAGGAGAAAAAGATGAATCTGCACGACATAGAAATCATGAAAGTCATCTGGTCAAATGACAGAAACTTGAGCCGTATCATTTCCCTTACAATGTGTTGAGACTCGTGCGCTAGCCAGCACTAGCAAGGCCAACCCTTGCAGATGAAACACAGAGCAGGCGGGCCAACGAGGAGGCCTGAAACTAGTAGGCCTACATCACATAAGCACATTCCCTATATGCCATAAGCAATTAGGATTATGGGGCATTAGCAGCTACTGCGAACTCGTGTCATCTAACGTGATACAATCTACTGCTGCCTATGAATGCTACCTAATGCTATAGAATCTAGTCTAGTCGTCTAATCAACATCAATAGCAGAATTTGGAGATGTAAAATTTATGCTAACCCATGTAAGGTTGTTCGGACTGAACCTGAAAAGGAAAAGCTTAATTATTATTAATGAGTTAATAATGAAAACAAGACCGACGTATAACAAGACCAAGCCGTTCATTTGTCCACTTCAATCTGTCATTTATTGTTCATTAACTAACTTGATTCTATAGTTGGTTCATCATTACGTTAATTTTGATTTTATACCTAACGATGGCCGTTAATCTGTGTGAGAAGCAAATGTTGAGTATACTAAAATTACCTGATAATGGAAGCAAGGTGGAGAAGGACCATAGCATTTTGGTCGCTTGAAAAAGATGTCGCAAGTTTTGTTCACGTTGTTGTAGTTGAAGTTTTTGCAGTCGGAGAATCGTTGACACTCAAGAGCACAGTCGAGAGCGGAGTTCATGGACGGCGAAGCGGAAGGTGCATCGAGAGCGCACAGTCCTGTTCCAGAGGGAACTTCTGCCACTTGGAACTCGCGCACTTCAAATACGACGGCGTAAGAAACGCTCGACATCCGAACAGCAAAACAGAATCTCACGAAAAACGCAAGGCCTGCCATTTTCACTAGCAAATATTTCAACACCTAGCAACACCTCTTTTGCAACGCTGAAACTTCTGTCCAATGAACTCATGAAACCAACCAGACGTAACGTTCTGAGCAGGAATAGTGGCGACGCGGTTCTTTTGCGAGAATACATGCTAGTGTTGCCTTTCTTTCAGAACATTCGGTCTGCATATTATAGCAGTCAATTGTCTCTGAGCCATAAATTTTGTATGACTGTCAAGTTGAAAAAGGTTTTGTTAACAACTTTCGATCGATAAGCTGTAGGCTAATGAAAGAGATGCGATGAGACCCAGTAGAACTGCAACGCTGATAATGACGGTGTGTCAAGTCCTCATTTTCATTATTATTTCTTACAAACGAAACATTGGGCCTAGGATGCGTGGATATGCTGCATAAAATATGCAGGTAATGCTCAACACCCGTGTGTTTTAAGGCTAAACTACATTTCCTTTTAAGCACTTCCGGATATATTTATTCTATGACATATTGACCGGTGAAGTTAATTCATACCACAGGAACAATTGACACGTGGAGTGTTTGTTACCAGAACTAAAACATTTCAGTGGTGAATAGACAATCCCGTTGCAAATAAAGAATCCCAGGACTAATTGAATCGGGGGTGATTCATCCTAGGATAAATTGAATCGTAAGTTAATTCTTCCGAGTACCAAATAACTGGTGGAATTAGTTCTTCCTAGGACAAATTGAATCAGAAGATTAATTCTCTCTAGGAAAAATTGAATCGGGGAGTTAAAATATTTTCTTCCTGGAAACAAATAACTGGTGGAATTAGTTCTTCCTAGGACAGATTGAATCAGGAAGTTAATTCTCCCTAGGACAAACTGAATTGGGGAGTTAATTCTTCCTGGAGCCAACTGCTTGGTGGAGTCAATTTGACCTATGACAAATTCAAGCAGAGAATTAATTCATTATTTAGAACAAATTGAATCGGAAAGTTGATTGTTCCTAGGCCAAAATTAATTTTTTGGGCTAACATTACTTGTGGAGTTGATTCTTCTTGGGACTATTTACATTAGTGGATTTTAGTCATGGATCATTTTTTGGGTTTTAAAACTTAAGCAGGAATTCGTGGGAATTCAGTAAGAGCGTAAAACCTTTCTTCGTGCATAGGGAGTCGGTTAGGGTTGCATTCATTAAGGAGGCCGTGGTTAGAGTCGGAATAAGAGTTAGTGTTGTCATTATAAGACAACCATCATCAGCACTAATAATTTCAGCATAGACCAATCAAGTAGAGTGCGTTATTCGAGTCTCGTGTAAAGACTCAGGTCAGGCGCTACTGTATCCACGTCCAAATAAACATGCAAAATACTATGAAGCGTATTATGAAAACAGAAGAACAACAAACTACAGACCCAGTTTATCCTTGGTAGGATGAGCTCCACGATTCAAAACGTCCTTGGACAGCAACTCCATAATTAATCTCCGTTGTTCGATTTGTTTGACACAGCTGAGGATAGAGTAGACCTAAGTCTAAAGGGCCGACACTAGCATATACCGCAATTCAGCACATTTGCTAGATTCAGGTGCGTAGGATATTCTGGTCAGGCATCCGAACATATCAGAACTTTTAGCCTTCCTCGTTAACTTTGTCAGTAACACCTTGTCAGCGCCACTAAACTGGAAGAAGTGGTTGAAGTGCTCACAAAAACCACCAATTCGACAGCCAAACAACCATAATTATATAAGTTTATGCCACTGAAGCGATAGCAACTCATGATACATGCACGGCGCGGTCTCCCTACTTCTGTTCTGGTGTTTGTGATCCTGCATGGACCTCTTCCAAGTTAGACGTCACTGTGATCCATTTCAACTCATTCGTGCGCAAACTTTCATGATACCGTCGAGCTGTTGACAAATGTATCTATTACACAATGTCCGTCTAAAAGTCTCGTGGACTATAAAAGCTGGAGAAATGCAAGTAAGAGTCTAAAGAAACAATTCTGATTATCGCACTTGCCATTATTAGCTGCGGCAACATGCAGACGTGGCATAAACTGGATCAACGATTAGTAGGTCTAATATTGAAACCGCGATAACTGGCGGACGCTCTTTGCTGCCTGCGTCTAAGCCAAAGGGGGACATATAACATGCATAGAATTAGGCTTAGGGCCTAACTCAATGCGACGAACACAAGTTAAATTGATTTCTTACACATTTTATTGAAATTGAATCGACGATCATAGTGATATTTTCACGAACGAACATAGAAATTTGAAGTAAGTTTATCAATTTCCGTTAATTAGAATGAGAGCCAAGAATTTAGATGATAGAAGCAGTGTCTCGGATACCAAATGAGACTGAAGTATGACCTTCAAATATGAAGAATCAACAGAATTTCAGTCAAACAGAAGCTTAAGATAATAAAAACCAAAATAACTCACACTTAGGAGAACCCACAGTTTTGGGGCCCTAGAACTTGAAGTGTCATGGCGGGGACCATCGCGAGTAGAGACTTGAGACTCTTGCGACAACACATCACATTCTGAATAGAAATTATATATAAATCCTCGGAATGAATGAATATTGATTGCATCATGCACAATGTACGTTCTACAAAATACTCTTTTCAATGAACATGTTCACGTACAGTTCCGTCAAAATTTAACGAGACCTTTATTGCAATGTAAGCTTAATTCAGAGACATTCAGTGTTTACATTCTTCAGTTATAGTAGACCTGTCCAAAATTTTAATCTTCTGCATTTTGCGCTACAGTTTACAGTCTGAATCGCTTCTGGGTGTGAGGCCTAGAAGCTTGATTTATTGTTGATCCACATATGCAAACACTGACTATATAGCTACAAACATTGACCAATTAACTACTTATCAAATCGAGTAATAGAGCAAATAGGCCTTTTCTGTTGACTACACATCGTGCTGCCCGAAGTGCAATCAAAGTGCTGCATCTTTTTCTTTTCATAGCTAGAGCAACCATTCATATATCTCCGTCACAAACCATCCTCTGTCTCATGGCATCAACCATGAGGCTAGTATATTCGCAACGGTCAGCCCTTCACTATTTCTTTTGACATAAAATTCTTTTCCTAACTAGCTCCAGATGGGAAATTTGGCAATATCCAATGAAAATTGCAATTGAGTGCAACACCTAGCCTACAGAAATATACACTGTACCGCACATCAGCCGATCAGAATATAACAACGCCTTCCCTCAAACGAAAACAAATAAAATGTAAAGTATATAAGCAAACATTAGCAGAGAAATAAATACAGCAATGGCTAATAAAAATAACAAGACTACGTAGTCATCTAATATTCAATAACACAGTTCACCGAATGATTGTAATAAAACTATGCAATCAATGTGATTCTATTGAAAATGTGTTATTACATCTTGAGTACATAATCAAGAACTATCGGCTAACAATGATTATCAAATCGAGTTATACAACACGAAATACCAAATTTGCAGACTACAAATCCTATTGTTCGGAGTGCTAGCCATTAAATGCATCTTCCACACTTCGTGGCCAGAGCAATAATTTATATACATGTATCAGTCATGGACAATTCTACACTGAATCCCTCTGCCGGTTGTTCTATTGACAAATAAGTTGCCACCCATACAGTGTATGCTTACACTTACAGAGTTGGCGCCAAAAACTTCTTTGTGGCGAAGTTGCGTCAAAATACAGAACACTAATATTTATCTGACCGTAAAACATCACAATTTAAAGAAATTACTTTGGTAAAGTCACTTCAAGCCGCTACAATAATTATTTGCTTTATTGTTTCATACGTTTTTTGCGACATCTTTGTTGAAATGATTCGCTAATAATAGGCTACATCATCTATTCTAACCTGAAAATGAATAAACCTGTGACGTAATCAAAAGTAAATCGCTGCTAAGATGTAACTTTTTAAGTGCAAGACTGCTAGGCCAAAAGAATATATATATATACATATATATATATAGCAAGATATCTGTCATGAAGGTTTTCCCTAAAATAAATTCATTTGATTTTGGTTTTATGCAAACACTTTAATTTAAAACTGATGTCGGACTGAGTGCATCATAGCCTGGTGTCCGGCATTATGCTCAAATCCAAGAAACACTGCTGCATTTATGCATATATATAATACTCGTGAGTGCATATCCGTGCTACCGAGGCCCTAATATGTATTGGCTTAAAGCTCAGAATAGACGATGCTACTTACTTATAATCTATTTAGTCAATTAAACCACTAGAACCCATTGGCAGCACTTGATGTACCCCTAACGGCTTTCATCATCATTCGACTGGCCTTCAGTTGAACTGAAGTTGCCAATCCTCGATCTGCCAGACTGAGCCAACTGAATCCTGCAGAGTTGTACTCGCAATTAAGACATGTGTAAAAACACTGGTTAAACCAAAAACCGGTTTTGTATTGAAGACCGCAATTACCACTTGCAGATATGTCATTGTCCTTATCTTGTGTAGAAAATTTCATTCCATTCTGAAAACGGACGCCAGAATAGTTCCGACTGTTGAGGGCGTCGCCTGAATCTCCCACGTAACCAGACACATTCACAGCGTAACCAAGTGACTCGGATGTTATAAAGAATGAATCGTATTCAGCTGAAAACCACTTGTCATGATCCACGGATTGTATCTCGATGCGTAGACGGTAGGGGGCGTTGATTGTCAGCTGGTACATCTTCTCAAGGCCAAGCCAGAAGCTGCTATAGATGTTACCAAAGCCAGTCTTGTAAGCTGACCAATTTTGATTGAAGGATAATCCAGCGTCCACTCTTTGTTGGATGACGATCCAGTTGTTGATGGACATCAGTAGATACGTTATCTCGAAGGTCGGAATTGTTGCAGTTACGGCAGAAAACGTCGACTGAAAGTTTCCTGACAAATAATGTGGCATGATGATACATTCGGATAGATTTAAGTCAAAAGATGTACCCATGCCACATAACGTTCAATAATAAGGGCGAGCTCAGAAGTCATTGACTGATATTGCTGCATCGGTATTCGCCAAGAGGAGACAGATATCGATAGGAAACGCCTCAGTATATATATATATAATATATATATAACGATGGCAGTTATTATAGCATATCAGCGAGAATGTGACATATACGTTTGAGAAGATACTGGAGTATCACTGAAGCGGCATCGTTATGCTATTAGCCAATTCAAACCTTTACCATTTGGAGTTTGGACATCTGATTCTATTTCACTGATGTGCAAAAGCGAATTATCAACCCCAACATTTTCTGCGGTTTGATAAATCCAAATCATATTTCTCTCTATATCGTACAATTTGTTTTCTCATCCATGCAAGGATGGTATGATTTAGCCCCCTAGCCATCTTCTCTACATCCCCTACACTCATCTTTCCATTTCATTCACCATCCGCTTCCCTCTCCTAACCTAACTCCATCCCCTCCGACACAACCTTCTCTTTCCCTTTCTCTCTTCTCCTCCGCTCCCCTTTGCTCGTCATCCTCCCATCATTGGCAGTTAGCCTTTACTTTCTAATCTTCATCCACTGCCTACATCCCTTTCTCCACTTCCTCATCATCCGTCGCCTCCTATTCCTATTCCTCCTGCTATTATATTATTAATGGGAAACATTATTTCTTTTCGGTATAGCACTACCTTGCAGCTTAGCTGATTGCCAAATCTTAGAAATTATTCATTCTATTGTCGTCAACAGGAATCTTCATTCCGAAGAGTATTGAAACCTAAACGTTGTGCGCTGTGTTCATTCCACATAATCTTCATTTCAAAAGTCGTTATATATTGCAATTCACCTGATAATTTTCTCATGCAGAGAACAAGAGTTCGATTGGACGTCAGACAGGCATTGCATCCATCTCCCGTTAAGTTCACGGCACATTCGTTGTACAGACGACCACCATAAGTGAACGGCAAAGAGCATTTCTCAGCAGGAATTCCTATGCGTGGTATCAAGTTTCAAGTTTTAGAACTCTCTAATCTTTTAGTAGCCAATGTGATGTCGTCCAGTTATCTAGTGTGATACCATTTTTGCTACCGATTAATGCTACTTATTGCGATGGAATCAAGTTTGGTCGTCTAATCAAGTTGTGATCCGCGGTCATCTGCCTGGTGGTCCGCGAGCAGGAACCTGAAAGGGTTCACATTATTTATCACTTTTTCTAATGGTAATATTTTTGCTCTAAAAAATAAGAGATCAGGAAAATCATTCTTATTATCAATAAGTATAATTTTTTCATAAAAAACGACTTTAATTTCAGTGGTGCATGGTCCTCGAAATAGACACACAATTTCTAAGTGGTCAAAAGGTTGAGAACCGCTGGTCAAATCAGCATCAATTGCAGAATTCGGAGATATAAAATTTATGCTCACCCGTGTAGGGTTGATCTGACCGAGTCTGAAAGGAAACAGTTTTATCATTATCTATGCTTTGATGATAACAAAGCCGAAGAACATATTTTATAACAAAAAGAAACCATTCATTCGTTCGTCTCTATTTACCATTCAATTGTCCATTAGTTAGCTTTGATTTGATTTAGTTAGTTGGTTCATCATTAAGTTTGGGTTGACAGTTTATGATGGCCGTCAATTTCATAAAAACGCTAGCAGTTCAACATACTATAATTACCTGATAGTGGATGCAAGGTGGAGAAGGACCATAGCATTTTGGTCGGTTGAAGAAGATGTCGCAAGTTCTGTAAACGTTGTTGTAGTTGAAGTTTTCGCAGTAGGAGAATCGTTGACACTCAAGAGCACAGTCGAGAGCGGAGTTCATGGACGGCGAAGCGGAAGGTGCATCGAGAGCGCACAGTCCTGTTCCAGAGGGAACTTCTGCCACTTGGAACTCACGTACTTCAAATACGACGGCGTAAGAAACGCTCGACATTAGAGCAATAAACCAGAATGTCACGAAAAACGCAAAGCCTACCATTTTCACTAGCAAATATTTAGCAATGTAATGTTATATGTTTTACGGGGCTGGAGTTTCTGTCGAAAAGACTCATGAAACCAACCGACTCATGTAAAGTTGTGAGCGGTAATCGTGGCGACGCGGTTCTTTTGCGAGAATATATGCAAATGCCACCTTTCTTTCAGTACATTTCGTTTGCATATTAAAACCACCACTTGTCTCTGAGCCATAAATTTTGTATAATTGTCAAGTTGAAAAAGGTATTGTTAACAACCTTCGATCGATTAGCTGTAGGCTAATGAAAGAGATGCGCTGAGACTCGGCAGAACTGCAACACAGCGAGTGGCAGTGTAACGTCCTCATTTTCATCATATTTCTTACAAACGAAACAAAGAGTCTAGGATGCGCGACCAATTGTGCTATTCGAGTCCCGCGTATAAGCTCAGGTCAGGCGCTACTTCATCAAAGTTAAAATGATATATATGCAGAATACTATGAAGCTCATTGTAAAAACATGAGAAAAATAAACTCCCCGACCCAATTTGTCCTCCTATATGCATGTAGGGAGATGGAGTAGTCATTTGGTCATGGAGCTCGTCTAGTAATGGGTTCGAAATTAGCTTTAGCTGGCTCATAATTACTATGTACAGATCCTCGACCAGTCCATCCACTATTGCTGAAGTACCTACGATGCATTGTCGTACGGTCGTGTGCAATTGCGAACCTTGTGAGCAGGGCAATATCAATATGCAGTTGTATGGTACGCATGATCGAGCTGTATTGTACGGATGCATGTCTATATCATGTGGCGTGTTGGGTTTGGTGAATCGTTTGCGTGGTCAGTATTTTTGGTTTTCAGCTCATCAGAAGTAATTAATGATATATATATGATAATTTCAAAAATGATTTTGCCTGCGCATTATATCGGGTTGGTACATTTCTAACACAGTGCAGCTGACTTAATCTTGTGGCGCTACGATGTGGCTACATATTAATTTTAGAATCTGTCTGGCATAGAATCGCCACGGGTGTCGTATCGTCGGAGTTGTATTCAACAAAGACATACGAGAGAAAAATGGCCTGCATAGACCGGCAGATGTAGCGATATATAGTGGGACACATACGGAAACAGCCGTTGGATAGATAGGCACAAAGACAGGTACAATAAGTATTAATTATAGGGAAGAAACAGGTTGTAAGATTAAGCAGGAATAGAGGGATAAACATTGAAAAGACTTCAATTCTTGTTCCTTTCATTGTGCAGTTACAAATCTCTGTGACGCTTCAAAGCAGACGTCTCCGCCAAATACGGTATGGAGACTCAGGTTTGTGCATCAGTAAGCACACAAATAAGCAGACACACAAACAAACAGGCACACAAACAAACAGGCACACCAACATGTGTACCTGAATAACCGCAACTTATTGACTGCACGATGTGTTTGGTTTTTCACATTCAAGTGATTAATTAGCAAATCATTCATTCATTCATTCATTCATTCATTCAACGTCAACTTGAAAATAGGCAGCAATAGCCTGTACTGCAATTTTATGAGTTAGGCCTACGATGGACAGACTATGAAGGGTTGATGTTCCTTTCAAGCGGATTATTTCCTTAGCAACAGATCGTTTTATATTGCGAATAATCAACGATATTAGAAGTCAAACAGGACGTTAGCACGTGCAGCACAAGAATGCAAAAGATATACCATAAGCCTTAGCTTATTGCCAAGCCATGTAGCGTAACAAGTAGGCCTAATCTGCTGACTTGTCCATAATTTCCTTCCTAATTCAGCTCACAATCCTCGATGCCACGCAAAGCTGGAACTGTGAATTTGCTATTAACTATTGACTCTGGTGTGAATCCATTGGTTTGTCTCTGCGATTGTCACTTGTGACTTTCATAACTTGACCACTATCTCAGCATTACTATTCCGCTGTTAATAATATTTCACCTCATTTAGTAAAGCGCTGAAATTAATTCTGTTTAGAAAGGACGCTTCCTACGTAGGCTACTGTTTATTACTGTTAATAAAAACAAAGAGGTCAATAAACAAAGATTGAATGTTTTCGTAAACGAAGACTAAAACTGAACCTAAAATATGCAGAGAACAGAAACTGTTGTTTTGCTGAAGCATGAAATGCGCTAGAAATGTGGATCATAGCTAGGGATTTTGTGGTATAGTACGTAGGTCTAATTAGAACGACGGCAGAAGTAGAAATGCCAGGACGCGTAACATGCCAGCAATACTACTGATGCGCTGTAGGCATGGTGCTCTTTATTAGCATGCTTTGTTGTTTGCCCTGACGGGTTACAATTGAACCTGAACTATTTGGACAGCATGAATATCTAACTTTGTAAGCGGAAATAAATAAATGGTAGAACATAAACTAAAGATTAACAGCAACAAGAAAAACTGTCATTAGCGTAAAATGAGAAACACTAATAGCCTATTCGTTCATAGGCTAAAAATTAAGACTAACAATAGTAACAAAAGCTTAAATTAAACTTAAAACATGATCAAAACAGCATTTTTTATAGGATCACCTTTGTATGTTGAAAAAATTGAGACCGTTTGGTTTATTTCTTCAGATCAGTGATGTCAAACCCGCATTTAGCGTCTAATTGTCACAGAATTCGTATGCGATTTAAGTCGATTAATACACTTAAATGCTTGCAAACGTCACTAAAAGAGAAATCTGTGCTCACCACTCTGATGCAACTAAAGTGCGAAGTCTGGAGTATAGATTAGACAAAGAAAAACGACAAAGAAGGAAGGCAGAAGGAGAAATGTGGGATGTGGAGCGATAATACGAATGAGATGAAAGACTAAGAAGATGGTCGAGATGAATATAAAGATGACGACGAAGAAGATTAGACAGACGAAAGCGAATGGATGACAACGGTTAAGCAAAGTAATTTCCAGAATACCTGCTGACTAAGCGCAGAGATTGAACTGACGGAGTCGGAAGGGTTCAACTTCCACATTTTATTTTTAATCACTCGAGTTTATTCCAAAGAACTTATTATTTTGGGAGCGACCTATATATAGCCTATTAAGCTACGCAGCACAACTTCATTGGTTCAATGTATCTCATTTTAGGCTAATTTATTAACCTAACACCAAACTATTGCTATCTTTTCCCGCCAGTTTTCATCATGCCACATAGGTATATTTTTAATCATAACTTTTCCACGTCCAAAAACAATTAAAAAAATACAACTCGAAAACAATTCAATAATTATAATTCTTCATCGTTCAATTTTTGAACATATCCGAAAGTTTCAATCTCCCCGTTGACTTTGACAATCACACCCTGTCTACACAACTAAACTGGAAGCACTGACTGAAGTGCTCACATGAAAACACCAATCCCACTGTCAAATAACCAAATTTCGTAAGTTGATGCTAGTGAAAATATAATAATTCATGACACATGCATACTCCCAACTTCTTTTCTGGTGAATTTTGTGTGATCTTGAATATTGCTTGAATACTGAAATTGCGGAAGCGACCCGAAGGGCAAGAGGCTATGAAGGTGCAAAGGAGTCATTAAAGAGTGAGAGATAAAAGCAATCTCTCAGTACAAGTGACTTAGTTGCATAGTCCTCTTTCAAGTCAGACGTCACAGTGACGTCATCTGTGAGCAAATGTTCATGATACTGTCGAGCTGTTGACAAACGTGCGCACTATGTCATTCCAAAAGTGTCATTGACTATAAAAGCCGGAGAAAATGCAAGACAGACTTTAAAGGACGACAGTTCGGAGTAGCGCACTTGTCGATACAAGCTACGGTAACTTATCAAGCAGAGATAAACTGTATCAACGAAAATTAGGCCTAATATTGAAACCGCGATAAATGGCGGACGCGCCTTGCTGCCAGCGTCTAAGACAAAGGGGTCGTCTCACGCGCATAGTAGGCCTATATATCTCAATGCGTCGATCACAGTAGTTAACTTAAATTGATTTCTTATAAATTTGACAGCGATTAAATCGGTATTAATAGCCTATAGTGATATTTTCTTTAACGAATATAGATATGTGAAGTATGATTGTCAATTTCCGTTAACTTGAATGAGAAATAAAGGTATGATTTTTTTTATAATGAGAATGTAACGAGAACAGAAATATGTTACAGGAGAGCAAATATGAACACAACTAGGAGTCATGATCAGAACGGAAATGATTACACCGTGTAAATTTATTAGCTACCTTGTCTACTTTGTCCGTGAACTGTTGTCGAGATGATATCTCTTTGTGCAGATTGCTACCTGACCGACGACGAAATCGAATGCGCACATTTGTGAGACCAGTGGTCAAAACCCATCAAATGTCGATTTTGACTTTTTTGTTAAATCATATTCTATGCACGTGCTTCCAAATAATTTTTACAGAAACAAAGTAGCTTTATTCTAACATAAGTTATACTCGTTGGACTCTTTCATTAGTAAAATCATGACAACTGAGAAAATCGAAATCAAAGTTTCAGAATATTCGTGTCATCAAAGTTCCTAGCAACCATTACTCGAGTGCTCCAGAATTTTGCTGGGCAACAAAATGCTATAATCTGTATGAAATAAAGCACAAGGCATCAAAATCTGATTTCATTCTTGCAATTTATGGCAGGTATGCGAAAGAAGTCTAGGTAGTTCACCTCTGAAAACATGCATATTTAGCTATGCAAACCTTCACACCACATACATGCAATGAAAGTAATTTTTCTCCAACTAAGTATTCAACATATTTAATTTCAGAAATTGAAAGAAGACATATTTATTTGTAGCAATATACCATAAAACAATTTTCTGTGTTTTTGACCCTCTCGCCTTTTGCAGCCTTTACCTCAATAACTGGGAGCCGACAAACGGCGGGTTTTGACCGCTGGCTTCACATTTTTGGAAATCAGCCTGATCAAACTTTTCAAAAAAAGTTGAAGTTTGGACACTATGTAAGAAGCTAAAACAGGCAAGCAGGCATTGAGTTTTGCACAACTAGACAAATTTGACGTAGACACTTTACAGATACTTTTCCAGACATGCAACTAATTGCCAACCATAGGCCCAACTGAAATTATTTCGGAAGGCGGATGAAAACTTGTATCACATCAGAACTTGATTCAGAACTGAAATTGCGGAAGCGACCCGAAGGGCAAGAGGCTATGAAGGTGCACAGGAGTCATTAAAGAGTGAGAGATAACAGCAATCTCTCAGTACCAGTGACTTGCACTTCCGACGAAACGTTCTTGTTATCGGGAATTGTGTTTGTAGATTTCAAGCATTCATACACTTGTAGCAGTTTCGTTGGAAAATGGTTAAGAGAAATAAACACGTTGATATTGCTGAAGTATTATTTTCATTGCAAATGTATTTTGATGTTGCCCTCCTTACTAAGTTCAGAGGTGCATATGACCATGCTACAGAAAATCAATGGCGCTCAACAATTGTGGGCGAAAGACTTGCTCGAGGTCTCTATATAGTGACCGATTGAGAGGAGGCTCAAACCCTTGCTCTGCGCGTTACAAGCCCAACGCTCTGACCAGACGGTCACCGTATTTCAATATTTGTCCACAACGACGACGACAAACCCCGAATCTAGGCGAGAGAAGCAGTGTCTCGGATATCAAATGAGACAGACTTGTGGCTTTTAAACATGAATAATCAACAGGAGTTTACTGAAACAGGAGCTGACGATAATGAAAACTAAAATAACTAACATTCTTGAGAGCACCCACAGTTTTGGGCCCACGAGCTTGAAGTAGCATGGCGGGGCCCTTCGCGACTAGAGACTTGAGACACTTGCGAAAACACATATTGTGTTTCCTAATATAAATTATATATAAATTCTCGAAATGAATTAATATTGCATCATACATGAAGTACGTTTTACAAAATGCTCTTTTCTTTAGGTTTTCAAGAAACATATTCACATACAGTTTCGTCAAATGAGACCTTTATTGCTCAAAATTTAAGAGCTCTTCAGTCATGTTGATCCGCCTATGCAAACACTAACTAAATGGCTACAAAACACTGACCAATTAACTAGTTATCAAACCGAGCAATATAGCAAATATGCTTTATCTATTATTTATTTATTTGTGGCATCAACCATGAGGCAAGACTATTCGCAATGGTCAACCCCTCGCTCTTTCTTTTGACATAAAATTCTTTCCCTAACTAGCTCTCGATGGGCAATTTAAAACTATCCAGTCAAAATAGCAATTGAGTGCAACCCCCTAGCCTACAGGAATATATAATGTACCTCACATCAGCCGATTCTTAGAAAATAACGTATTGCCTCAAAAGTAAACAAATACAAAGTAAAGTATAAAGGCATATTGTTCAATTGTACAAATAAATTGCCGCCGATAGGGTTATAGAGTCATAGAGTTATAGGGTTATAGGGTTATAGAGTCATAGAGTTATAGGGTTATAGGGTTATAGAGTCATAGAGTTATAGGGTTATAGGGTTATAGAGTTATAGAGTTGCTGCGAAAATTGATTCACGGTTACTCTGCTTCGGTGCTCCCCATTGCAGAACGCTCGCCTTCAGTTGAACCGAAGGAGCCAGTCTACAGTACGGAAGGTGTACAAAAAGAATCGAAAACCGTTGTAATCGCACTTAAGACATATGTAAAATCATTCGTTAAACCAAAAACCGCTTTTGTGCACAACAGTGCAATTATCTATAGCAGCCATGTCATTGTCCTCATCTTGGGTGGAAAATTTCTTTCCGCTCTGATAATAGAATTAGTGTCCAGAATTGTTCATGTTGTTCAGGACGTCACTTGAATCTCCGACGTAGCCAGATACATACAGAGCGTAAGTGACCAAAATTGTTTATAAATAGAACCTGGATTGATGATGAGATTTCTGTTCCAAGGGAGCATTCTATAATATTTGTGTTCAATGGGAAAACTGTTCATTATTAGCACTAAAAATTATTTACGTTAAATATTAGAAGACGATATGGAGTAATTAATTACGTTAGGACCTGGGACTAAGATCTGAGATTACACAAAACTGTTGGCTTTATATCATGAGCAGCCAATGAACCACCTAACTCACGACCCATTGGTTTGGCGATCAACTGCGCTGCTATCTCATTAGTCCGCGATCTTATTAGTCAGCGATCTTTTGTGTTGCGTGTTGCTTTTGAGCGCGACCTTTTGGAGCGCGATCTTATTTGCACGCAACCTCGTTGATGGATACCCCGTTTACGCATCAAGCTACTATCCGTGGATCATGACAAGTTGTTTTCAGCTGAATGCTATTAATTCTTCAAAACATCTATGGAACCCAATTTTTTCATCAAGACAGCTTCCATTGAAATCGTAATCTTATCACCTATCAACCGGACACCATGCAATCTTCAGATTATCGACCTTCGGATTATCGAACCTTCGGACTAAGAACACGGAACCACACCAAAGAGCCAAGTGTTCCCTACTAAACTTAGTTTCTTTCTATGGAAAAGAGCATGAAGACGCTGTTATTGTTATAATAAAGAAAACAAATCTAACATTCGGCTAAGGCTTCCATACAAGTTCATACCATTTTTCAAACGTTGCCTTAATTAAAGAAATTATTTGCGACCGTCGATGCCATTCGCATAATTAACATGCTAAATTATTGTACCTGAAGACATGATCTTATTAGTGAGCGATCTTTCGTGCTGAGACCTTAAATTTGTGCGCTACATTTTGAGGCGCGACCTTTTGTGCGCGACCTTATTGACGTAAGCCCGTAAACGGTTGGGGACGTTGATTGTAAGCTGGTATGTTTTCGCCAAGCCAGAAGTTGTTGCTGATGTTGAGTTGAGATTGTACGTTCATTCTCATACCTGAGATGATTAACGTTTGGCACTGATATGCAAGGTACATGGTTATTTATGTATGGGACCCAGGACAAATGAATGTCTTGGTCACATTGTTAGACGCATTCACAATATTAAAAGTTCAGGCTCTATTTTTACGACTATTTACTCCGCCTTTATTGCTGTTGCTCCATGTAGTAAACCAGTTTTCAAAATCTAAAAAACAACAACATGACATGCGCTATAGCGCTGATGGCTAAAAATTTGCCTAACCCTAGTTATGGCCTCCATTTCATCTGCCAGGACAGATGAACCATCGCTCATCCGGTAGTTTCCGTGGAAACCATGATCGGCAACTAGAATGGACTAGGTGCTCCACCTGTTGCGTTCCATCCTTGTTTAATGGAACAAGTGCCACCAGGGTAACCAGATGTCAATCCCTGTTTAACCCTTAACCACTCCGGAGGCCGCTGCGTGAGTGGCCAATTTCAATGTGTTTGATATAATAATTGGAGGGGTAAGGGCCAATGGCACAAGGGCCACCAGGGTAACCGGGTGTCCACCCTTTTTGAATGGCACAAGGGCCACCAGGGTAACCGGGTGTCCTTCTCATTTAGAGGCAGGTGTCCATCCTTGTTTAATGACTCAAGTACCACCTGAGTATCAGCTATCCATCGTTGTTTAATGGCACAAGGCCCACGAGGATCTGGTATCCATCCTTATTTATTGGCTCACGGGCCACCAGTGTATCAGGTATCCATCCTTGGTAGAGGGCCACCAGTGTGACAGGTATAAATCGTTGTTAAATGGCACAGGGCCAACCGATTGCCGATGTTGCCAAAACCTTCCTTATAAACTGTCCTATGTTGGTCGAGGTATAATCTATCGTCCACTCTCTTGATGGATGACGATCCAATTGTTAATGAACATCAAGAGAGACGTTGCCTCGAAGGTCGGAATTGCAACTATGGTAATAAATTCCAGCTGAGCAGTCAGTTATAAGGTAACGAAGCTTCAAATTTCGTGGTAGAAAAAATGCTGATCCCTTCCAGAATTCTGCATTTCGAATAGGACATACAGTATTACGATGCAGCATCGTGCTTTTTCGGTTGATTTTCCAACTGTTTGGATTAATCTTACATTAGATTTTCGGCTCGTGCCTAGGAACTCTATATTCCATCTCTAATCAACTCTGAAATATGTTTCATTTGGTGGAGATTGGACTGGGAGCGCCTCTTAGCAGATTGCGTGATTCAATAGAGTGGTCGAGCGTTTTTGGGGGTATTGACTCTAAATTCACATTCCGCTTAGTGGCCAAAATGTGTGTTGCAATGCAGTGCATTTCAGCGTTTGCGCTGGAGTTCGCCATGCCTTAGGTATGGTGGACTCTAGGGTAGACTCTACAAGTCACCTGAGTAGACTACGTTACATATGCCGGAACGTTGGCCAGGTAACGTTTACTCTAGAGTATATGACGATTTCAGGTATAGTGTAGGTCTACTCTATAGAGTACGTACTCTGGAGTACGTTTCTCCTAGTTATGACGTAGAGTACTCTAGAGTACCTTTTGTCTAGTTATGAGGTAGAGGAAAGGGAGACCAAGAACAACTGGCTGGATAATATCAGAAAACGAACAGACCTTTCGACAACACAGATGACGAGGGTTACAGAGAACAGACAGAAATGGAGAAGGATTGTGCATTACGCGGCCTTCGTATCGAAGACTGCTGAAGAACTGATGTACTCTAGAGTTTCTTCTGCCTATAGAGAACGCCATAGCTACCATACCCGTCACACCGGCGCTACATGATATTGCGTTGGGCAGTCTAACGAATGACGAAGTGTGTATACTTTATAGCGTCAGGTTACAGAACTGCAGTGTAACCGTTATGTTTTATCATATAATCAATAGAATGCCATTAATTCTTTCCTAATAGTTATGCAACATTTCTTTCTGGTAGAGCACTATCCTTGCAATTCAACAACTTCTTCAATTGAAGAAATAGTTATTTTGTTGTAAACAATATTATTTTTCCACGAAGGATAATAGCGAAATGTATTGAATGTATTGGTTTAATGTATTGAACTTATACGCTATGTCACACACATAATTATTGCTTCAGAAGTTTGCAATATGCTTGTAATTTATATGTTAATTAATTAATTTATTTGTATTGTAGTTCACCTCTGACTCGTCCAGGCAGAGACCTAGTCCCTTAAACACAGTCTGACAGTCACTGCATTTGCTTTCGAGTACGTCCACGTCCAGGTCACACCTCAGAATGCATTCCTTCGTCTGAGTTCCTAGGCATAACATTAAGTTACGAGTTTTATAATTTTATAATTATTTTCAGCCAATGTGATGCAGACCAGAGTGAACCTATGTTATATAATATGATCCAATCTATTGCTACCGATGAATGTTACGTTAAGCCATAGAATCTTTGTCTAATCGTCTGTTCAACATCAATGGCAGCATATGTGTCTTTCATTTTGTTTTAAAATGTCGTTTTTTCGTTTTTTACTTTTCGACCCGTTTCTATCCGTTTTATATTTTTATTTATTTATTGGCTGTTCCTTCTTTTGTTATTTTGTTTAGTTTAATTTTGTCTTAATAGCCTCTATGCGAATCCGCAGATAAAAGTATAAAACATCGACGAGTGATGTAAGTTAGGCCTTACAGCCTACAGGCAGCTGCGTGCTATCAGCCTGCGTTGACCGTCAACACCTCAACGGTCGGTTAAGCCTGGCGGTTGTACGAGAGGGTGCGGAATGGATTCACGTTACTTTGATGAACGAGAATGACACGAATTCAGCATCGGCTAATTTGAAATGCATTTACTCTGACGATAAGAAAGTTTATTTGGGTGATACAATCCGTATTAAGGGTGCAGACGATCCGTTTTTTACGTCTATGAATAGAATATGGAGATATACAATTAATTTTATGCTCACCCGTGCCACGTTGATATGGCTGTACCTGAAATTGAAAAGCTTTATCATTTATGAGATAATGATTAAAACAAGACGGAGGTATATCTGGACATAATAAAGAAGAAAAGCATGTATGTAAAAACTCTTGATCAACTCTACCGATTGCTCCAAAATTTGTCACGAATGTCTTTTATCAGTCGAGAAAAAATATAGTGAGGCTCACGATCTCAAAATGTTACCCCTTCTCCATGCTTCCCTGTTAGGAGGCAATCACAATATGCGCCAGCTATTTGAACATATTGTAAATGCCTTCTTAAAGGCGAGCATGGGGTTTACAAGCAAGTATTGCGATGAACACAACAAATTAAGATAGTGTCATTTAATATGTTAACGGTCTTTTAAACCTTACATTTAAATCAAATAAATTCAAACATATATTATATATTAGAATTTAATTTACTTAAATTCAATTGAGAGTAGAAATTGTATTCAAATGAGCCTTGCAGCATTTATAAGTACATATTGTGGCATGTCTAGGCAAGAGATATTATATAACCTTGTATAGGCCTACGCTAAAACACACGACAGAGATGTTTTCATAATGAAAATTATTATTCACACTTTGAGGAAAAAAGAAATTATACAACTTGGAAACAAGAGTCTCAATTTCACGTGAGTCCAAGACGCCTAGACGCCCTAGAGCAACTCGGTTAGTTAGCAGTAACATGGAACCGAGAGCAGAAAGCAGGCAAGCTATCATAACTAGACTTAAATAATGCGACGGAATGGTGGACAATTTTAAAAACTAGACACGACTCGTGCCGTACGCGAAACTAGTTACCCAATACCTGTCCTACCGTTCCAAGCCACCAAACCATTTGGTTTTTGTTAAATGACCGTCGCGGGCCTCCGAATTACACTAGTAACAGCAACGGAAAGGACTGAGAAGGGTCAAGCAAGAGCTTATTATAAGCGAAATGACCATCCCTTCTCTTAACAATGTTACGCCGCCTCTCAATAGAGAGTGAATACATAGTTGAGTCAGATATAGTCTTAGAATTAAAGAGGTAAGTTGACCATTCGTAACTGAACACGCAACAACACAAAATGCAATTTTATAATTTCCAAGCAAAGTTTAATATATATTGCGTACATCAAATGAAGTTCAACCCGGGCGAAGCCGGGTACTTTTGCTAGTAATTTATTACAAAAAGCAAACCATTCGTTCTAATTTTCATTCAATTATTTATTAGTTAGCTTGGATGCCATATAGTTAGTTGATTCAACCTTAAATTTGTTTTGATGGTTAATGATGGTTTCCTATAAAATGTAAATGCCGAGCATGCAATTGTTACCTGATAGTGGATGCAAGATGGAGAAGGACCATAATAGCATTTTGGTCGGTTGAAGAAGATGTCGCATTTTCTGTTAACGTTGTTGTAGTTGAAGTTTTCGCAGTAGGAGAATCGTTGACACTCAAAAGCACAGTCGAGAGTGGAGTTCACGGACAGCCAAGTGGAAGAAGGTTCATCCAGAGCACATAGTTCTGATCCAGATGGATCTTCTACCACTTGGAACTCACGTACTTCAAATACGACGGCGTAAGAAACGCTCGACATTCGAGCAATAAACCAGAATGCCACGAAAAACGCAAAGCCTACCATTTTAACTAGTAAAATATGTTTGCAATCTATTGCGATCTGTTTTTGCAGTGCTGGAGCTTCTATCAAATGGATTCTTAAAACCAACCTAATGTAACGTACTGAGCTGGAATAGCGGCGGCGCAGCGCTTTTGCGAGCAAACATGCAAGTATTGTCTTTCTTTCAGTAGGTCACCACTTCGATTGCATATTAAAACAGCCAATTGTCTCTGAGTCCATGTATTTTTATGACTGTCACAGCGAGTTGCATTGTATCACTTCCTCATTTTGATCATAATTTTATACACGTGACAAATTGTCTTTGACACGAACTTGATTCTGCTATAGAAATTATCTGTGTGATGTTCAACGTCGGCGATTAGGCTAAATAGATTCCCTTTAAATCACTGAGTCACCACCGGGTTTATTTGTCTTGGGATAATATATTGACTGGTGGAGTTAATTCTTACAAAAAATAATCTATCAGTGTAGTGTTCCGCTACTATGATTAAAGCCATACCCGAGCTTTTATGGACACTAACAGGAACAGGGACCTTGCGGGATCTTGTAGCAACGCAATCAGTTGACAACTAAACAACTAGGGCTGTAGAGTACAGCCAATCTAGAGAATCGTCAACTACATCAAATTCGTTAGACTTCTTACTTTAGTAGTAATGGTGCAGTTCTTAATTTTACAACCACCTGACTTCCGGAATAAACAGCAATTAAGTCCATATGGAGAGCCCATTATGGCAAATATCTTGTTTGGGCCATGATAGGGGTCTTAACTCGCATAACATGGAGAGCATGCCAGTCCAAGGAGCAGAGATTTTGATGAGAAGCTGCAGAAAGAGGGAGGCGAATTTGATCCCTGCGGTAATATATTTTGAATCAATAGACTTAATGATCTGGACAAGAACTTTGAACTGAATGCAAGCTGAGGAGCCATTGCTATTGGCTGATCATGATGGAGGAGATGTGGAGGGATTTAGGAAGGCGAGTAATCAATCGTTTAGCAGCATTAAGAACTGACTGGGTATGGGCGGATCGCGGACCCTGGGTAAGCTTGTAGGAAGAGAACTGCAATTGTCAATTCTCGAACAGGCAACTGCACGAACTTGAAGTCCAGGTTGATGAGACTGCCCAGACTGGCAACGCGAATAGCCCTGAGATGCGGGAGTTTAAAGTAGGACGATCCTGCTGCTCTAATGTTAAATTGCGCATAATCATTAAGAGACATTATTCGGTAGACAGTTGCCCCACTCTCCTGGCGTTTTATGTATGAAAACACATTGACCAGTAGGCCTAGACAGTCTGTGCCATGGTCATTCAGTGCAGTGCGACTTACAACAGACATCCAGCTCAGCGTTTCTCGCACATATTCCGCTATGCTGTGTGAGGCTATTTGGGATCAGTGACTAAAACTCGAGCAAGACGATTAAAGAGAGACTAGATCTGACGCAATAGGGACGACAAATAACGATAATAAACGATAATAAACTATAATAAACGATAAAATAGCGATGATAGACGCATGAGGGTCAAAACTGTGCTGAACATTACAACTGTGGCTTATGACTCATAACAATTATCTAAAAGAAATGGTAGAAAAAGTATCCGTTGGTCCAACACTGTTGTGTCTTCTGGCATAAGTGTATTCAGCCGACAGACTGTAGATTCTGGGAGGGGGGATTCGCGATATAATTGACGCCACATAACCAATAAAATACAATACAATGCAACTCGGAATTTATAACGCGCAAGATTCTTGCACGAAAGTGTACACACGTCGCGACAACGCAACTGCAGTTGTAGTGCAGAGCGGGTGTTCAAGGTTCCTACACAGTGACACCTCGGACAAGGGTTGAACCCGTTCACTCGGCGCACACTGAGCGTTACGGACCGACCGCACTAACCAATCGGCCACCGTGTCACAACCGATCAGCTTTCGCACTGAGCGTTACGGACCGACCGCACTAACCAATCGGCCACCGTGTCACAACCGATCAGCTTTCGCAAGTGCCCAGCCAAACAATCCGCCGCCTCTATTGCAATCGCAATTGATTTTAAGACATTAGGTCCTGTACTCCGGCTGCAATGGTCTGTGTTTTATTTATTATTAATCAGTAACTTCTGTAGCTCCTGCGTCTAATACACAGGGTATCAATCAGTGGTGCATCGATATAAAAATTCACTCAAACATGAGCGTCAGACGGATGACACGGGAGTCCAGTTTGCTTTTCACCATTTACACCTGGCTCCCATCTTCCCTGTCATTGATCTGTCGACTGAGATCGACGGCGTATAAAACACAGTGTCCAATTTGCCGCGGGGGAGGGGAAGTCAGAGGTTGGACCCCAGCTTCAGCTACAAGGGCATCGATACACTTAATTCTTTAGATTCACAGAGATTCTCGTTAGTTTATCCCTCTTTTGGCAAATCGGACACCGATCAAATAAAGGGAAACGGTTCAATAGATAGGAACCATCTGATCCACATGGAACATCGAATGGAACTGATTTCCAAACCATTGATGTTCATTTATGTCCATCCGTCAAGAAACGAACAAAGCCAGGCTGGAGGTGATTTTCGGTTTTGACCAGGCATTTATTGTCGTGGTTATTTTATTTGCACTTCTATTGTTTGTCGTTTATTTAGCGCTAGAACATTCCACAGGCAACGTGTATGTGAACAATGAACAGACACACATTTGTATGAAGTGTTAGAGTGAGCATGAACGTTACATTGATTCTATAGATGATAATGCAACGCCTCCACGCATGACTGCGTCACTGGGCCCGTGTCTGCGCCTTTTACAGGCGCTCCAGTCTACCATGTGGATGTCAATCGTGAAATGGAAACTATTCAGACTACTCCAATAATATATCATCGTCTGCGACTGATTTGCGATTTTTGGATTATTCAAGTGTATGCATTCATATCTGTCTTCGTCTGTCCGTGTGTGGTTGTTTTACTCTTTCGTAACTGTCTTCGTCTGCCTAGATGTGGTTACATGCTTTCGTATCTGCATTTGTCTGCCCGGGTGTTGTTGTAAGCCATGACGATGTTGTGCATTTTGGCGTCTAAGGCGCAGTTAATGGTTCGTTTAGGCTGACACCGTCCCATTATTTGAGCCTCCACATCGAACGCATTCACGTCTGGTTCATTCACACACAACAATGGATGAGGACAACGTCCTTCCACATACCTCTGGCCATTTTGCCTTTCACATCGTAGCGTTATACTAATATCAATGATTCAATGTGTGTTGCTAAACCTAGACGTATCTGAGCGCATGCGGCATCTCGATGCGCGGATTTCAGTGGTAGGCACTATATAACCTGTGACAATACAAGGCATACACTGACATTACCCTATTGCGCACGTTTGATTAATTCCTAATAGAATGTTATTTTATTCGACGATGATTTGTGGCGCGTTGTTATTCCAAAAGTGTGGTTATTTTGTCAGTCCTTCGACTTGCTTAAACCAGTTATTTTAACGCAGGCCAAACGTCATCTAAACCACATAGGCCTATAACCCTTGTTGCGCTATGTTGTGTTATTCAGCAGAACTACGTGACTACATGGTCTCTGACTCAACCCACTCGTTATCGGAGACAATTCCGCACAATTATAGTCATATTTTTTGCATGCATTGATGGTCTACACAACTTTCTTCAACAACACACGAATTAATAAAATTTAAGGTTCCACTCATACGTAATGACTATTATTCTACTGTCCCAAAATACTGTTGATCACAGGGAACGCAATGCATCCAGAGTGCATAGACCTAGGCAGATAGACTCATTCTCCGTTTATGAATCAATACAATTTTTAGCTGTTCGTGAAAGTGATAATAAAAGTTCACATTGTTTCTGACTTATGGAAGTTCGCTATGTGATATTTTTTATTTAAACTCCTCGAGCCTTCATTGTGCTGATTTGATTCCGCATTGACTGACCCAATTCAACCCATCTGAACCAACCTCAAGCCGCTTCAACACACCTCAATCCCCATAACCTCATCTCACTTCTACCCATTGCAACCCATGCATGTCCTGTCAGAGCGATTATTTCACGGCAATTTCGTTGGTTGCAACCATTGTTTTAAATGGCGTCAATTTGTTTCATAACGGAGAAATAATGACATAAATATAATCAAACAATAGGCAATGATGACGTCTTCAGCCTTTGAGTCTCTAGGCTGACACGCGAGGCTTCGTGTGAGTCACAAGAGCAGAAACCAACTCACATAACATGCGTTCGCTCACGCACAGTCCTCTGTACGAAAGGTAAGAATAACGGTTGGGAAGGTAGATATTCGGACAGATGATCAGATAACCATAGCGGTCAGAAGATTATATAGCAATGTATCACGTCCAGATGCCCTTAATTTTGTGATGCAAATAATTATTTTGGGAAATATATGCATCGCATATGGACAAAATGGTATGGGGACAAAATGGCAGCGGACAAAATGGCAGCGGACAAAATGGTATGGACAAAATGGTATGGGGACAAAATGGTAGCGGACAAAATGGTACGGACAATATGGTATGGACAAAATGGCATCCATTCTAACGGCTTTCTATCAATCCAGCTTCTTTTAAAATAGGAATCTTTTATTCGATCCAGTTTCCATTTCAGCATAATTCTTTTCGTAAATCAAGCATCTTCTTCAGCCCCTCTCGCTTCAAGGGATGCAGATAACAGCTTCCAACTAAGCGTAATTCTTTGGACCAATCCAGCTTTTAATTTGGCATAATTTTTATCATCCATCTCGTTATAGCAGAATTCTGTTATCGAACCCTCTACCATTCAATTATAACTTTTCGTTGATCCAGCTTCGCCTTATAGGCATGATTCTACTAAACTATCCAACTTCTAATTGAACATCGTTTTCTCATCGATCCCGCTTCTGATTTGAAGAGCGATCATTTTCATCAATTCCCTTATAAACAAACATGATTCTTTTCATCAATCCAGCTGCTGATGAAACAAGATTCTTTCAATTAGTCAAGCATCGATGTTAGCAAGGATTCCTATCATCAGTTCTACTTCAAATCATACATTATTCTTTTCATCAATCCAGCTTCTGATTAAACAAGACTCTATTAATTAATCCAGCCTAAATTTATGCAAGGATTTTGTTCATCAGTTCAGTTTCTATTTCAAATTTAGACAGCATGATATTTGCAAGAAAAATTACTTTGCCAACCTAAACTATGGTTTACCAAAGTTTGCTATACGCATATCAAACATAGTCTGATATATATATATATAAATATTTCCCTGACATTCCACTCCCCGGACATTAATCATATATATATATGTTATATATATAACATTAATCATACATACTTAATTAATATGACTAATATGATACACAACTTATATATGTGTGTGCTATGTTAGTGATCAATCGGGGGAAATGTCCGGGGAGTGGAAATATCTCTTAGACCCCTTAAATCTTTACCATTTTATCCGTCAGCCTACCATTTTGTCCAATACCATTTTGTCCATACCATTTTGTCCTCTACCATTTTGTCCTAAAACCGTCAAAATACGCAACAGGCCTCTCAAATGGGATGATGCATACATTACAGTGGCATAGTGGCCGATCGGTTAGAGCAGTCAGCCCGTAACGTTCAGTGTGTGCTGAGCGCGCGGATTCGACCATCGTCTGAGGTGTCACTGTGTAGGGACGTTGAGCAAGTCCTTCGCGCACAATTGCTCTGCTGTACAAGTGCAATTGCGCCGTCGAGGTGTGTATGCACTTAACGAGGTGTGTATACACACCTCGAAGGCGCAATTGCACTTCTGAGCAAAAAATTAGGGAAGAAGGGTGGTATCAAATTCCGGTAATAAATAGATAAATTATACGACGGCGGGTGGCCCGTGTTTGAAGAGGGAGCTATGCACTACAGCACAAGGGTGTCATGGAATTTGATTTCAAAAATCTGTTTTTACGGAATTTCGAAGTTTATTATACCGGATGTGATAAAGTTCGTCACTTCCCGTTCAAGCTGTGATGTCCTCAGTAACCCTGACCCTAAACAGTTCTGACCCTAAAATGTCCTGACCCTCACAGAAACTCTGACCCTCAACAGCCCCGATCCTTACAGCCCTTACATTCAGCAATCTTGGCCCTCAACAACCCCCATCCTGTAAAACCCCGACCCTCAACAGCCTTGACCCTCAGCACTCTTGAACCTTAAAAACCCTGACCTTCAGCAACCATGGCACTCTAAAATCCTGAACCTCAACAGCCCTGATCCTCAACAGCAGTAACCATAAGCATCAGGATCTGATATGATGCCCCGGAGTTATTTTAGAAATGATATGTAGCGACTTGTATCAGAAATTGCGACGATTTCATTGATTCTTTTGTCGATTGCAAATGTATATAGAAACTGAATGCTCGGTTCTTGTGAAGGTTGAGTTGAAAGTCGGGGCCTACATATCCCTCCCACAGACGGCGCCAACATCGGTCTGTGGCGTCGATTTCTTACTGTGTCATAGTCGGTCGGTCTAAAATCCCTCGTCCTTCGGGTTTCTCTGTCGAAAAACTGTCATGAGTAGGCCAAATTGTCAAGCAATTGAAAGACCAAAAAACCGAACGTTGAAATAGCTACCGGTATTCTTACGCTGTAGAAAGTGATCGGGATAATATGGTCTATGCCAACATTAAAAAATAAATCAGATTGAAAGTTCTGTGTCTATGAAATTATTATTATCCAATGAAAAATAGTGTCAGTCTGTCGCCAAATCCTTGGATAGATGCACCTCTTGCAAATAATTATAAGGATCGATGTAAGAATTAATCCAAAGACAGATCCTACTATCACAAATAGTTTGGTCCGTACAAGGATTTAGCGAGGATCAGGCAATAGCGTTTCAACTAATGCCGATTTTAGATTCTTAACCAGAACATTAAAGTATACGAAAAATCACAGACTGGATGTTTATAGGACTTTGATGCAACTTTGACCATGAATTCAGCATTGGAAGACTTGCCACACTGCCAACTATTCCCAAAACAGAATAAGTTGCTCCTTGAATAACAGGAATTATGGAAGGAACGGGAAGAAGGGGAAGACCTTGCAGAGAATGGCTAGATGATATAGATGACTGGTGTGTAACCGATATAAATAGCTTATTACAGCTAACCCAAGACAGAGAAAATTGGAGAACAATGGTCAAATGGGCAGTAGACACCTACGGGCTTTCAGCCCATAGATTCTGATGATGATGTTGATGAATAGCTTCCCATTGCATTGGTCAGTCGTAACTTGGACAAATGGACAATGAACATTTGTTATGGCATTTTCTAACTATGCAGAAGGAAGACTGAAGTAAACGGAATATCGTGGTTTTTAATTTGCTACCACTCCTAATTAATACGATTGCAAATAGAAATATTGCTCAATTATTCACGTGATTATATTTTATACCGGACAGCAGTGAACTCCATTATTAGAAAGGAAGAAAGCAAGTAAAGAGAAAGGGAGGTAAGTAGGCCCTTACCTGAAAATACAAATATTAGGTGTTTAATAATTATCAGATAATATCTTTGCAATTTATAAGAAATGATCTTGTGGGTGTCAGACCGTTTGAAGGTTTGGACCCCGGGTAAAATACCTGGACATTGTCGATTGGTTTAACACTGGGCTACAATGTTCATGTCTCGGCGTGAACAATTGTCAGCCATTATTACGACGATGTTGTGACAGATATTCACAGTGAACTAAAGTCAGTGGTTACATGATTGATGACGAGTAGCTAACGGGTTTGAAGCAGTCGTGACTCATGCAGGGTGCCCTGATGGGCTCGGCAGAACAAAATGTCAGAGGTAGGCCTAAGCAAGGTGATCGGTTACTATTCTGTAACATGACTCACCGGGTCACCCCTAACTGGCCTAACGATTGCAAGATTGTGGAATTATGATCACCTATTTACTTACACAATGCGACATCCAGGTTATGTACCGTTGTTAGAGATTCAGAAAATTTCTTGCAAACTGTGACCGTTTGTATTGCTGCTACTGTAACATATGTTTCCATTGTCGATTTGCCATTGTCATTGTTATATCCATCGACTAATTGTTTGTTTCTTTTTCAGATTATGGTAGTTACAAAGGATGTTTGAGAATGGTTATGCTACTTTCTGCTTGTTTCAGTGTCTGTGCTAAGGTAGTTAGAACATTAAAACATCAGGACATCAGAGCATCGGAACATAAGAACATTAGAACATCGGAACATCAGAACATCCGAGCATCAGAACATTGGATCATCATGCGAGTACGACACATTGGTACATTCGAAAACCCAGCGATGTGCGTTCAAGGCAGCGGATCGCTTTCCGTGTGTAATTCTGAACAAGTTCCTTGCGCGTATTTTTCTTTCAGTCATCAAGCTCTTTAATTTTCAATTGGCGTTAACTGAGACTTACCGGAGACTTCTCCGATTCGCTGTTCCTGTGTCCTGGACCATGTGGGGGAATCGTTCATTGCCATATATCTAAATATAGAGTGACTAAAGTGCTTTACGATTCACGCTTCATAGGTTGCGAGTACGTAAAATTTATGACAAAAGGTATAATTTCAACTACGGTGAATTAGCTGGCGTCCTGCTCTTGGCTCTTGGCCTTCGAGTGGCCCTTTTAAAGTCTGAGGACTATGATTACGATTACGAAATAACAGGAAATTGACCTTTATCCTGCATATCGCATAAATACGTAGGCTAGAACCGCATGTAATGTTTTTGCTCCATTTTGATCACTTATATGCCATATTATTTAAATAGTTTGCCATCTGACCTTTGATATTCTGTATCTTTGCTTATAGTCTTTGCTTTAGTTTGTTACTTTTATAGCATTCAAAATAAGTTGTTTTGGTCGGTCGGTTGGTTTATCGGTCGAATTTTAATGCTGAAACAATTCACATGGAAGTCCTCGGTTTCATCCGGCGCCTATTTATCTAGCTCTACTGTAATTTGAGAGCTCGTCATCTCCGCTCTTTTGGCTTCGAGTAAGAGACATTAGACACGGTGAGGCTGCAATCGGCAGCTATCAAGTTGGCTTTTGCATGCAATCGGAACTGCTCGCTCCTTCCGTATCTCTTCGTCTGCGTGAATACCCTGCTGTGTGTCTGTGTGTCACTCTCTGTCTTTCACTGTCTCTCTCGATGTTTCAGGTTCCATCGGATGTAATGAAATCAAATCGTTCTCTTCTTTCGGAACTTATTAGGGGCCTACCGAACGCCATCCTCCTTTCCTTAGATGCTGTCCCCACCATCGGACCGACTCCCTCGCACAATGAACTGCGTATAATAGTTATTATGTGCAGAGGGGAGGCCCAACAACAGCTCAAATACTTGACACAAATGAGAGATTTGTGCGAATGTTTACAGTTCGATTGAATTGCTCTTATATTCGCTATTTCTCCAAATTTCATCCTTCAACTTCATTAAATAAAGCTTAATGGAATTGTCTGGCACGGCATCATCTGACAGATCTGACGTTAGGTTGATAAGTTTTTCTTTCACTATGCAGTGGCGTTGGTTAACTTGATGTGCAATGTATAAGGCGCCTTGCATGGCTGACGACAGTTACATTCGACTGCTATAATAATTTGTTATCAATCGTTCATGCCATCTTTGTAATCATACTGCGGATTTTCAGGTTAAAATTAAACTAAGATTATTATGATTATCATTATAACCTTAGTCATTTACTTCCCATTGCCTTGTCTTGAGGTAGGTCTAGTCTCATTGTCTCGTCTCATTTTGTCACAATTATTGTCTCATCAAACCTGTTGTTACACAACGCCTTCGTGTGTGTTTATCTTGTGGACGATTCTTGCCGCATCAACTTAGCTGTAAGACACCAGTCATAACGGAGGTGCCCTGAAGAACCTTCCAGATACATACATGCATAATTGCATATGACATATACATACTTTCCCTGACATATGCCCTTACATGCGTATGACATACATACCTTCCCTGACATATGCCCTTACATGCGTATGACATACATACCTTCCCTGACATATGCCCTTACATGCGTATGACACACATACCTTCCCTGACATATGCCCTTACATGCGTATGACACACATACCTTCCCTGATATATGCCCTTGTGTATGATATTACCGTTTCTATCTTGCCCTACCATCACCATCATGACCATGTTTTACCTCGTATCACCTCAATTGTCGCTACCTTATCATACCTGTCATCTTATTGATACGCCCTGTCTCGCTCTCCTCGCTTCGCATGGCCTGCCTCTAGCCAAGTACAGACAGCATAGTGCATGTTGCCTAAGAGCAGATAGTTCAGCGCCTGTTGCTCGACTTCTACAAAACTTCAACGTAGGATATAATTATTTCAAACGAATTCCTAAACGTATTATTCGGCTATCGCGAGAAGCCAAAAACAATTTCACAATTTTTGCAAGTTTTCAAATCTGCGTAAAGAATTGTCTTTGTTTTAGTTTGCTATTATTAATTCCTATTTCCTTCTGAAGCGTATCGACTGAGCAGTTACCGTATAGGCGTACGCTTTTCGCCAAAACTAGCCAATTATCTCTCAGTTTACTACTGAAGCAACAACCGATAGTTATACGTAGGTTGTTTTGCAAGTATACGGATAATCTTAGCATTAAAGTTTGTCTAATATCTAACAGATCAGACCATTACTCATCATACAGGGCGTATCACTGTGTGGCACGGTGGCCGATTGGTTAGAGTGGTCAGCCCGTAACGCTCAACATGCGCTGAGTGAGCGGGTTCGACCCTGGTCCGAGGAGTGGCTGTGTAGGGACATTGAGCAAGTCCTTCGCGCACAATTGCTCTGCAGTACAACCGCAATTGCGCCGTCGAGGCGTGTGCACTTCTGAGCAAATAATGTTGGAAGAAGGGCAATATCAAATTTCAGAATAAATAAATAAATAAATCATTATTATCATTACTATTGCGTATTCATAATTATAGAAGAACTGCCATCTAATGACAAAGCATCTATCAATGATGGCGAGTGAATACCCTGCTCAAGATCGACACAAGTAACATTCTCCGGGGGATTGAATCCGCGCTCTACCCGTTGAAGGGCGAACCCTCTTTCCATTTTTTCCAGTGAACTTAGAGGAAGTTCCTAAACAAGCTGATTAGTTTTAGTAGGTAATGTAGGCGGATATAGGGATTCAGGAAAAACATTGACATTCAACATTTGTAATTCATTTCATTCCAATTACTATAATCGCTTAGATGTTTTTTGTCTTGTGTGATTGATTGTAACAATTGTTCGACTATTTAGACCCTGAATGGCCTATAAAAACTGCGACATAAAGTTAAATCTTTCTATTGACCACTGAATTGTGTGAGCTGGATTTTTATTAATTCTATTCAGACAATTCAACAGATGAGTTGAAACCTCTGCACGTACGTTGCTGAAGAAAAACAAAAACAGGGAACTCAAGAAACTGAACAATAGAGTCTCAAGCCTCAGTGCAGGCAAGTGTTTAGGCCGTTGGTCCTCTGAAACCTTTGAAGGCCTTAAAACATCGATATACTATTCACTGGATCGCTGAGATAAGGAGGAGGACTATAGCGTGTCAATGGAATTCTTGACAGTACGTTAAGAATGGAAAGACAGATAACTCATGAATATAATTATATCACTTAATTTGGTCTACAAATTACAATATACCAAGATGTCAAAGACTCCACGACAGGTTTGCCTGCTTTTTAAGATCCTCCATTGATTTACATAATTTTTGTACTCAAGACACGTGTGATTTTAAGCATACACCAATATTATGTCCGCATTGTTCTGGAATGGTTTGTCTGCACAGATGGTTTTATCAGTTGAGAAGGTATTGCAATAAGCGACGGCATTGAAACGCTCTATGATCATGGATAAGCGCCGAGAAAAGCAAGTAGTCTCTCTATTCACCTCTGTACTCACAGCCCCTCCATTTTTAAGCCACCAATCTAATATCTCATTGAGATCTTCCCCTATTTCTTGAATGGAACATTTACTTTAAATTTACATGGAGCTGAAGCCCCTGTCCCTTAGATCTCCCAACCTGTTAGCATGGGCGGTCGCCCAGGAGATCGATGAGAGCAAAGATATCTAGCTTTATTTGGCAAGGAGTTAAAATTCCATGAACACAAAGAAACAGCACCATGAGAAATACAAGTAATTTTTATACTGTTCTTTCAGCTGATGTCTCGATCGTACCACACAAGACCTCGACTGATCTGGGGGAGGTATGATTCTACCTAGGTGTCAATAACAGAAGTATATAGTGACGGTTATAATAATAATGAAAATGACGATGACGATAATGGAAATAATAATTAAAAATAGTAATTATCATAATAATTAATTATTATACACACAACCTTGGGATATAGTTTTAAGAACCTGAAAGATTATGACTATCTAGAATAAATGGTGATAATAATGATGACAGTAATATAGTGATAATAAGGCTTTTTATTCTTATCAGCATCCTTATTGTCCACATTTACGTTTACGTCGTGTTTTATTCAATTTTCAGTTGAATCATAGTCATCTGTAAGATCTCAGACATATGTAATATCAATTCAGAGAAATATCAATATGTAATATCAATTCAGAGAAAGGAATGTACAGCGGGAACAGGCGATGCAGGCTAATATCTGGCAATGAAATTTACTGTTGCTCCTAGTAGGCCCAACATTTTAAACCACATCAAGTTGAAATGATGTCCACATTCCCAGATTTCCATCATGGTCGACAAATCTAGCTGATTATTTACTTTCGCAAACCTGTAATTGGCAACTTGCAACTTCGAACTCATCTAATTGTCGAATCAATCAATCAGTATTCGTTAAATTCTCAATATCCAGACTAATTCCTAATATCCAGTTGGAATGGACGCAAGTGACTACATTTAGCATAAAATGTTGTCCAATCGACCGAGGTTTGCAAGATATTACATGTTTATTAATAGGCTCACACTTCTATCGCGTAGCAGAAATTAATAAATTATTATTTTTATTTTTATCAAAAATGCACATATTTGTATCAGACAAGCGGAATGTTCTCTTGCTCATTCTTGGTGGAAGGTATGCTTCCCAGATCTTGTGTGAGATACATCCAAATATGGCAGATTAGTTTTATTTATTGATTAGTTTTATTTATTTCTTATTTAAGGTAAGAAAAGAAAATTTACTTTATTGCAGGAGTTTGGAATGGAGCACTACTTGGGGTCCACAACAAGAACTTAGTGTGGTTGTGATGCTGGTCTATTTTCTAGACAATTTGTGCCTATGCCTTTTTATTTTCGATATGAATATTACAGTCCTATCTCTGTCATCCTAATAAAATATTATATGAAACAATCGATTATCGACCAACGTTTCGTCGTCCTTCGTGTACCTCAAGTAACGAACTGTTGGCGTCTAAATAAAGTTCCTTGAAAACACTTATGGATGACTCATCATGCTTCTCCTTCGGCTGAAGCCTGAATAGTGCATGAGTCACTCGCCAAGCACAGCCCTAACCTTAGTTGCCTGATAAAATGACTCTTTGAACCCCATTCTCAAACGTTCGTGTCAAGGATGCATAGACCACGTCTAAGAGAGTGCGAGGGTAGGGAATCAAGCCGAAGAAAAATGTGAATTCAGAATTCGCGATTTTATATGCTAAGACCTATATATATATATATATATCTCTGAACAATTTATATTCGTTTTGATTAATGAATCTATGCTGTCGACTGACTCAATTGGCGTCTCCTCTGCACAAGGTGTATCATCGGTAGGCCTATCAGTCATGCATTGCGAAGACTACAATTGAACGTCACCAAAGTTTATACCATGTGTAGACGACTTCGCCGTCTTTATAGTCCCTCTCTCTATCTCCCCCTCTCTCTCCTTCACTCTCCCCCTCTCTTTCTGTCTCTCTCCCTTTTTCAGTCTTTCTCTCTCTCCTATCTCTCCCTCTCTTTCTCTCTCTTCCTCCCTCTCTCCCTCTCACTGTCTCCTCTCTTCCTCTCTCTATCTCCCTCTCTTCCTCGCACTCTCTTTCTCCCTCTCCCTCCATCTCTCCCTCTCTCTCCCTCCATCTCTGTCTCTCTCTCCTTTTTTCTATGTCGTCTGTTGGCGTTCAGCCGTCCGTTCAACCGAATTCTACGACTTGGTAGACCAGTTTAACAAGGCGCAAACAACATATAAGAGCCAACGACTCTCGCTAGACGTGTCTGTGTCAATGATTCAATTGGATCCGTTCGCTTAAAGGTGAATTGCTCTGATTTCGCAGTACTAAGGCGGCAACTGTTTCGGCGTCATAATGAAGCTTCAATTAGGTTTTGTGATGAGTAACAAAGCGCCAGTACGAAGTTAGCGGTTCGAATTCATTTCACAGCACAAAGGTATTTCGTGATGTCTGTTTTACTCGCCCCTCTGTTGAAGTTGCCTGTGATAGTACAGGGAGAGTGGCTGCTATTGCTCTAATTTTGAGTAATTTAGTTAGTTAGTTTGATTTTATCTGTAGTGAACACTATCAGAAAGATTATCAGAGAAGATTAACTATGAAAGTATTATAATAACTAAAATTTATTTAATCATTGCAAAACAACTTCGCACCTCCATGGCTTACAGGTCTGAATATAATATAGGCCTACATCGCTAGGCGTAAAGCGTAGCGAACGTGAGATCTAAGTTTCAGTTCACTAACAACTCAAACTAGTCTGTAGGCCTGCATGCTGGTTAATGGCAGGCAGCCTACCAGCAAGACAATAGGAATACGAACTCTGAAAATCTTTTTATTAAACAATTGTTCTCAGAAAGACTGTGTTATACTACGGTTTTCTCACAGTATGTAGCCTATGCTAGTTATTTCGTTTCGGAAAAGAAAAGAATCCAGGTAATAGTCCGTTATGTAAGCGTCTTAGATTGGCCAGGTTATAAATTAGCGCTCAGAAATGGACAACCATTAGGCCTATAGTAATGGGCGGTAAGACCTATAATCGAAAATGAGCATTTTGAGGCGGCTAGAGAGAGATATTTCATTCAGACCAAACATCAGGATAGACAACAGGTTACCGTTAGGCCAGCGATTCCCAATCTCTGGCCCTCGGGCCAAAAATCAGGCCACCAAAAGTGGCCCTCGACCTATCAAAGATATAAAAAAATATGCGTGCAAAAATGAGCATGTGACAGAACAATTATTTTCTATATATCATTATATTTTGTTGACTTTTGTAAGTAACATCAAATATTTTTATCTATGTGTAATTTTATTCTATTCTAAAATAAAAATCTGTTAAAATTTAAAATAACTATTTGTAACCATGTGTCCGATTATGTCCTCCAACTAAATAAAAGTGGCCCTAAGTTTAAAAAGGTTGGGAACCACGGCGTTAGGTCATCCATGTGTTGGGCATTCTTATGCGCCTTTCAAACGGTGATCATTTGGATCAATCTATTTGAAAGTAGCCCATGTTCTTATTGAATTCATTCGTTTAATCTAAATGCTGTCTTAAATTTTTTGACTTGGATGTGACATTTCACCTGAGTTGAAGAAACAACTGGTGAACCGCTCGAACTATGTTTCATAATTATTGTAGTCCCATTATGATTATGTCATTTCACACTAATCAATCTCTAAAAACTAATACGTCGGCTTTCAACGGTTGCCATGTTTCTTATTCATAGCAGTCCTGTTACCTAGGCAGACATACATCAATTACATTTTGGATACTATTTTTTAAATTAGAATTTTTTATTTACGATAGAAATTAATTCAACTAAAAGTGAAATTGACTCAGAAATAAGCTGAAAATACATAACTAGAATAGACATTAGCAAAATAGACATTAGCAGAATATACATAAGCAGAATAGACATTAGCGAAATAGACATTAGCAGAATATACATAAGCAGAATAGACATTAGCGAAATAGACATTAGCAGAGTATACATCAGCAGAATAGACATTAGTAAAATATACATTAGCAGATTATACATCAGCAGAATAGACATTAGCAGAATAGACATTAGCAGAATAGACATTAGCAGAATAGACATTAGCAGAATAGACATTAGCAGAATAGACATTAGCAGAATAGACATTAGCAGAATAGACATTAGTAAAATATACATTAGCAGAATATACATCAGCAGAATAGACATTAGCAGAATAGACATTAGCAGAATAGACATTAGCAGAATAGACATTAGCAGAATAGACATTAGCAGAATAGACATTAGTAAAATATACATTAGCAGAATATACATCAGCAGAATAGACATTAGCAGAATAGACATTAGCAGAATAGACATTAGCAGAATAGACATTAGCAGAATAGACATTAGCAGAATAGACATTAGCAGAATAGACATTAGCAGAATAGACATTAGTAAAATATACATTAGTAAAATATACATTAGCAGAATATACATCAGCAGAATAGACATTAGCAGAATAGACATTAGCAGAATAGACATTAGCAGAATAGACATTAGCAGAATAGACATTAGCAGAATAGACATTAGCAGAATAGACATTAGCAGAATAGACATTAGTAAAATATACATTAGCAGAATATACATCAGCAGAATAGACATTAGCCAAATAGACATTAGCAGAATATACATCAGCAGAATAGACATTAGCAGAATAGACATTAGCAGAATAGACATTAGCAGAATAGACATTAGTAAAATATACATTAGCAGAATATACATCAGCAGAATAGACATTAGCCAAATAGACATTAGCAGAATATACATCAGCAGAATAGACATTAGCAGAATAGACATTAGCAGAATAGACATTAGCAGAATAGACATTAGTAAAATATACATTAGCAGAATATACATCAGCAGAATAGACATTAGTAAAATATACATTAGCAGAATATACATCAGCAGAATAGGCGTCAACCGCATCTGCAGCACCAGTAGCATAATCATCATCTTCAGTAGGATCAACAGCAGCAGCCGTCTTTGTCCATTGTCCAGATCATGTGATGTAGAATTCGGCCAAATGTCTTTCTACTATCTCGTAATCTGAGTTCTGATCGACACGCATTCAGTGAACGTCCTGATGTTCCACACGATCAGACAGGCATGGACGGGCATGCAGGTCATCGCTCTTCCGCCTGATTAGGATCTTCTTGTCCTCAGACACTCAGACATTCTTTATCAGTAGGAGGAGGAGGAGGAGGAGGGAGAGGAGGAGGCGGAGTTGCAGAAGTAATTTACCTGTCATTTTTTTGCGCTCATCTGCCGAGACAATTGCGTGTGGACAAAGGACAGCAGCGGCCGAACTAAGCCAGAACACATCGACGGCAGCAGTGGGGGGGGGGAGTGGCGGAGGCCCAGGGCCCGTGGCGGCGGGGGCCCAGGGACCGGGTGACCAGACGGCTGCTTTTGCTGCCGTCCTAAGCATCTAATAATTGGAATCTGATACGCGAGTCTTCAGCCTATACAAGGGAACGGAAAGACCATCTGTCGACGTCTAGACCGTCGCTGGGTCGTGTCTGCTGCCCTCCCTTGGACAATGCGCGCTCCGAACACTAATGCCGTAACAGCCTACAGTCAAAGGCGGCGACGGAGGCGGGTGTTGCTTTGGCGATGCCGGTGATGACAAGGTGGCTGCGTCGTTGTCTTTGCCGCGTCTACGTGTGTTTGTATGATTGATTGTCTGTGTAAGTGTGTCTGTTTGTCGGTCAGTGTGCCTGGATGAACTGACTAATTCAGTTTCATCGCCTCGGCTGATGAATTTGGCGGCATTCTAAAGCTTTAGACAAGGAGAGCGGGAACGAATAATAGTGTCGAACAAATTTTCAGATTATATAAGGCGTCTGTTTTAGTGTCAAGTTCAGCCGCGTCTGCATTACAATTATTGAGCATCTTTGATTTTAATTGAAACAGGTAGTTTTAAAATCTGAGTAAATGAGAATCTTCTCTTAATCACCTTCTGGTTCAAATGATAGTAGATTCGTGGAATTCGACACATGAAAGTGGAAAACACTGAAGATATAGCACTATTAGAAAGAATCGATGTTCGGACGAGGTAGGGGCTTACACAAGTATCAGAATCTAGATCCTAATCGGTTCTTTTCATAACTGAAATCGTCAGCCTCGTTGGGGTAGCCATCTGAGTATACTAAGAGGAGAGAACAGGTCGATGATGAAAATATACGGCAGGTTATCTCTTCAAGGCCAGCATTTAGATTAGATCTATGCAGCCGACGCCTTGCTGAATTATATTGGCGGTCTGCTGTGATATTGAAGAGACGCAGTTTTATTTCAGACCACAAAGCTGTTAAAAGTGTTTCTGAACCATTTCTAAACAGCTGCTTGAACAACAATTGTGCTTACTTTATTTATTTGTTTCGTCCTTTTTTTATCTGATTCTGAGCGTCTGCGGCGAGCGTGATATTTGTCTTTGGTTATCAAGCTGTATGATTGATCTGAAATTTCATAAAGCTAGGTTACCAAAGCTAAAACGAACGCCTTAGCAACAGCAGTCGATCTGTGAATTCATCCAGGAATAATTCCATAACTCCAGCCAATGAGCTCATGAAACCGACTCATCTATCTGCCTCCACACTAACATTCGTTGCTTGAGACACGTGATGACTCGAATAAACTAGGGCCTACACATAATCTTCGCTAACTCTTTACCCTCTAGCCAACCAGTTCTACCCGATCTTCCTCCTATCTCAGTATTTCATGATCACGGTCAGTATACTCATCTGAAGTTCTTCAACCGAGCCATATCTAGCATTGTACCACGCTTTTGGAAAGATTTGCCCTCGGAATTCCGCAAATTCTTTTATTCCCCCTTCATCATTGCCAATCGTCCACCATCATCTGCCTGTCCCACCCGCCCTAGGAGTTACTCTGCTCTGCCCTCATATCCCTCTTACGTTAGAACTCAACCTCTGCTCGTAGTCTGGCAATGCCAGTCTCAAGTCTGGAGAAATAAGGAGGGCGACGCTAATCGTCTTTTTTATTGAACAGTATCATTAACCAACTAACCATGCAACCAACCTAAAACACGATAGTTGACGGCAACAAGGACAACCTTGCTATATTCCAACGAGTGCTGTAGAGCAAATCCAACAGCCGACATATCAACAACACTTGATAAAATATGAAGAGCTATGATAGAACCACCATTTTAGCTGGTCTAAGTACTTTCCTTGGCAGTGGTAGCTGACCAGCAAGAGGTGGTTGAATGCCACGTGTCCATGACAAAACATCTGACAATAATGAGACTAGCTGGTACATAAATGGGTGATGACCATTCATGTAATACCTAAGGCATCCTACCATCAAGTCATTGCCGTTATTAGTGTACACACAAGTTATAGACGGAGGTTTAAACGAGTTAAACTTAATCTGCATAACACTTTTCTGTTGTTGCTGCATCGATATGGCCGAATACGTGTGACGGAAGAGCAGCCATTCAAATCCTGGTTCGAGACTTCTCTGAGGATTCTCTTGAGTCCCCCTCCCATGTAGTCCGACCTTTACTTTACATTCCATCTGAATTGTACTTGAGCTGAAAGACACTTCGTCGCTGGACCGCGTCTCTGACGATTCAGTTGTAAGGTTAATGGGTGAGATCGTGAGTGGTTGACTGATTGGGAAGCCTCGTTGCCTTAATGGTTGGACTAATAACAATTTACAATTCAGTTGTACTGTAGGCTATTTAGCAGCAATAAGGAATGACTGATTGCATTGAGAGCTATCTATTTCGTGTTGTTGTTGATTTTGAAGAATGTAATGTGATGCTCGTCTTTGAAAATTTCTCAACGCCCACAAAGGCTCCGTCAGGAAGACCAGCTTATTCACCAGCGCTATACCAAATCAAGTACGCAAGTACAGTCAAGTCATAACTGATCGCCCTCAAGCACCTCGAAATATATAGACTACCGTGAGAAAGCCATCAGATCAAACTGTTTCGTGTGATGAAAGTTTGATGCAATGACTTTAATCGTTGGTTTTTGACAATTTTATGTGATACTTATCCCAAGGTGCACTGCTTTGGTTTAGATTTCTATGGTTATCCGGCTCCTGTGTTTTAAGCTAGTTGATGATTGCTACCACATTGTGGGTGGGAACAGGGACAGGGATCTAATCGCCAGTATGTCTACATGTATGCCGGGTAAAAATAAACTTCTAGCTTAATTACTCATCAGAGAGCTAAAATTTTTCTCGGCCTATTTTTAACGTCGAATGTCTCTCTCTATATATATTTCTTCTTTTAATTCAGCCTAAAGGTCTTTCCTGTTTTGACGAATTTTCATTCATGTGTTGTATCCTCTCAACTTTGAAATAAAAGAAGAGGTTTCGAGTCAAGATGACCTGAGATCCGTTTTAATAAGTTAATTGATATGATATCATATGCACACACAAATAAGAATGCATGCGAGCATGCTTATCTAATTTGTGTTGAGTCGTGAGCGCCTCTGGCACTGTATAAGTGCTCCATTACATTATTACATTAAATGACATACAAACTGCATCAATTGGCCTACATATATACACGATTACATTCATACATGTAGTATACTCACATGGGCACAAAGACACAAGCATACTATAAATACTCCTACATAATACAATGTGCCCAACAATTTGTAGATAAAAAATTATTCATATTTTGTGTCTTATGAATCGAAGAAAAAGAAGTTTACGTGCAATGAAGGTGCCACACATATTGACATTCCTTCAAATTCTGTTTGCAAACTAGCTTACAAAGCAGACTTCGAATGAAAGTTATAAAAATAATTATTCATCTCTAGCATTGTATCTGTAAATCCTACAAGTATGCAGCGATATTTGTGTGCCACAGACCACCGCTTGTCTGTTTGTCTATCCTTGTACCTGCGTCAAAATTTAATATTTAAGATAGTTACACGTCTGTTCCAGAGATCGTTTATTATCAATGCTTTTGAAATCGTGGTTTAGTTTTTTTCAAACTGATCAAAAGAGGTAATAGTTCTGTATCTCAGTTACTAATAGGCTATAGCGCAAGTTCAGAATATCAATCAGATTTTCTTCTACTGGTTCACGTTTTGCTGTCGTTGCTTGTGTTTAAATACATTTTAACAATGAAAATCCGACATAGTCTATACATCATTAAAAATGCATTTGTAGAATAATGATTTAATGAATTTCTACTTGTTTTAATTAGTTACATCAATTTTAAGTTTACACTAGACAATTCACACAATGAAAACAACTTCAGGTGCCTACCATTAGGTTTGATAGTCTCTTTATATTTCATTTCCAATACTTTGGATGTTGGCACTTTTAGTGCTTCCGCAAGATTATGTTCACTAAATATAATAAGCATAACTGTTTAAAAGTATTCGATGCTGGCTTATAAGGCTATGTCTGCTGTCAAGTAGGCCCTAATGGAAAAACCTTGAAAACCACATATATATCGATGTGTAAAAAATATTATATGTCTTCGTAGTTATTTGTCTATAAAATTATAATGTCTTTGCGCTGATAAACATGCTTAAGCCTGCGATACCGAAATGCAAGAAATTCTGAATAAATCCTTTTGAATAATAATTGTGACCATTTGTTCATCGCCATGCCCACCAAGAACCATTGTATGATGTCGTCCTGCTGTACGCGTGGCTGTTGTAGAATACAGAACTTGTTTGGGCGCCAGTCATTTAGTAGAAAATCACGATTAGTGGAACTGCAATTAAACTTCTGCATGTCTTCACGTTACGAAGCGCATTTCCTAGAATCCTAAATATTTTTTAAAGAATTTAAACCTTCAGGTTTGAAAGCTAGAGTATAAAATGTCCAGATGCGGCGATCTGGGGGGGGGGGGGAGTTCGAAAGGACAAGTCCCCTTACCTTTTACAGAGAGGGGTCACGCTATACGTTTATCCCCCACCCACATTCCTTACCCCTTGGTGTCCCACACCTATTAGACGAGATCGCCGCATCTGAAGGTGTCGATTGGTTGATCACACGTAGGAGTCTAGCTGTAGATGACATGCGATTTAAGAATATTAATCAACTGAAATCACATATAGATCACATATAGATGGAGCGGCA